>VZTF01002098.1:2010978-2179965 GCA_013397755.1 Cnemophilus loriae
CGTCCCACTCCCCGGCGGGCACGATGCTCAGCTCCCGATAGTACCGCTCGAACAGCTCGTTCTCCTTCACGATCTCGGGGTAGCCGCCGGCCCAGCCCTGAAAAAAGCGCCGCCGCCGTCAGCCCGGCGGCCTCGGCGCTCCCCGCCCCGCTTCACCTCACCCGGCCCCGCTCTCACCGCCTGATCCCCGCCGCCGCCGCCGCCCCGCTCCTGCCGCTGCTGCCGNCCGGCGGCCACCGGCGGTGCCGGATGAACCGAGGCGGCGGAGCGCCATGGGGGTCGGTGGCGGTGGTGTGTGCGCGCTGTGGCGCCGGGCCGAGGCCCCCGAGGAGCGGCGGCTGCTGGAGCTCTTCTCCTACGGGCTGATGGTGCTGGGCGCCGGCTCCGCCCTGCTGCTCTGCTTCATCCCCATGCCATACGGCCGGTACTCCTCGCGGCGCTTCGGCTGGCTGCTGCCCGCTCGCCCTGCCTGGGCGCTGCAGGAGCTGCCCTCTCTCCTCGTCCCGCTCGGCCTCGCCGCCTGCGGCGGGCCGGTCGCGGCCGCCCGGCCCAACCGCGTCCTGCTGGGCTGCTTCCTCCTGCACTACGCACACAGGTGCGGGGTCGGGCGGGCGGCGCTGCCAGCGGGCACCGGCGGGGCTGGGGCGGGTGGCGGGGGCTCCCTGCGATGATGGGGTCAGGAGGAGGGATCGGTCTTCATAGAGATAGCTGGTTGCTGCTTCCCGACCGAAGAGGTTGAGGTTCTGTTAATTAGCGTTTGTTACTTAACGTAATAGTCACTGACGTCTCTTCTGCTTCGCTACGTTAAGATACTCCGTGTTGTTAGCGTAGCTGGGTAAATAGTCGCGGTGGTGCGGTGCTGGCTGCCTTGTGCGCACTGTGCTGTGCGCTGCGATGCTCCGGCGTGCAAACGGAGCGCTTGGCGCTCCCTCAGCGTGCCGCTCCATCCCTGCGCTGCTGCTGTGCCTCGTGGTGACTCCCGCTTCAGCAATGCTTTGACCAGGCTGTCTTAAGGGCACATTGTTACAAGAAGGAAAGTTCAGCACCGTGTACTGATATAATCTTGGTGCTGTGAAACGATAGCTATTTTCCAATTATACTGTTCAACATTGTCTTTCGACATCGTGTTCATTGCAGGAGTTGGACTGGATGAACCTTGTGTGTTTCCTCCAGCTCAGCATATTTAATGATTTATTAAAATACTGACAAAGCTGAGGCCGAGTGCCTTATGTTGCCAGGTAGTCAACAGTATTCAGGAATTTTGTAAAAGTAGTTGGAGAAGGCAGCTTAGCTGGAGCCCAGGTGTGATCTTGCTGTTTCCTTCAAGTTACGGACAGCAGCTACTGGTCATACTCCACAAGTAAATTTGCCACCAAGACAGGAGCGATAGATTTGTCAGGTGTATTTTAAGCCGGTTGTGTGGTTGATATGTTGTTATTTTCTGTTGCTTGTTGAGAAACACTCTTCCTTTTGACCAAGTGTATTCCACAGCCTTGTGGTGGGGAGGTATATGACATATGGCTGGCTTGGAGGCTGCCTTTGAAAACTGGGAACTGTGTCTTTGCTCCTCCTTTTTCTATTCTTAAGTATAAAGATATCAGCTTTGACATGGGACCTTAACTGATCCTTGATGTCTGGGAATAGCTAGGAATGTGAGGCAATGGTTTGTACAAAAAGCTGAGCTGTACTGCAGTTTCTTTTTTTCCAATTGCTTGTTGCTATCGCCAAACCTGAGGGACTCTTCTTTAGGAGAACGTACACTGGAAGAGACCTCTGTTATCTAGTTCTGTTAGTTGTAGCATAGCGTGCTTTAAATAATCCTGTAATGAATTTGTTACTTTTTCTTGAAAGCTGTTAGGTTTGTGATTACTTTGGAAAGGTTATTTTGAAGCAGTCGTCCTTGGGTAGATGGAAAACACGTGAAGAATGCTCAGGCTTCAGTGATCCTGCTTCTCTATCATTACAGATCATCATTAAATCAATAGACAATTGGGAGTTGGCTAGTTCCACAAGAAAGAACACAAGAATATTCACCTGCTCTTCTTGTTTGGAGCTAGTTTGTTTACTTGCATAATCCCCCAGGAAAAGCAATCAAGATTCTTTTCCCAAATGGGATGGCAGTTGTGGATTTTTCACGTCTTTAGAGGTGTCATAGACTAGACCAAAATTGTTGAGGTGAAGCAATTAATTTTTTGACTCACAGGGTAGGGAGGAAACTGAGGTCAATTTGATTAGGTTAATTTCAAGAGGATTGACTTTCCCCCTGGAAGTGCTGGGGGAATTTGGTGGAGGGATCTTGACACCTAGCTCATTTCAGAAAGCTTGATGATACAACTAAGGATTTAGGAACAAAGGAGGACAAAAATGGGCTGTGCTTAATATCAGTTGTCTTTACTCCTCTCACCGAAGTAATTGCCTTGGATACAAAGTTCAAAACTTCTGCCATACTGTGAGAGAGGACTGATCTTGTAATTCCAATTAGGCGATAGAAATTAATGTTTTAGGTGTTAAAGCATGCGCAGCTATCCTTTCAAGCAGGCACCAAGGACTGGTGCTGAGAATTTGAAAAGTAGGTTAGTGTGGACAGCATTTGGACTTCAAAACTATCTTTTTTTGTGGTTAATACAATAAAATTTCTTTAATTTGTTTGCTATAGGGCTCTCATATTTCCTCTTCTGATCCGTGAAGGAAAACCAACACCATTTTTCACTTTTATATTAGCGCTTCTGTTCTGTGTTTTCAATGGATACTTGCAGGGCCGAAGCTTAACCACCTATGCAACTTACCCTCCAGGCTGGTTGGGCGATTCACGCTTCATTACAGGTGAGTTAAATCGTGTTATGAGAACATCAGGTGTAATTTTTCTCTGTCTTCATAGCTCTTAATTTCTTATTGTGATTTTATAGTGTCTTCAATGCCGTTTTATAGGTCTTCTCATAATTTTCTCATTGGTGTAGCTGGAGGCCTTTTAACCTTTTTTACTTTAGAACTGTGAACTGACACTTCTTTCTGCAGTGCTAGATGAGCTGATTGTCATCTTTACTCTTTAACACCCAAGTAAATCCAGGTCGTGTACTTTTTTTGATGTAGAAACTTGAAGCCCTACATGGAACCAGCAGCATGCAGGTTTAGAAGAAAAACGATTTTCTGTGTAACATGTAGATCAAACTAAAGTAAACAAATTCATGGAGTAAAAAAATTTAGCAAGGGTAGCTGCTAACTACCGACATACCATGGCAAATGCTACAAGTCCTTGGTGTCAGGATGTCTGCACTGGATACACACACAGGCACCAATCCACCTGCCCTTGTAATTGAGGGGTGGCTTTGTCAAATGACAAAACTGGCCCCACAAGGAAGGGATGGAGGGGTTGGTCATTCACTCCCAATTGGGAAGTGAGGTTGCATTTATAATTGAAGCTATGGATATGATTAAAAGGCTGAGATATTTAGTGGCAAAATATTTTATTTACCCTACTTTTTTGTTTTTTAGGCATCTACTTTTGCCTACTGTCAAAATGATAGTATCATTTCCTAATGAAATCTTTACAGAAAGATCATTTTCATCTGAAGATAAACTAGGATATCTTGCCTCATCAGTCAAAGGCAGAGTACTGGACTGTGTAGATCCTTGATCTGAGTCAGTACCCTTCTTTTTGTTATTCCGTAGCCAGAGCAAGTTAGTGTTTCTCCTGTATTTCTCAAGCCTTTTACAGCAAGAAAAAGAATTTTTTGTCTTTATTACAGTGTTATTGTGGATGACAATAGAGGACAACTGTGCTGAATGCTGTCATGAATATAAGGTTGAAGAAATTTACATCTAAGTAGATTCTCTTGCCAAGATTAGGAGGCAGTTCTGCTTGTGTGCTAAAAATAGAGAAATTGAGGTACAAAGGAATGACTTCAGAGGGCACTAGAATACATTTGAAATTTTCTTGGTACTTTCAAATTTCTACTCTCCTTGAATCAGAATCCAGAAAAAAAAAAAAAGGTTAAAAGATTTGTTGATCAAAACTGTTGAAGACTCTGAAGCCAGGCAGACTTTGTTTTGTGTCCTAGTTCAGTATCTTAGCCAAAAGATATCTCAATAAAATGCTGTGAACAAATCATGATTAAGGAGCCGTAAATCAGTTCCTCCTTACTCAAATATCTTTAAAAAAAAAAAATCAAGATAATAAGACTTGTTGCTGAAGTTTACTTGGGTTCTCTTGGGTGGGTTTTTTTTTTTTAAGTTTCAAGGATTTCTGAAAATGTATAAATGACAACAGTTAAGCTCATCTGTCTTCAGTTATGAATACTTCTGTGTATGAATTAGTTTGGTTTGTATTTGCATTTTTTGTTGTGGTTTTGTTTGTTTGCTTTTTTTTTCCAAATAACACCAGTTTGAAATATATGCTTATATATATTTCTAGCACTGCTAAACATAAGTGAAATGTTGCTTTGGTGACTATCATAACTCAATATAGTGCTTTAAAAAATTATCCTGAGAACTAAGAAAGTGAACATTTCTGGTATACATATCAACCACTTTAATAGCGTGACCATTGCTGATTTTTTGAGACTGTAATTACAAGAAATCTTGAGATAAAATTTGGCATGCCCATTAAACAGATAAACTGAAGACTTTTTTTTTAATTATTCCTGTAATTAGCATATCTTTTAGAATTTTTTTATTTTGTAGTGCATATCAACATAATTGAATCTTAGCAATTTATAATTGCTATTTGGTATTCATCCCAGCTGGGCACCTCCAAATACCTGCAGTTTATGCTTATGGCTTTGGTCAAAGCAAATGCTAAAGTGAAGCATAGTACACTGGGTACTCGCTGAACTACTGGACTATTATGTTCTAGTACTTCAAAAATATCTGACAGTGTCTTTAAGCTTCTCTTTAAAATTACTAAAAAAATTACTAGAATATTAGAAAATAACAATAGCAAGAAAGCATATTTGCTGATAGTTAATAAGATATTTCTTAAGCTGTGTGAAGTTACATGTGGAAGATAAATGAGAGAGTGTCTACAAGTAGCAGCCAACCAAGATTCAATAGCTGGAAGCTGAAATGAGATAAATTTCCAGTGAAGACAGAAATTTGGAGAAGTCAGGCTGATTAACTATCATAGTGAGAGGTTCCAAACAACTGATGTGTTCTCTGACTGTATAATATATAACCTTATTATATAGTTTGTCTGTTTTGGGAAACACAATAACTTATATCTACACCAGCAATTGATACAGAGCAGGAATATGGTTTTGATGTGATTTCCTCATGGCTTCTCTGGACAGTGTGTTGGTTTAGTTCAGAGCAGTGAACATACCTCTTTTCAGAGGAAATGGGAATATTCTTGCTTCAAATGCAGAACCACAAGCTTGGAAACCAAGAACAATGTCATAATCTTTCAGCATGAACCTTACACCTGTATGCCAATAAAGAACCTGTGAACTTACCAAGAGAGCTGGTGATACCCTGAAGTGGTGACTGCTACAGAGACACCAACACCTCTGTGCTTCACCCTTGTGTTCTTTCCTAATCTATCTGCACTTTTAGTTGGAAACTCCTTTCTTCCTTTGCTTGCTTTAGCTTCTTCAAACCTTTTGCAGTATGCCACGTGTCTTTTCTTACTCCTTTAAGTCCTTATTCAACTACTTCCTTCAAATGTTGATGGCTAACTCTTCTGTGCATCAAAACTTTCTTTTAGTAGCAGCTCTGCAAAGCAGAGCAGCACCCATAACTCACAATGTACAGGTGACAGAACATGAGCACCTCATCTGTTGCTTGAAGCTTTTTGTCTAGCAATCAGGCAATTAAGCACACGTGCCACCTTTGCTTTCTTCACACATCAGACCTGAAGAGCGCATATGCATTGTCCATATCTGGATATAATCTTGTAGGCAAGGGGTGTTATCAGTGTCTCTCCTAGTATCGATAGGCATCTAGATGCTCCAGAGGACTATGTCTTGTTGGAAAGACTAATCACAGAATTTGAGATGATGCACTGATTAACCTCAAAACACAGACCTTATCTGTTCCTTATCAGCAGGGAATGCTGCCTTCAAGGGAAAATAACATAGATAACATGCATGTTGCCAAGAGGTGAAAATAATGAATTTCAGTCCTAAATTCCTTTTGATTTATCCCATCCTCATGGCAACATAAGGATGCAGAATGTGAGAACAATCCCAGTTGCTGTGAAAGGCTGTAATAAATGGCTAAACCATTTTGCTGAATGGCACGAATAAACGGTACGTCAATTCGCGCACAGTTGTCTTCCTTTTATTGCACAGAAATCTGTTGGGGAAATTCTGATATGCTATCAGTAAAAAAGTAAAAGGAGAGTGGGGCTAAGATGTGTCCCTTTGGGAAGATTCAAAATGGCTGTTTCTTTCTGTGTTTAAAATTTTAGCATATTTGTTTTTCTATGTGGAAGTTAGGGAAACATACACATTATATCTGCATATATGCACGTGCATACATTTCTATAAGTCTAGCAACATAAGAATAAACTTCATTTTTACAGTGCTATTTCCCATCTAGGGAGCTGTTGATACTGTGAGCTTTACTGACTGAAGAGCACAGTGTGGGACTGGCACTGTTCTGGATGTCACCAGAACTGTTTATGCTGCTTACATTACTACTGCTTTGAGACACTACACCTAATGTGATATCTGACTGTAGTCTGTTTTCTGAACAAACACAGTGCACTAAATATACTATTTTCAATATTTCTCTTCAGGTTTTTTAGGGTGGTTGATTGGCATGGCCATCAATATTCATTCTGATCATATTCTCAGAAATCTGAGAAAACCAGGGGAAACCGGTTACAAGATACCAAGAGGTAAGTAAAAATGGTACAGAAATTAATACAACGAAAAGAAGCATCTCTCATATAAGAAGAGGTGGAGAGAGCTTGGACTGTTCAGACTGGAGAAGAGAAGGCTCAGGGGGATCTTACCAAAGTTTATATATAAATGATGGGAGAGAATGAAGAAGAGATAACCAGGCTCTCCTTAGTAGTGCCTAGTGACAGGACCAGAGGCAGTGGACGCAAAATTCAAGCACATAAAATTATATCTGAACTTCTTTTTTTTTTTTTTTTTTGCTATGAGGGTGGTCAAACGCACAGGTGTGGAACAGGTTGCTCAGAGATTGTAGGGAGACTCAAAACCAGACTGGGCATAGTCCTGGGCAACCTGTTCTGGCTGATCCTGCTTCAACAGTGGGGTTTGGACAAGATTATCTCGAGAGATCCCTTCCCACCTGAAATGATTCTGTGTGAAAATGACCTTCTAAAGCTTGGTGTATTTTAGAGGTGACAGTAATTTATGATATGAGAGGCAACTGGAAATAGCATTTTGTTGTCTACCTCAGGAAGTGATTTCATAGTTTGGGAAACATCTTATTTTTTTCCTCTTAACCAAGTATTGTAAGAAATCTGTTTCATAAGATCACTTGGCTTGTGCAAATCTTCAGGTTTCTTGACCCATATTGGCTCTATTTTTAAAAAGGGGTAAAAATGTAACAGCATTGCCCAGCTTTTTGGAGAATCAGCAGATGGGTGAAGAAAGACCTAAAATATCAACCCAGTGTTGGGGGGCAGGAGGGGAATGCAGAAAGTATTCGGTATGTGACCCATCTCATGTCCCACATATGAAGAGGGAGGTACCTAAAGTAATTGGAGAGCAGCAACAATTGTGGAAAGGGAGACATAGGGAAAAGAGGACAGAAATCCAAATGAATTTGGCATTATAAATTCTGGCCTTCATGGGAAAATTGAGAATATGAAAGGCCTTCTTATGGAGCCTATTGAAGTGTTAAGGTTTATTGACACTTTTGGAAACAGGTGCTTTTCCAGGTACATTACACTCACTGAGAGCAGAAAGATAATACTACCTCTGAATTCTGCTCTCTTGCTACTTTTTTTCTTAGTTGTTGCTTTTTCTTGGTTGTTAAACTAAAAAAAAAAAAAAACTGTAAGAACTAAGATATACAAGGTAGACTGTTATTTTTCACCAAGAAGGTAACTTACAATTTTAATAGATGTAAATTGAAGTGCTCATGTGAAAAATGAATATGAACATACTATACTGTGTTCAGTGTACAAAAAAGTTCTGAAGGAAATATGTTATTTGCTGCAAGATCAGGAGGAGCTGGTCTTTTTTGATGTTGCTTATCCAGTTTAAGTACTAGAATTTCACTTTTCTTTTGTCACAGAAGTAGTGTAGTTACAGCAAGGTCAAAACATGTCCTTTATTACATTTGCCAAATACTTGTTTGTTTAGTCCCACTGGTAAAGCACATACTGAGATGTTATTGATTTGTACACTGACTTTGGAATTAGGGTGAAATTCTTAATTTATAAAATTTCCAGCAGGTGAGTACCAATTGTTTATGCACAATTGTCTATACAACAGATTTAACACAGACTGCCAAATTTTCACTGAGTGTAAGGGTTGAAACAGCAGATCTGATGACGAATGGGAACAAAAGTGCAACAACTTCATAAGCTAGAGAATAAATTTGGAACTTTACTTCATAATAATAATATTGTTCATAATTAACTTAATTTCTTGAGTACCAAAGGAAATGAAAAATTGTAGGCTAACTAACCCTATGAGTATTTTCTGGCACTCAAGGGGAGCATGTCTTCTATTTTTATATATTTCAGAAAATGTTTACTGTATGATCAAAGAATATATCATTGGTAAGTAATTATTTGCAGAGGCATGTACTTGCTTCTGATGCTAGTAAATCGGCTTTTCTTTCATTATTTAAAGAGGAAAAATGGAGCTACAAAAGGTCTGTCTTAGAATGAGGTCTGAAGTGATCTTTCATAGTACAGCTTGAACTGAAAAACGCTGCCTCCAGTGCCTTTAAAGATTAAATAGAGACATTGGTGATATAGCTCCTATTTGATGTACAGAAAAGATAACACTCGACATCTTGATTAAGGTATTCTGAAGTAACTCTGTCCTGCTTTCAGGAGGAATGTTTGAGTATGTCAGTGGAGCCAACTTTTTTGGAGAGATCCTGGAATGGTTTGGGTTTGCCCTTGCCTGCTGCACCATTGAAAGCCTTGCATTTGCATTGTGTACTCTCTTCATCCTGGGTTCAAGGGCAAGACAACACCATGAGTAAGTGTTCGTGCCTTGTCATTTCTGTTGTCTCTATGCCACACTGCATTTCGATTTCACAAATTATTCCTCATCCTACAGGGATGTTGCAGAGCAAGTCTTGTGAAAGAGAGTGCTGCTGTAGGGCAGAATATGGTAGAAAATACCCTGAGAAGATTAAGTACTGCAGAATTTCAGCAGAATAGTACAGAGCATAAACACACAGTACAACGAGGTGGTCAAAATAATGTTTAAATGAAGATGGTTCATCCTGGATCTGTAAAGATTATAGACAAGTTTAGCAATATTGTCTTAATTAATCAAATACTTTCCCTTCTCAAACTTGTTTCTGTAGTATTAAAATTTTGAAAATCACTCAATTTGTCTTTAACAGGCACACTTTATAGTCATGTCTGTACCATATTGTCTATAATCAAGTGTATGGACAACATGGAAACAGTTCTGGTAGATGAAATTTAATGAAGTCTCTGCTCTAAGCATTCTGACTGCTCATGTACTGTATTTATAATGTGGCTTTCCTGCTAACAAGAAGAACCATAGTTCAGGGAGACTTGTTTCCTGTAAGGATTCTCATTAAAGAATAGCATGTTTAAAAGAATTTGATGTTAATTTTATTTTGGTTATTTTCAGCTTCCTGCTTTGGTTCTCATGTTGAAACTTAGTGGCATAAGAGGAAATAAACATGAATTTAAGGAGGAAATGGGTTGGAAAAAAAAATACTGACTATCTGTGAGGGCAGCCACGTCTGTGTCTAGTGGAATCCTGAAAACATCCAGAAACAGAGGTTTTACTGCCCCTTGTTTGTAGGATGCTCCGGGTCTGTATTACCCTCCCAGTGAACAAGTTTCTTCCACTATCCAACCTGAGCCTTCCAAACCTGTTGCCTATGACCATCTCTTCCTGTTTTATCACCTCCTATTAGTGAGCAGAGTTGCAGAATATCTTGAATTGGGAGGAGCATTTGAAGGTTGTCCAGTCAACTGATGTGGCTGCTCTAGCCAGGGCAAACCACAAGGCTCTGCCCACTTGCCCAGGGCTCCTCCAGCTGAGTTCTGAGTGTCTCCTCCTTGTCAGATGAAGCAATAACAGGTTCTCCTGCCTCTCCTTGTATATTATGTTCTTCACGCTCAAATTCCATGGTTGGTTTCCATCAATCTTAAGCCTTGATGGCATTCTTTCAGAACATCAGGAAAAGCTAAATGTTGTTAAAGGAAGTTATTTACACTAAAGGAAAAATGCAAGAAAATGGAAGACGAGTACAGGAAAAAAAACCCAAGCAACTGAATATAGCAAATCCATGTAAGAGAAGAAACATGTTAGTGTAGTTTGTTTATTTAAAAAACTTAGAATAAATAACTGAAATGGGTAAATATGGTAATAATGATATTCTCTAGATGCAGGTTATTGTGCATTGCATATTTTGTTTTGTTTATTCCAGCTTTGATCTTGCAGTTAGCTATTGATATTATGACTATCTGCATCTTTGAGGAGCCCAGGTGAACTTAGTTCTTTTATTTCAGAGAAGCAGAAGAATAAATATTCAAAAATAGGAGTAAACATGCTTGTTACAGAAGTTGAAAACACAAATAATATCTGATAGTGCTCTGCATTTTTTCTTTTTTAAAAGGTCTGGATTTGAAAGTAGTGACGGTCTTTGAGGAGTGTTAGCAATAAGGCTAGTGCAATGTTTGTCATGTTCAGTTTGATCATCCAAATTCTAACTGGAACTGAAAACGTTTCTGTGCAGAATGGGACTCTCATTCCAGTGTGTGAAGTATCCCTTGCTTCCATGTGAAGTCATTATGCAATGACATGTTTTTGATTTAATTTTTTCTCCCTCTAATTCTAAGATGTGTAAATACTCAGGATGTGTAACAACATACATTTTGAAAGAATGGGCTATTCCTTCCCTGATCCATCTCACCACATCTGTTGGTTTGATTTCCCACTGCTGGCAGCTGTAACTTAGTTTTGTTGTATTTGGTGATTAGATGTCATTAGGGTGAGTGCAGTAAATGCCATTTTTCTATCCAGAGTAGGTTCTAAAGGCATTTTTTTGTTTGTTTGTAGACAAGAACATGTATGGATTAAATTGAACACATTGTACAACTACTTAGTTTCCTCAACAGTGTTTTGAAGACTCAATACTCATCAGATTTTTCTTTGTTTTTCAGATGGTACCTTGAGAAATTTGAAGAATATCCAAAGGACAGAAAAATTGTCATCCCATTTTTGTACTGAGCTGTGCATTTAACACTTTGAGATGGATGCTTTTAGTAACAGACAACATTTTACAGATGATCAGAGCATGTTGCTAACCTGCCAGCATCACTGTGACAAAGCCCTTCCATCAGTGCTGCTATTACTGCTTTTTCCTCTTCATAGTAACCCAGAATCTGATGGACAGGGTGAATAGGAACAGAAATCCTTTTCCAGCAGTGAAGCACCTTCATAAATACATTAGGCAATGAGTCTGAATTGGTATCGTGGGAAGTACTGTGCACGACTTCTGATGCTTCTCTTTATGCCTGTGAGGGCTTCTGCTGTTTCCACTCAATGTAGCTGCTGTCCTGAGGATTGTGCTGTGAGCTCAACCACCCTCATTGCAGTCTGGATGGTGTGTTCTGCCTGCACACTCAAATACGGTTGATTTTATTTTTTTTTCCTTACCTTACTAATCCTTTCAATTCCCTCCCCCTGCATCTCCAGAAGAGCTGGTGATGTAGACCAAGGAATTAGATGAATACAGTTGCTTTTAGATGAGAGGCAGTGTTTTTCCTTCTCTTTGCACTCTTACAAATATAGGGACACTGTCTGTATAGACAATATTTAATGATATTTACATAAAAGTTGTACTGCTAATAGATTAATATTGTCATCTACCTCTTAAAATTGATAGCTATCTCAATATGCAATATGTATCTTCTCACTCTAAACTGATTTTGCAAGTCTTTACTTAGGATACTTTGGCCAATCTGGCATCGTTAACAATTGTGTAATGTTTTCTAACTTACTTTATAAAAAAACCTTGAGATTTTAAAAAAATCTATGCTGTTTTTAAAAAATCAAGTGTCATCCTTCTTCTGTTGCTAACATTCTAGATGATTTTATATTCTAAAATTCTGAAGCCTTGTGTCAGTTCTCATACCCCAACCTTTTACTCAGGAAAGACTCCAGAATGGTTTCAAGAACATGATGGGATCCCAAGCATACAGATTTTCAAGTTATCTGTGTCTTTTGCATGATTGTAATCATAAAGAGTCTTTTAGAATTGCTGACACAAAAAAATCCCCAAAATAACTCAAGGGAAAACTAAAAAAAAAAAAAAATTCTGACCAAACCCCCCAAGTGAACAACCAAATTCTAATAATTAAAAAAGTTAAAAAACAAATGAATACTAACTAAAAAAACTTTCCACAAAACCTCAAAACTCTGCTGCTAATACAATTTGAAAATAAATGGAATTCAAACTTTTGCCAAGTGTTGTCTGCTCTGTTTGCACTTTTATGTTGGGTTATGTTCTTCAAAACAAATTAGTAAAATAATTTTGCCAGGTGCTAAGTTTTCCAATAGGGTATTGCAGTAAGATTTGTTTTGATGAACAGTCATGATGCTTGCTGGTGCGAGAGGATGGCAAAGGGTTTGATTTACTCCTCAATGCTAAAATGGAGTTATTGGACAATAAAAGTTCAATAGGATCACTTAAAGCATATTCTGAAGATAATTTTAGAATCCTGGTCTTAAATATCAGGATATTTCTAAATCCTGTCCTCTCTGCAGCATGTTTTAAAATCTTCTTGTCTAAATTATCCACCTCTCAGAATCTCTTTTAGTGAAAAAAAAATATAGGATTCAAAAACCCCTCTCTACTCAAGGTGTTTAAACACTTACATAATTTATGGTGAATTAATATCTTGATTGGGTTTGCGTGGCCAGATTTTGGTAGTAGGGGCTACAGGGGTGGCTTCTGGAAGAAGCTGCCAGAAGCTTCCCCCATGTCTGGCAGAGCCAATGCCAGCTTGTCCCAGGGCCAGCCTGCTCCTGACCAAGGCTGAGCCCCTCAGGAATGACAGTAATGTCTTTGTAATAACATACTTAAGAAAGAAAAAATATATATTCTTGGGTCAGCCCACCAAAATATCTCTTCAGGGATATTTGTTTAAAAAGTCACTAATGGGACAACCTACCAATGAAAAACATATTTCTGCAGCACTTTAGTCTCTGACACTTTTTTTTTTAACTTTTTTGAAAAGGCAAATATTCTTTTAAAAATAAAGAGTGAAAGAACGGTCAGTGTTTATTACATCTCTATATTCAAGAGCTGTGGCTCTTTAGTCAGTAGTCTTTTATCATAGTTTCCAGAAAATTTGTACAGATGCCTTGATTTTGCTCTGCTACAATGCTAATAAATATTTATCTTGCCTAAAACTTTGGTTGGTTTGCCCACATAATGTTAATTTATGGTTTGCTTGCAGTGGGATGGGATCTGAAGTGTGATGGTTTGACAACTTATCCCTGTTCTCTTTCTCTTGTTACAGACAAGGAAAAGCTAAGGTCTGTGGGCTGTGAATGTCAGCATGTTTAGAAATTTTAGTTAATTGGATGAACAAAAAAAACCCCAAACCCAAGCCAGAAGGTTTTGTTCTTTGTGTGATTATATTTTATATTCTCATTATACTTCTAGAACCTTCCATAAGAAAAGTACAGATTTTATTTGAGGCAATTCTTAGAGCACGGGTCTTATGAAGAGCAGCTGAGAGAGCTGGGACTGTTTAGCCTGGAGAAAAGGAGGCCCAGGGGGAGTTTTACTGCTCTCTACGACTACCTGAAAGGAAGGTGTAGCCAGATGGGAGTTCATCTCTTCTCCAAGGTAACAAGCAATAGAATGAGAGGAAATGGCCTTATGTTGTGCCAGGGGAGGTTTAGATTGAAAACTAATTGAAAAATTTCTTCACTGAAAGGGTTATCAAGCCCTGGAATAGGTTGCCTGGGGAAGTGGTGGAGCCACCATCCTTGGAGGTATTTAAAAGACGTGTAGTTGTGGCACTGAGGGAGATGGTTTAGTGGTGGACTTGGTAGTGCTGGGTTAAAGGTTGGACTCAATGAAATTTGAGGTCTTTTCCAACCTAAACGACTCTGTGATTCCTGCATTTCAAGACCCAGGTACTTTGGTGAAAACATATGATGAACTTGGTCAAATGCTAGAATTGCCTTTTGTTTAAACAATATCCCACTTACTTGTCATACTTCACTTGCAATCCCTTTCCTTTTTAGCAGCTCTGACAGATTTTTCTGTTGGAAAATATCTAATACTGAAACATTTTTCTTGAGAATATGTAATGTGAAAATGAACTCTTTTCTACCCATTCCAGAGGGAGAAAATATGCATACTTGCTATTGAGTATAATATCTGTAGCTATTTTTAATAGAGATACTTCTAGTCAGATTGATACATCTTTCCCCCAAATCCCTTACTAATAAAACATGATTTGTGGTGTCTTGCTTGGATACTTTTTTTTTCTGTTAGTAATCCCCGCTCTAACTTGTGGAGATTGACCAAGGCTTTCGAACCAGCAATTTCATTATCCCAGCTGAGATCTTGGGGAGTGTAAAAACAAGTCTGGATTAGAATGACCTAGATGCGTGTGTGAACTTGATGAGATGCACTCAAAGCAGTTATTAAAAGTCACAAGGTAAACTTGTCTAGTGATACATTCTTAGTTATGTAAAACAAAGTATGTAGATGAGATGTTCTACAGTTGCCGTTAGAGCAAAGATTAACAGAAGCAGAGGCTGCTCCTTTGGGTTCCTCTCCTGCAGCTAGGTCACTTTTCACTTGAAAAAACTGTAGCACCTACTGTTTCAACTATTTTCATTGTGCTTCAGCACCATACTGTCTTTTGGGGGAGTGAAGATAGTGTACAAATGACACGTTGTATAAACTTGAATTCTTCCAGCAGGCAGGAAATCCCAAGTGCCTACCACAGTTTTTATATCCTGTTTGTGATTTAAATATATTATAACATTAGTATGGGACTGTCCCAGTCTGTTCTATGCTCCTGTTTTACCAATAACAGTTGCAGTTGTCGGGGCAGCCTTTCATACACGCATCCATATTATGAGGAAAGCAGATCTCTGGGTAAAATTGCACCACTTTTTGCAGTGGTGCAACATATCTACCACCATCTATGTGCTCATGTGCCCACACAAAAATACATGTAACCAAGCAATTAAATTCCTGTTGCAAGACAGCTGAAAGGCAAAGCCTTAACCAAGGTTTGCATCTGAAAGAGTTGCACAACTGAAGCTTGCTCTTGAACTTCTTAAAACAACATGTTTTTTACATCTCTTGCTTGATTTACCATGTTTGCTTAAAAATCAAAGCCAATACATTGTTGTGTACAAGTGGATAGCGGAAGCAATAGGTTATTTGCTTGCAGAGATGAAGGATAACCTAACAGTCGGTACAACCTTTGGTGTAATGCTTCCCTGGAGATGATGCCTTACCAATGTAAGGCACTAGCAGGAGACACTAGCAGGAGTGTCTCAGTGGTGTTTGTCCCTGCTCCCTCTTGTTTTGGAAATATCTGTCCAGTTTCTGAGACGACATGGGTGGCTGAATCCAAAGAGATAGCACTAGCAAAGCCACATGTTCCAGCTGCTCTGGGAGGCAGCACTCCATTCCTCTCGGGCTATTGAAAGGGAAAACCACCGCAAACTTAGTCATAAACTTCTGCCAGAAAAGAAAAAGCTGTGTGATCTGTGAATGGGGGCTCAGACATTGAGCAGTACTGTCCAGACTAAAGGCCAGTCCAATGTAAGCAAGCAAAACCTACTTCAGGTACCTGCTATCTTTGTGTCCTGTTGGCTGCTTCAGGGGGTTGGGATTTAATCTTTTTAATCCATATAAGAGTATTGGAGAACAGTCCAAGAGGCTTCCAGTTATGCCCCCACTCCACGTGTTGTGTGCTGCAGAAGACCAAGAACCAGATGCTGTGCAGAGCCAGGGTCCTGCTAATGTGCAAGGAAGCCCTGTGACAAAGCAGCCCAGTGCAATAGTGCAGATTTGTAGGATTTTAATGTTTCACAAAGGCAAATATGTTTCCTCTTTCATTCTCTGCCTGTCTCTTTGAAAAATGGTGATGGTATTGGAACAGGAGAACTGACTTGAAAATCCCAAATAGTACTGTGAAAGTGTTCAAGTGTTAAAGGACAGTCATCAGGATATACTAAAATCAGTAACCAAAAATGAAAATAGTCCTTTTTATGCTTCAAATAATCCTTGCAGATTTTACTAGGCCTCTGAGTATTAGATTAAGCGTAATATTTAGTCTAAAACAGTGCAGTATATGATCATTACTGATAGAATAAAGTAATACTAGGAAAAGTAGTTTAGAAAATATGAGTAGCTATGCAGACAGCACATAGCAGTATAGTCTTACAAACAGAAAGCTAAATGACCAAGAAAAAATGAGCTATTTTCATGAGCAAAAAGAGGACACTACTCTAGCATGGAGTCCTCCTTGGGCTGCGGGTGGATCTTATCTCCATTATGGACTTCCTTGGGCTGCAGGGGCACAGCTGCCTCACCACGGCCTTCATCACCGACTGCAAGGGAATCTCAGCTCTTGCACCTGGAGCACCTCCTCGCCCCTCCTTCCTCGCTGACCTTCGTGTGTGCATAGCTGTTCCTCTCACATATTCTCACTCCTCTCTCCACTTGCAGTTGCACACTTTCCCCCCACCACACCTTTTATTTGTTATCCCAGCAATGTTACCACCATCACTGCTGGGTTCAGACTTTGCCAGCGACAGGTCTGTATTGGAGCTGGCTGGCATTGGTTCTGTTGGACATGGGAGAAGCTTCTGGCAGCTCCTCACAAAAGCCACCCCTGTAGCCCCCCTACTACCAAAACCCTGCCATGCAAGCCCAGTAAAATGTTTGAATTTATAAATGCTCAAAATAAGACACCAACACGGCACTTACAGAAAAAGTGTTTTGTCAATTTCTTTAAGTGGTTTTCCTAAACTGAAACTGCCATGCAATGTAGACATTCCAGACTTCAATGAATAATATGCTATAATTACTACTCTTTAAATGGTTACTATTAAAAGTAAAGAACCTCAAAGTAGTTGTACTTTGTTTCCTAATTCTTCATACTAGATGAAATGTCATTGCAACAGCTTTTAATTTCAATTCAAAGCAGACAAAACAATCTCCTTTGCAGAAGCAACCCCATCTGCTACTGTGGCTAAACCTCAGAGATCTTCTTGAATATTCTTGTTTCTGCATCAGATCAAAAAAAGATAATTTGCAAGTAACACTGCAGATGAGAAACCATGCCTTATTTTTCACCAAGCAATACTGTCATCTTCTGCCACTTTGTGTCTTCATTAACATTAGGCCAATTAGAAACATGAAATTATTATCTAACGTTTTCTTACAAATAAAATCCAGTCTAACACTGTTCTCAGTTGTCTTATTGTGGCACTGCACAGATGTGGGCTTACTGGGCACCTATTGCATCATAGTTTCCAGTCCCCTCTAAGCACTGCCTAGAGCAGAAATTGTTACTCACAGCAGCAAATTCAAAGACAGTCCTCTCCTCTAGCTCAAGGACCCTGGAAGCAGACAAGAATGCACCCCCAAATAAGCATGAATAAATTATCAGAGAGGTCTGCACCAGCCATCCGTGTCTGTGTTGCACAACATGTAGAACAAGAAGGAGTGCTAACCTTCCTGCTCATGATCCTCTTTCCCCTCCAGCCCCCAGCACGGTAGCCCTCAGTAAGATGCACCATCCTCTGCAAACTTGCTGATAACTAGACCAGTTCCTTGACAGCACCTAGGGCATAGAAGTTCATTTGGTGTCACAATACTCAGCCAAGCAGGCCAGGAAAGATGGAAACCCACACAGAGAATTTTTTAATTCAGCCTTTCAAAGGCTTACAACTTCTTTTTGGGTTTGGAAGTTTTTTGTCTGTTTCTGGGAAATATGTCAATACAAGCGTACAAAGTGGATGCCTCCAGCAGCTGGGCTTAGGAACCCAGACTGCCCAGTAGCTGCCCGTGGATCTCCATCTCCCCAGTCACTGGCACTTGGATGTACCAGACCATGTGTGCATGGAGACACAGTATGAATCCACCATTAATTGTGCTCAGACACGGAGGGCATCCAGCAAGAGACCTTGGGTCCTCAACCTCCACAGCTGACAGCACTTGGAAATGCAAAATTCTGAGAGGCCTGCAGCTCCATCCCAGCTGCTGGTATATCTAGTCTGTTCTTGTCTCAGATTTTCACTAAACACCTTCAGTTAAGACAAACAAACGAAAAACAACACCCAGAAAAAAAATATTCTTTCAATGATTTATCCATGTAACACCGTTTTACACACAGTGATTTCATGGACTGTCTCATGAACTGATCACAAGAGGGATTCCTGGAGAGTCTCCTGCAGAGAAAAAATTGCTTACCAAAGCAAAGTTTTACTTCATTGTGGGCCTTTTTTGTGTTCTGAGGGTTTTTTTTGATATCAAACTTCTGTATCATAGAATTATTTGTGTTTGTGCTGGTGAATTTTCGCAAAGCACTGCTTACAGGAGGAGCAGAAAGGGAAATGCTGGTACTGACCAGAAGACTTGGATTCTACATTTATTAGTTATTTGCAACTTAAATAAGTTCTAAAGCAGATGACTGTAGCATAAGATGTAAGGGAAAATACAAAATACAAAGCACAGCTCTATAATTTATAGAGATTGCTTTCCATAACATCGTACTTTTCAGCCTAGGAACATATGTCTCCATAGGCATTTTAAACAGCAGCCTTTGAATGGGCTTTTGTTTTAAGTAAATCAGTTTTCTGAAAGGCTCTTCAGTAAGGATTTGGAATGGATACTAGTGAAGACTACAGGTAATTTTTGTCTCCAGGGACAAGGCCCCTTATCTTTGTTAACCTCTGTACAGATTCCTCTAGAGAAACATACTACCTTTTCCCACTCTGTCCAATGGCAAGGCCAGCTGTTTGGCAGCAAGGCTGGTCATTCAGCCAGAGATCTACTTGATCTAGAAAAGGTTTTCTCTTTCCTAATGTATACTGTAAATATTTTGTTCTAGCAGATCCAATTTGAAACTTTCCAGGGTGACAGATGAGATCTGCCCTGAGGCATCACAGACCATTTCTTCTTCCTTGTGGGTAACTGCAGATGTAATTTCTGTGAGGTCAAAACATTTTGTCCGTAATTCTTGCAGGCTTCCACGTGGCCCAAATGAGAGAGTTCAAACTGAATGAGAATTTGAATCAGGCCCAGCAAGGAATTATGCCATGCAGTAAAAATGTCAAGAAATTGTTCTTTGCAGCTATGCAGAAAGCTGAGGCAGAGCTGCCTATCCTAAAAAATGGCACAATCAAGGTCAAACCACTTCCACCGTGCCTCCTAGCCCTATGCCAGAGCCATTGCTAGTAGTAACAGATGGTTTCCAGGCCAGCACCAGGCAATACAATCCTTATGGCAAAGCCAAGCAGTGTATGGTTAACACATCCTCAGAAAGAAACACACCTCGCTCAGGGCAGGGAAAAGATTTAACTTGTCACAAGGATACTGAAAGCAGAAAACAGCAGGAAGCAATACAGGGCAAAAGGTGAAAAAAGCAGCTTCTACATCCTCAAGACAGATCCTTGTATGTTCTCGTATCCACTCTTAACAGATCCAGTTCAAGGGAAGACTCTGAAGGCATCTGCACTTCAGAGCCGAGAGTCAGCCATAGATTCATGCAACGGAACTCCTGAGGCACCCCACTGGGTAGCGTGGGGTATAGAATGACACTCTGTATGGTCCTCATGGGTAAGTTATGGAAGAGAAGGCTCAAGAGGGGGCCTCCACTAGAGGGCAGAGGGACTTATCAATCTACACAAACAAGAAGCTGAAGGAGAATGACTGTATCATGTAAGAATTGGCTGAGTCCCTGGTACAGCACCCTATGAGAACACTACTCTCAGAAAGGATCACCTCTGGATAGTATGACCTACACCATCAACAAGGGAAGGAATTAACAGAAGCATTTAAAATAGAATGGCAACAAAGTTGTCAGAGATGAACTTTTCAACCACTAAGCGATATAGTGTGCAGTTGGAAAGGGCAGTAGCATGGCTTTATGCTCATAATCACTTCTGTGGAGTTGTCTGTATGGCCAGTCTGATAAACTGATGGTACACGAACCGAGCAAATAAGATGAAGAAATGGCAAAAGGGATTCCTTCAATGCATTTTGTTTCTCCCACCATGCAAGACTTGCTGGCAGTACCGATCTTAACTTCCTGCACTGGCAGCCACATGGCTTCACCAGGTTCTGAGATAATCCTAAAAAGATTGGTGTTTACATTGTGTTAATTACTGTCACCTTCTGAGTACATGCTCCAGAGATCATTTCCATCCAACAAAAATTAAGTCTCATGGACCATGTCTGTCACCACTTCATGAGGAACCAGCTGGGACAAACTTCACAGTTATCACCAGGCATCTCTGAATGAGAAAACAGCTACAGCCTGGTGATGAAAAGAACCCTTCCAGGTCCCACCAGGCAGGCGTGGAGCCACAAGCACATCTGTCTTGTGTCCAAATTAACTTGTTTCCAACGAGAAGGAGGTCCATGCATCCTTGCTACCACATCGAAAGAAAAAAGCGGAACTTTTGTGTTTCTGTGAGCATAATGAATACTCTACCCATCTGCTTGATGGCGTCAGTCAATACCACACCATGACCTCTGCCAGAGACTCTGCAAGTAAAACCTATCCCATTGCAAGTGTCATCAGTCAGCAACTATAGCAAAGGCCTTGAATTTGAGCTGTAGTACTGCAGGTCAGACTGTTCCAAGGAGGTCAGACTATTCCAAGGCAGGCTCCTGGCTGCAGGGCTGTCAGACCTCTCACTCAGCTAAGAAGCACTAGAATCATCAATGAACTGCCCGGACACCAGGACTCAGTGGAGTGGATCACCAGCCTGCGAAGCCTCACTGCAGGAACCTGGAGCTGTTGCCAGGCTTCTGGATGCTTTGAGTCAGTGGTGAATTTGAGGCATGGGAAAAAGTAAAGCTGCCCCATCACAAAGCTACACGGAAGCTTCAGCTTGGCACACGGCGGCAGGAATGGCAGCCTCTCCTTGCTCCGGCCCATGACCTGCCTGGAGGGAGCAACAGATATTCTGCTATCTTAACCTAAGCACAGTAACCATAGGCAATCAGAAATCCTAGTCTGTTTCAATGCTGACATTTCACTCTTCCTTCCTCATGCCTTTTCTGCTCTCATCACAACAAATAAATGAATGCTGTTTCTTCAATGTTACCTGCATGTCCATAGAGCTCATGAGCCCAGGAGCTCAGAGGCATAGACTTATTGTGAAGCCCATGCTTGTTGAGATTAGAAACCGATATTATAAACAGACTCCTTAACTCAGTTTGCATGGCTGTGGAATGGAAACTGCCACTGCAGGTAACTGTCATGTTCTCTGTGCTGGTTTCTGCCTTTGGATCACAACAACCCCCTGCAGCACCAGAGGTTAGGGGAAAGAGGGCTGGAAAATTGTCCATTGGAAAAGGCCCTGGGGGTGCTGGTTAACAGCCAGCTGAACATGAGCCAGAGTGTGCCCAGGTGGCCAAGGAGGCCAAGGGCACCCTGGCCTGTATTAGCAATAGTGTGGCCAGCAGCATTAGGGCAGTGATCATCCCCCTGTGCTTGGCACTGGTCAGTACTCAAATCCTGTGCTCAGTTCTGGGCCCCTCACTACGAGAAGGACATTGAGATGCTGGAGTGGGTCTGGAGAAGGCAATGGACTGGGGAAGAGTCTGGAGCACAAGTCTGATGAGGAGTATCTGAGGGAGATGGAATTGTTTAGCCTGGAGAAAAGGAGGCTCAGGGTGACCTTATCGCTCTCTACAACTACCTGAAAGGAGGCTGTAGCCACGTGGGAGTTGGTCTCTCCTCCCAGGTAACAACTTACAGGACAAGAGGAAATGGCCTCGATCTGCACCAGAGGTGGCTTAGATTGGCTATTAGGAAAAATTTCTTCACTGAAAGGGTTGTCAAGCATTGGCACAGACTGCCTGGGGAACTGGTGGAGTCACCAAGGGTTGACTCCCTGCAGGCATCCTGGAAGTATTTAAAAGATGTGTAGGTATGGCACTTAGGGACACAGTTTAGTGGTGGACCTGGCAGTGCTGGGTTTAAGGTTGAACTCGATGTTCTGCCAGGTCTTTTCCAACCTAAACAATTCTGTGCTTCACTGCTGATACCCACAGACAGGAGATACTGGCACTGCCATCACAAGGGGAGTTTGGAATGCCCAGGCATGTTCTGTTCATCTACAGCCTTCAGGATCCCAAAGGCATGTCTGTTGGACTGCATGTGGGTAAGGTCCCAAGGTGAAAAGGCATTGACAAACTGAAGAAGTCCTGGAGAGTCCCAGCTGATGTCTGTCCACAGTCTGTCCACACGCTAGAAAGAACCGATGGTGAGGCTGCTTTTTATTTCTCGAGGAAGGCAGAGAAAGTTGTAAAGTGTTATACGACTCCACTATTGAACCACAGGATGGGAACCATAGGAGGATTTCATGCAAGAAAGTTGGAGTGCTGGTAGAAAGTCTGGAGGAGAGGTGCCTGAATACTCTTCTGGTTCCTGGCCTTGATTTTAGGTCCTTCAAAGAGCAAATGGACATGTGTGTGCTGACTGATAAGACTCCTCTCTGACAGTTTTCCCAGCCACCTGGCCAACACCCGCATCTGTCCACTCCACCTCTTTTGCTCCCCTTATTCCTAGTCCAGGTCTTTCTCTACTTCAAATAAAATTGGCAGCCATGTTCTCTTACCGATGCATGCTTTTCCTATCTTTGCTCGGATCCTCATTCTAAAGGACCAGCTAAACCATATTATTCTTTCTTATCAGTCCCTATATAATCTATCCTACAGCTGCTGCACATCAACTAGCTAAAAACCCTGCCAAAAAATCTCGCTCTCCTTTGATCTTCTGTACTTCTCTGCTAACTTATCCATGGCCCAATGCAAATACGGCTCGGGTCAGCACTTTTATATTGGCATCAAGCTGTTTCTCTTCTGGAAATCTCCTTCCTGAGATGTCCAAGTGATTTAGTTGTGGCCCAAGAGCAGTTAAAAATAATGGCTTTGAAAGTGGAGATGCAGGACATAGATATATTTAAGGAGAGGGAGGTGTGTTGCAATAGAGCAGTTTCTATTTCAAGAGCGAATGCGTGTAGGTATGTGCCTGTGCTGCCTATAGATGAGGACCAGTGGGCAGGATGAACCAATGATAAATACCTAGGCAGTTGACCACGCAAGATAAATTACCTTCTCGAAATCTTTACAAGATCAAATATGGCTTTGATCTAGTGTGGAATCTAATAAAAGTGAGCTACATCTTTCACAATGATAGTTTTTGCTGATACCTGACGTAACCTTAATTCTAACCACAGTCGTTCTGCTATGCATAAAGGATCCTTCCAGGTTTGGTACAGAAGCAGCTGGTGCCCTGCCTGATGCCATGTTAACATGGCAGATCAGGGCTCCAGGGCACATCGTCACTAAGTGACTTCTACATCAGCTTTCTCACAGCTTGTCCCCTCATGCTCTCCCCAGCAGAAATCTTACACCCAGCAGATATGAAGAAAGCATTTTTATTCTAATATTGTTCCTAGGAGGAGCAATGCATTACTTATAGATTCTTTTCCTAGAAGACAGCCTAGTCAGATCTACTTTTTCCTTCCATATTAGAGCATGTGCAACCACACTGTGAGTTGGGGTCACTCCCCTCTGCCAGGATTCACACATGTTCTGCATGCCCTCAGCTGTCCTCCACAGCAGCCTGGAGAGTGACAACTTAAAGATGATCCTAGGATCTCCTAGATTGCAAATACAAGTAAGGGAAGAATCCTGACCAGTTTATTCCTATGAACTTTCATGACAGTCTCCTTAACATGCTCTCTCAACCTGTCATTCAAAGGCAAGCAACCCTTCTAACAAAAGCAACTCTTTGCAGGGCACTGTGTTAATCAGGACAGGAAGACAGAGCACCTGATTTCATATAACTCTTCAGGTCCCACTTAGAAAAATACTTTCAAAAGCTTTAAAGATGTTTAGCATAAACTTCATTTGTTTATGATCTCTTTCATAGAGTATTTTCTACAGCTAAAATTTTTCTTAAAACCCTCTTTGTGCTTGTTATCACAATTTAATTTCACGTCTAAATAAAGCTTTGAAGACAGACAGTCTGTAAGATTTGTCTTCAATTAAGTGTTACTGCTGGCAGAACATCCTCTCTTATGAGAAGTGAAAAGTCTCAAAGGCGGAATTCCTAATCCCTGAGTTAAAAAACAAACCTTCCAAAACCTGTACCCTTCCAAACCTTCTCTAAATGATAAAAAGAAACAAAGCAGAACACAAGAACAACTTTAAAACTTTCATAGAACATCCTTGATACAGAAGAATTAAATATGTCACTGGATACTGTAAAAATATGCTGTGTTAAGTATTTAACTGCTAAGATAAACATTCATAATAAAGCAGACTTTTGAAAGTAATCCCTATCAGAGTCCCAAATATAGCAATGGAAATAGAATGTAGGAATGTCAAGGTGGCACCTTTACCTTGCTCCCGTTGTAGTAATGCACATCCACACCATGCACACAGTGATGAAAGGTCTACAAGGCAGAGTTCCCGCCAGAAGCGTTGACACACATCCAGCAGCGTGAGGCAAGAACCACACCCGGCTGCCCGTGCACCCTCTCCCACTATGATGCCACCCTGAATGCAAGCAGAACGGAATGGCTTGTGAACCGCCTCCCACGCTTTCTCCATTTACCACACAGCTATGTTGCATATGCAGCTAGAAAAGGATTTTCATGTGCATGAACATGCCTGGCTGGAAGCTGCAGCTGTTCAGCTGCTGATTTATCATGTGTTCAGCTTCTCTGACACAGGGCTGGCAACCCTTGTAAGAGCAAGGAAGACAGGGTGGGAAGAGGAGATGGCTGGTGTTTGACAGCTGTTTCAGGCTCTGTTCTTTAATTGGCTCTGAATATGCCTCAAAAACCTAAATTTGGCTGATGCTCGCTGTTCATCAGAAGAGGACACAGAGCCTTGAAGAGAGGAAGGACTGAGCCAAATAGAAGATTTAAGAGAGAAAATATAACATGATTTAGGCTTGTTCGGGGTTACTCATGCCAGGCCTTCTTTAATGGGAGACACAAGCCATTTTGAAGAAGGTAAAAGCACATATTTCCAGATGACAGATTAAAAGAATGCCCCAAGCCATACCTTGTAAGAACCAGAAACTGGTGTTGTGGATTTCTACTTGTCTCTCTATTGTGATCAGCTACATCTGAGACATGAAAATTATATCTCCAGTCTCCCATTCAGGAATGTATTTACTAAGGAAAAAAGTGATGATAGTGCAGCTAAGGAAACTGTCTCCTGCTACCTCCTCCCCAACACTATCTCCTGGTGTCTAGCACACTCTGAAGGTCACTTGTCAGAGATGCATCTCCTTCAGCAGGACAGCCTTTCTCTCACACCCCCATCCAGCTTGAGACCTTGATTTGTTCAGTTCTTTTCTCTTCCCGCCTTCATCAGGTACGAGTCTGGTCAGATATACTGCTGAGCGCTACTCTCTGTGCCTTCTCCATCCACCCCACCACAGAAACACAGACTATTCTGAGTTGGAAGGGACCCTCAAGGACCATTGAGTCCACCTCTCAAGTGAATGGCTATGGGCCACAAAGGCTACAAAGGAGATCAGAGCTGGTGAGGGTGAAGGACGTGATGCATCAGAGGCTTGCAGTGTGATTGTGGGTGGCCAGAATCAAGGTCATATGGGCCAAAATCCAAATGCCACGTCCAGTCTTTCCTTAAACACCTACAGATGGCGACTCCACCACTTCCCAGGGCAGCCCATTCCAATGTCTGATCACCCTCTCTGTGAAGTAATTCCTCCTAATGTCCAACCTAAACCTCCTCTCGTGCAGCTTGAGGCTGTATCCTCTCATCCTGTCGCTGGCTGGCTGGGAGAAGAGACCAACCCCCACCTGGCTACAGCCTCCTTTCAGGCAGTTATAGAGAGTGATAAGGTCACCCCTGAGCCTCCTTTTCTCCAGGCTAAACAACCTCAGCTCCCTCAGCCATTCCTTATGGAATTTGTGCTCCAGACCCTTTATCAGGTTTGCTGCCCTTTTCTGGACTCACTCCAGCACCTCAATGTCCTTCCTGATCTGAGGGGTTCAGAACTGGACACAGAATTCAAGGTGCAGCCTCACCAGTGCCAAGGATAGGAGGAGACTTTTCATTACCTGCATCCTCACTAATTCAACAGTGGGAAGGAAATTTTATTGAAAAGATAGGAAATTTTTCTGATGATCCAAACTGTATTTGACTTTCAAACATTCAGAGAATCTTACCTTCAGTGTGGAGATTCATTCAGTAAAGGACAGTTGAATTAAAATCAACCAGACTTTAAAAAAAAAATAATCCTTGCAAAGGAAGTTCTCACTTGCTACTTTTAGAAGGAAATTCTCACTTTGAGGAGGCAAGACTAGAAACACGCTTTATTTAGATTTCTCACTGGAGAGGCTAGAAACAGAGGAGAGTAAAAGCTGATGTTAGATGATATCTTTTTCTTGTCGTCGTGCCACAACAGACCACCAGGTATTATTTCTTCATACTGTACACATTTATGTAGGAAACACGTAATATCTCTTTTTTTGCAGAGATATTTCAGTGATATGCCACAAGCTTTGACAAATCATCATGAGATAGGTAAATTAATTGGCGTATTATCAAACCATTGCATATAGATTTCTCTTAGAGATTTCCTTCTTCTCCAAGTTCTTAAAATGTGGACCTTCAAGCACACTGAGACCACCCATCCATCCCATGTTCTCTATTACACTTACATGGTATTTGCTGCCTTGAACCCATACAAAGAACTGACAAAACACTATTGTAGCTTCAGAAATTCTGTCTAACACAGCTTAAGCCAGTGAGAGACAGCTAGCTCTGTGGCTACTTCAGGAAGCAGCCCAGCCTCTTCCAAGATAGTGCTGGGATTGGTGAGAGTCTCTCCTCATTCAAAAGCTGTTTCTGAGTTACTGCCTCTTACAAGGCAGTGGTCTCTACCACTTAGACCTCAAAATGAAGTTGGAGATAATTTTATCAAAGTGGGAAATCAGGGCCTCTTGAAAGTGCTGACTTTTAAAAGATGGCAGCAGGGCAGGGAAGGAAATAAAGAAAACAGGTCATGAAACTGCTGAGCTTGGAAAGGTCTCAGTAAGATTGGCCATTGTGTCTTTTTGGTTTCCCCCTCGACCTCTTTGAGCAACCTGGTCTCCTGGAAGGTGTCCCTGCCTATGGCAGGAGGGTTGGAACTAGACGATCTTTAGGGTTCCTTCCAATACAAACCACTCTGTGATTCTGTGATCCTATGAAAACACTGATCAGTTTTCCTTTATTTTAAGAGTTTTAACTCAGCAAGTTGAAGATGTGATCTTTATTGGATGTATGAAAAGTCAAAACACAGAACTAAAAAGGTTGAGATGTGGGCTCTGTAGCTGCCTCAGCCTTCTCAGTACTTCACAGTTGATCTACAAAGTAACTCTTCGAACCATTAGCACACCATAGCAGCTGAGCTTGCAGAAATACTGTTGATCCTCACCTCTCCTTGCTCTACCCAGGACATCATAGAGGAAAGAATGCCAAGTATTCAGGGCTAAAAGAAGAAAGAGACAGTGTAATTCTCTAGTTTATTTCTTATGGCATTTATATAAAAAGAACAGATTTGAAGGGCCTGTTTAACTGACTTCTCTCAAGTTCAATTAAAACCAAACCAAAACAATCCAAAATCCTTTGGAAGGTGAACATTAAACCAAGGATCAGTGCTATCAGTAACTCAAGCTGAAATCTCTGCTGAAGATCTGAATACTTCATTGACCATACAAGAAATTGTGGTGAACATACTCCTACATGAGACATGATTAATAGCTCTTTCATGTGGTTTGGGTTTGGTTAGTTTCTTGTGTACTTTTACGTGTGCTTTGGCTGTTAGTCCTGAAAATGGGCCTATTCCTTAACGAAAACAAATGAATGACCTGTTTTTTCTAAATGACTTCTGGTCACATTAGGCTGTCACCCTCATATCAGTTTTCCTTGCTCTGAAGTCTAAGGGTATAGTTAGAGAATACAACTGCACCAAACACAACTGCCCTCTGCTAACAAATGACAGTCTTGTTCTCTCATCCTCTCTCCCCCCACTCTTTAGTGCCAGCTCTGATCACAAAGTAAGCTAATCCAAAATGAACTGCTGAAACTATTACTTTTCTTCCAAGTGCAGCCTTCTCTGAATTAACAAGTTAAATTGGCTCACTGATAAATATCAGGGACTGTGCAAGGCAGCAGGGAAAAGAATGAACAGGATTATGGAGAATGGGACCTCTCCTTTTCTCACCTTCTGTGGCAGCTAGGTCATTCAAGATGTATCACACAACTGCATTGCAGGGCTGTTCTAACTAGGATTCCCTGAGTATTTGGCTTTATGCATGTTCAACTCTTCTCTGTGCTGTTCTGCAGTCAGGTTAAGGGCTCTACTGAACGGCCTGGAGGAGTCCTGGACCACTGGAGTTTCTGGGGGTACCTCACAAGAGGACACGTTATCCATATGCTTGCTGAAGCTGCTCAAGGAAAAGGTCAAATCACTGTATTGGAAAGAGAACCGTTATGGACATCATTCTGAGAGGACGGCTGTTAAAGCCCATCTTTAGATCCTGGTGTGTCTGTGTCTGATCCCATTCCAAAAGCAGTATGCATTTTACTCAGTGATCACCTCACGTGAAACCCATCCATTATTAGAGACAACCCTTGGAAGAGGCACTGTCTCCCTGAGATTCAAGCCCAATAAAAACTGAAGTACTCAGTGGAAATGTGGTGCTTTGTGGTGCTGTCTTGGCGCTACCAATCCAAGGAGAACCTTCCCTTGATTATGAAGTGCATGGTGCTGCCTGGATGCATTACCCAGGCCTCCCTCTTCCCCCAGAGAGTGAGTGGCCCTACTCAGCCCCACACTCTCTGCTGCTCAGCCTCCCCAAAGGAGGTCTGCCTGCACTTGCTTCTCCTCTGAATTAGTCCTCAAAATCCACTCTTTTATTTTTGCGGGAACTGGGCTACACTTCTCCAAAGGGGTGAGCTGCGGCATGGAGGGGTTGGACAATAGTGTTTGTGAGAACTCAACACAGGGGCAGGGCCGCGGAAGATCAGGAGATGAAGGGAACACAAGTTAGAGGGAACGTCATCAATGTCTGTAAGTATCTGAGGGAAAGGTGTCAAGAGCATGCAGCCAGGCTCTTCTTGGTGGTGCCAAGCAATAGGACAAGAAGCAAAGGGCAGCAATTGATGCAAAGAAGTTCTACCTACACATGAGGAAGAACTACTTTCCTGTGTGTGACCACACACTGGAATAGACTGCTCAGAGAGGTTGTCGAGTCTCCTTTACCGGAGATATTCAAGAACTGCCTGGATGCAATCCCGTGCCACGTGCTCTGGGATGACTTTGCTTGAGCAGGGAGGCCGGACCACCGTGGCCCCTTCCAACCTGACCCATTCTGTGACTCTGGGAGTTACGGAGCTGCCGGCACCGCGCCCTGGCTCCTCCGGCCCGCCGCCGTGTGTGAGGCACGGCCGGCCCGCTCGCCCGGCTCCGCGCCGGCGCAGGCGGAGGGGCGCCGGGGCGGGGGAGCATTCCCAGCTCCCTTCTCCCTCCCGCTTCCCGCGCATGTGCGGTTGCCAGGGCGGCCGTCTCCGGTGAAGGTTTAAAATCTGCGGGACATGCGCAGTGCCGGTTCTGGCCCTGGCGAGGGGGACACGCCACATTGGAACGGCGAGCGGAGCGCTCCGGGCAGCGCCGGGTACAGTTTGCGCCGCCTCCGCTTCCTCCCGAGCCGCGCTCGCCTCGCCCGGCTCTGCGTCCGGCCACCCTGCCGCCCTCCCTCACTCCCTCCTCCCCGCGACACATGCCGCTGCTGCCGGGCCGCTCCTAGCGCCGCTGCCGGGCCGAGCGAGCGAGGGAGCGGGCGCTGAGCAGGCGGCGGCGCGGAGCTCTGGCCGGGCAGTGAGGGACGGCGGCGGGCGGGCGTGGATGGATCCCCGCGTGGCCTGGATCCAGCCCGAGCAGAAAGGACCCGCGAATGCGCTGTGGATGCAGATCTGGGAAACCTCGCAGGGCGTGGGGGGCCGGGGCGGCGCCAGCTTCCCGCACTACCTCTGCCTCAACTCCCCGGCGCTGGACTCTGCCGCCTCTCCGCCCCGCGGGCACGGCTGCGTGCGGCTCGGGGCGCCTGGCGCCTGCTGTTCCTCTTCCTCGCCGCCTTCACCTTCGCCTTCCCCGCCGGCCCTGCTGACCGGACTGGTGCCCGCTGTCCCCGCCGGCCCCGCGGCGGTGAACGGCGGCAGCGAGGGAGGGCGGCGGCTGCAGAAGTCGCCTTCCGTGTCTTCCTCGTCCTCCTGCTCGTCTGTGGAGTCCGGCACCGATAGTCCCGGCTTCTCCTCCTCGGGATCATGCAGCGGCGGCGGAGGCGGCGGCTCCTCCTCTTCCTCCGGCGGCCCCCGGGCGGTGGCAGTGGCTCCTCCCGGGCTGCTGGGCAGCGGGGCCGGACCCGGGGAGTTTTTTAACTTCCACGAGAACAAAGTGAACGCTGTGAATGGGCACCACCAGTCGCCGCACCCGGTGCGCAGCCCGCACCCGCCCCCGGCGTCTCCCCAGCAGCACCAGTACCACCCGGGCCGCAGGAAACGGGAGAATAAAGCCAGCACCTATGGGATGAATTACCTGCTCTCCGGCAGCCGCGGCGTCGCCGTCAACAACTCCCCCCACCAGCAGCGGCAGCCGCCTCAGCCAGCGCTGCAGAGCCCCGGCACCCCTTGGAAGACCAGGAAATACAGCCCGGGCGTGCAGGGGTGAGCAGCCGGGGCTCCGGGGGGCTGCTGCAGCCCCGGACGGAAGGGGGGCCTCGGCCGCCTCTCCTGCGGCCCCTCCGGGCAGGGGGGTTGTGGGTTGGGATCACACGAACTCCTCTGGAGCCGGCCGCGGCAGGGAGGCCGATGGTAGGGGATGGCGGGGCACAAACCCGTGCCCATTTGTAAATCACCTTGGTCTGTGCCGGCTGGGTGGCTCCTGGCCGAAGCAGCCACTCGAGCAGTGCCAGGGAACCCGTATATACAGGGGGTTAGGCCTTACCTTGTAGTAGGTTGAGAGGTGAAGTTGTCAGGCCTTTATCAGAGGTCACCTACAATAATTAAAGCAAGGATGTGTGCAGGATGCTTGTCAGAGCTACCAGGTGTCAATTCAGATTGTAAGGGGGAAGTGGAAGGCTTCTGTTCAGAGGAACTCAAAACCCTCGTGTTAATTTTTAAATGCCTCAGCTTAGGCTACAGCAAGCTGGTTAGCTTGGGGAGTGTTAGGAACATCACTTGAAAGGCAGGTGCCGAGTTCTGTCTGAGATACGCATGAAAGTCAGTGTGGTCTTAGAACATTTCGCTCAAGTGTGTTTTAGCTCTAGGATAGGTTGAGCCAGCCAATACCTGTACAGAAATCTTGTCTGTTTGAAGAGCACGCTTTTATGAAGCTTACCCTATCTTGTAAGCCATACCTTTCTTATATAAATGAGTAGTTAGTAAGGCCAAGTATTCAGTTTGATCTGATTGGCGTGGAGAAGGGACTAAAATGGAACAAGCCATGTCCGGGATGCTCTATGAGATTGCTGTATTTCACCTGTCAAATTTCATTCAGTCAAGGGGAAATGTTACTTTCTAAAGTTAAGGTTATTTTATTCTTGGAAAAAGTGCTAGCTGCATTGACTGACTGTAGCAGATTTCTGATGTCACTTCAAGAATAGTTCCTTGGAACATCGTAACATCCAGACCCTTGGATGCCTGTGGAATAAAGGCGCTGCATATTTGTAGAGGGGAAATAGCTAAAGATAACGGGGTGTGAGCTAGGGATTTTTAAGTGAGAGATTTCGCTTAAGGACAGTGTCTTCCTGTTCTCTTTTGTGTAGTACTGTCAGGTGCTGAGTATGTTAAAAGTTATGAAGAAGTATTAAAAGATATTTTTAAAGTTCTGTTTTTGCAAACCATAACCTCAAGAAGGGGAGGACAAGACTTTACTCCTTTTTAATTCCAGACTGACACTGAAAATTCAGATTTTGTTACAGAAAGCTAGAATTTGAATCTTGAGGAGGTGTCTTGTGCTAGAAACTTTGAGTCCTATACTAAGAAGTTGATATATCTAAAGTTCCAATAGTATCTTTAAATAGTGTGAAGTTTTTGCTTTATTTTCATAGAGATGTGGTAGAGCACTGAGTTAACTTTTTCATTTAAGTCAAGTCAGTGTAAGTGAGGCAGTATCTCCGGGCGGGTGGAGAAAGGAGCAGCCTGAGTTCAGCCAGCAGGTCTATGGCAGATGGCAAACCTGTGAATCAAATCCAGGCACCGCAAGTTCTGTCCTGTAGCTGTTAGGCAGCACCACCTATGCCATTCACATATCTTTATTTTTCATCTTCTGTCCTTCTGTTTTCTTTTGGCTTTCCTTTAATAATGGCTATGCCACTCTTCAAGTATGAGTTTATAGAGAATCCATACGCAAGAAGATTGTTTAGCTGAGGTTCCGTTGCACTATTCATTTCTGTAATGTAGGTAATTCTTTTGCTGATGTGTTAATGACAAGTTTTTTGCTAAATATCTTTGAAAGTGGAGGCTGTGTTTCCTGATCTTCTATCAAGTATCTCTATTACAAAAGTGGGACCTGGTTCTGGGAGTGGGATACCAGTAACTACAGCATGTGTGATCCTCTAGTTCCAGAGCATTCCTTAAAGTAGCAGGGAACTAACTAGTGCTGAAGGAGAGCATGAATCTTGAAACCGTAGACCTAAATACAGCAAGCAATTTCTGCCTTAAAGTTTGAATTCTGTTACCCAAGGTGAATCTTGGACAAGTGTGTATTCTTAAACAAATTTTTGTTTAGTGTTAGTAATTTTTTATGAAGTGCACGTGTGATTGAAATAGGAGTACTGTCACTGATGGAGTGAGTTTAGGTATCTGTCTTCTGCAGTAATTCCTATTTAGTTGTGAGCTTAACTTTCTCCTGAAGCCTGGCCGGTGTGTTATTTGACAATTCAAATAAAAATGCACTGAAAAGGCTGGGATGGGGACAGATCCCTACAGGAGTTTTTTGTGGATCCCTTATGTTCCTTTAGTTGCCTGCTGTTCTCTGGAACTGTAACCGGGTCCTGAAGTATCACTTTGATAGCTCATCATCTGTTGACAGAGCATCTTCAGTGTTGCTGTTCTGGTGTATGCAACTGTTGAAAGATGTGATCCTGAAAATCTTCAGCTGCAATCTGGTTTGGGCATTGATTATGGGAAGGACTTGATCGTAGATGCTCTTATGCTTACCCTGTACATGAATGGTAGAGCTCACTCTGCTGTGAATATTGTTCATAATAGGTAGTTTTTCTACAACATGCTGAAATTTCCAGGTGATACGCAGTGGCTCACAGTGTTACTGTATTGTCTTCTGGTAACAGAGTAAGCAGGGTAGTCTCTGTTAGCCCTCTCCCAGGCTGCAGTCGTACTTGTGATGAATTGCCTGCGTGCTTTGAAACAGTACTGTGCTCTCTGCTTTCTCATTCAGAGCTGAGGATGGTCTGTAGCACTGCAAGTCATTGTTTTATTCACACTGCTCATAGTCAGTGGCTTTGTGATGGTAGGTGTGATGGTTAGGAATACTCCATGTTATAAAAGCTGTGTTTTTCTCTGTTCTATATACAGCATTCCTGTTTTTATGGTGGACTCATGCTTTCACCCCTTTGATAGCAGCATGACAATCTTTGTAAAGGAAATTTTTCTCATAAAACACAAGTGTGAATAGCTGTGCTTGATTAGATTTCATCCTAAAGCTGTGCTTTTGGATGCCCTAGATTGTCCCGTGTTATGCTTTTACAGAATTTTGGAAGGTAAGGAGTGAGGAGATTGAAGCTGTATTTATTCCAGTGCTTCAGCAGAATGATTAATATAGCAACAGTGTAAATTCCTATATGCCTGAATTTAGTTTAGGACGACAGATGACAAAATTATTGGTTTGAATTGAATTTAACAAACTAAGTATAGAATTAAAGCATTTTTAACAATATGAGTCTGTTCTGCTTAATACTTTCAACTAAATGTTCAGTCTAATTGTAGATGTCAAATAAGATTAGTGCAGAAATACCTGGCATATCTGCTTGGCACATTACAGTGCTGTGCAGAAACAACAAAACTGGCTTGTTGAGGATTAGTTTGGATACCAGAACTGTTAGGATACATTGGAATGGTGCTGTGCCTGGACTAGTTAGTGTTGCATAGTGTCTGATGACTTCCTGCATTCATTTTTCCCTCTATATACCTGTTGTCTTTAACTCTTTCTTGATAATGACACACAAGTTCTGCCATAGAGTACAAGAGCACCAAGACCTCAGTATTTCCTTAGGCTGAAGGAGGATTCAGGGCAGCATTCCCTGATGACCACAGCAGGTACCTGGAGAAAGTTCTCATAAGCAAGGTAAACTTACGACAATGCTTTCCTGGAAGACTTGCTTCAGTGTTCACCAGTTTGCAGCTGAATGATACTGTATACAAAAAGTGATGTCCGGAGATAAGGTGGTGCTCCTGTGTGCTAAGCCTATATTAGGTTGTCTTTATTTCTTCACCTGTATGCAGTGTTTCTAATTCCAGTCTTACAGGATATTTTTGCATTTTTTATATATTTCAGAACTTTAACTAAGATAAATTTAATTATAGTTTAGTGCAATATTAAAAATCCATTGCATTCAGGACTGTGCATAGCTCCACTTGCATGTTTGTCAGCCCTTGCTTTTTATTATCCTACCGTCAGAGCTGTCAGATAGAAATTAATGTGTGGGGATGCAACACTGTCAGCCCCTTCTGCAAATTTTCTTTTCTTCTACTTTGAGCTGAAAGAATGTAGACTTTGGAAATGCTGTGAAGCCTTTACTGTCTGCAGTGAGATATCCAGCTCTTGTAAGGGCTTTAGGGCCTCCCAAGGGTACTTACTCGTAACTCCTCCCTGTACTTAACAGTGCTGTCTTGCTCCAACACCTTCTAGGAAAGAATCAGCACAGTGGGCTATGCTTCACCCACACTGCTGTCCAGTCCTTGGTGTCTGCTGTCTGTGGTGCTAGGTGGACACCTGTAGTGGAGGTGTTAATGTAGAAAGCAGGTAGTGCTGGCATAGTACACTCCATTCTTGTTTTGCTTGACTGTAGGGTCATGGTAGAGCTAGGCGGTATATGCTGGAGGGTATGCAAGGAGAAGCGTGGAAGTAGTTGTCTGTTAGTCATAGTAAATTTCTGGAGAGAGCATCGGGATGTAGTTAAATGGATTGTTTTCATGCCTGAAGGTTGGTATGAAGGAAAGTTCCAGAGTAGCTGCTGGATGAATTGTTAGAGGAACAGAACATCTCTTTTTTTTCTGTGGTCATGTAAGTTGCCTTGGTAAAGCACAAAGTTTCCATGTGATGAAGTGGATGCCTAGCGTAGAGTTAGAGACTGATGCTTTGGGGAGTGGAATGAAAGGAATGTTTTGGCAGCAGAAGGCTCGAGAGTCACTAGAGGTGCTAGAGGTCAGAAAGGCTGAGCTACTGTAGTAAAACATGAGGCCTTGTATGACAGGTGCTCACATCTGTGTGTAAAGGAGAATGGGATGTGTTTGGAGCAGTTTGATCCTGCCATCAGCTTCACAGTTTTTGCCAGTTGTTAGGCTTTGGCAGTAGAGACAGTTGGCACTAAGAACATCAACAGCTGGGTGAGACCCTTAGAGGCTAATGCCAAATATTGGGAAAAGAATATATCAACGTGAGCTTGTGGTGATATTTCCTGGAAGCATCTCTCAGCTTTAAATTATCTGTGGTTCTTGGACTACCTGGGCTATAGGCAGTGCATTGTTAGGCTTATTGTAGATTTTGTGTATGAATTTGTCTTGTCTTTTATGATCTGGGATCAGCAATGACCTGTGGGAAGATGTTCCTCTGTAAAGCTATGAGTTATGTAAAGATCTTTTTTTTTTTTTTTAATCCTAAGGTTGTCACTAGGGTTGTAGTGGCTGGCGGTTGCAGGTCTGTGCATGACAGAGGCAGACCATGAGTGCTCTTTGCAGGTGACTTGAAAAAGGAGAGAGGGACGTTTGCATCACCTGACAGTTGTTTGTTTTCTAGTCTGTTTAATCATTTCTTGTATTGAAAGTGTTTCCTGCCTCTAGATGTTTATCTCCTCTGTATGCTTTGCAGTCCCTGTTTTATCTTTGGGACTGACATGAATGAGACTTGTGTGTGATAGTGTGACAGTATTCCTGCATCTTGGACTATCTTGTTCTATCTTGTGCTTTGTCTCCTGGTTACTAACTTGGGACTTACCTGATGTTTTTGTGCTTTGAGGCTTCACCTGTGATCTTCCTTTAATATGGAAACTAAGAGTTCCAGCTGCTTGTTTCCTGTTTAAAACAATTCTTTAGCTGTGCGGAGGGTCTTTCCCCTCATCCCATGTCAGCTTAGTTTCTTCATAAGCCTGCATAAGGACATGTGGGGCCATTGTCAAATGCCATTTGGAAATCCAAGAAAATAACAGATTTTCCTTTATGGTTCCCTGACTCTTCCAAGTAACTCTGAATGTTGTTGTTTTTTTTTTTTTTTTTTTTTGAGACATAACTTCCATTTATGATAGTTATGTTAGCATCTTGATATAGTCATAGTTATTCATTAGTTGCATTGATTCTACTTTAGGCTACGTTGACTATTTTGAATGCCAAAGCTAATCCTTTTAAATTAAAAAAAGAAAGATAACTACTTATTATTCTGGTACAAATGCGGTATCAAGTGAGTGTGACTTGGTGAATACCGAATTACCAGCAGTAGGTTTTGCTGTGAAGTAATAGGTTTTGCTGTGAAGTATTTTCTATTAAAAAGTTGGTTTGGGACAAGTTCTCCCTTGGTGGTTGTGGATCAGAGAAATTTCTGAGGAATTAAAAAAATAAGATGCTAGCTTCTCTACATATCGTGCATTGGGATCACTTAACTTTGTCTGTACTGATCACTTAATTTACTTAACAGAAGCAGGTTTTTGGGCTCCTGAACTAGTTTAGCCTTTCTCAGTCGTAGCTTTGCATCTTGTTAAGTTGTTCCTTGTAATCGTTTTTGATATCCTTAATCTTCCAATCCTCTTTTCCTGCTTCATACATGGTTTCTGAAGACATCTTCTGATGGAGTCCTATGACAGTAGTAAAAGCTCTTTTCTTTTCCCCCTAAAACCTGGTTAGTGATGCATTCTAAACAGCCAGTGTGATATCTTTAGAAGTCTCTGAAACACATTGTTCTTTTGGTTATGATTTTAAAGGAACGTCCTCTTTTATATGGCAAAGTCCAGCAGTATTTAAATCCGGAAAAGACTTTTCTAGCTTTTGTTGCCTTTCAGAGATGCTGACTTCAAATGTGAAGGGTTTGCTGCCACTAGTGCTTTGATTGGGTAAGTTTTGACTTAAAGTCTGCTGCTCAGGATTATGTCAAGAGTTGCTTTTCTTTAATGTTTCAGTGGCTAACCTGGTGTAATGAATACCTGATCTACATGGGTGTAATTAATCTCTCATCACTAATATGTTTCTGCTGTTGCAGTCTGACTTGTCTGGGATGTTAATCACTTGGTATCTTTGGGCATTTGGAAAAGACTGGTATAAAGACAGGAATTTAGGGGTTTAGTGGTTCTATTTATTGGCATAGCAATCTCACTGAGCCAGTCCCAAGGTTTAATATACGGTATTCTCCTTCACTGGTGCAACAAAATAATTGTGATGTTTTCTTGGTGGTGTAGGGGAGTCCATCAGTGCAAGTCAGGAGTAATGTACTTCAGAAGCTTACATAGCAGATCTACTTTGACATGTATTAAATTGGAGATGTACATCTGCTTATTTTTAAATTTTTTATGATGCAGCTTTTTCAAAGTATGTCCAGCCATTAATAAGGTAATTGGTTGAGTTTTATTGGATTGACATACTGCAAAAATAGATTAGTTTCTGATTTTTTTCAAAATGCAGATAAATTCTGTTACTTAAGTCTGGAAATTTGCAGTGTAAATCAATCCAACAAACTTAGTTTCTTGAGTGCATCAACTGTCAAGGTGTTCTAAGAGGTAAAATCTAATTGGCAAGAAACTTGGTCAAAAGTTAGGGTGGGCTCTGACTTGCATCACTGTGAGACAAAGAGAAAGCTTAAAGAGAAAATAAGAGCAATATGATCTCTTGTGGAAAAGGTACAATATATTTTATAGCCTACTCTTTGTTCTGTGAGTACTTCTGAGAACCAAAGTACCTTTTTCTTCCATTCTGTCCTTTGTAGCTAACTTGCAAAGTAAGCTCAGTTCTTATTTGAGTTTGGTATTTAGGGTACCAGTCTGTAAAACATTTCACAGCTCTGATTCATAAGTTCTATATAGTTGAGATTTTTTTTTTTATTCTGCCAATCTTTGTAGTTTGCTGCCTTCCATACAATTACAGTGACAAAGATAATTGCTGTCTGAATAATGTTGTAGTATGAGACTGATTTGGTGCAGCAGTATAGTCTGTGAATGTAGCACTGTGTTTTCATAGTTTCTCTCGTCTGGAAGCTTAGAACGTCGCATAGGGCATAGAGTAGTACTGCCTGAGCCTTCCTGGTGTTGAGGAGGACTAGCATACAAAGGTAAAGGCATCTGATGGGTGTTGTGAGTGGTAATGGGAAGAGAAGAATTGTAGTTGATCTCTTCCTGATCGTAGTTGTATTTTAGCCCCTTTTGCAGATATCTTTATCTTAGATCACGCTGGGAAAAGTCTGTCTCAGAATACATTATTGCTTTCACTCACATCTATATCTATATGTCTCTATATCTATATGTCTCTATATCCTTGTTTATTTCACTGAACTGTGTTCCTTAGTTTTAGGCTGTAAGACTGATTTCAACCATTGAATGCATTTGATAGTTGTAGGGTGAGATTTCACCTGCATTTCCATGATAATGCAGTTATGCTTTGCCCTAGTTGTAGCTGAAGGTACAGTTCAACAGATTTCCCAAATATGTGCAGTGACTGCTGTGCTTTTAATCATTTAATCTCGAGACAGTGAAGTCCTCACATGTGTTTTGGAGTTCATGCTTCGTTGAAGGAATGTATTATATGACTTGTGTAACCTTTATTTCAACAGAGATTCATTTGAGATGCTGCCTATATCTCCCCATTTCTTTACATCCCTTTTCTACACGCCCCTAGTGTTTAGACCCCCATGCTTTAACTGCAGCATCTATTCTTTCCTTTTATAAGAGTTCTTGGATGATGTGTTAGACTTCAGTTAAAAAAATACTCATTCTAGTAAGTAAAGAATATGTTTTTAAAAAGCATTAGTTGTTCCACATAAAAGATGCAGTCATGTTTCTATCTGTTCCTTTAGAATAAATTAATGTGCTTAGGAGCATAGTCATGTTGAAAAGGAAACGGATGCTTACTTGAGGGAACAAAGTCTCTGTAGCTTTTCATTTACCTTCTAGTTTGTTGATGGTGTTTGAGAATTTCATTTCACTGCATTGGAGCTGGCCCTTAAAGTAATAAGTCAATCTTATGTATAATAATGTTTGCAGTAAATGAGTAAAATGGACGATCTCCTTTCTTAGAAACCTGCCTTTAAGGAAGATCATTGCAAAAGTCTGAGAATGTCACCTGAGTGTTATTTAAACGTAGAGACTAGAAGTGTCTGCCTTTCCTAAAACAGTAAAAGGGATAATTTTTTGATAAATGGAATATGTTAGTTCTGTTGCATAGTTCAGCCTGTAAGCAGCAGATGCTTGCTGTGCTTAGCAGTAATAACATCAGTAAATGGTAGGTTCCTCCAGGCTGTTAAAATTAGCAACCTGAATAATGTAGCAAGTACAAGTAGCCTCTCTTCTGCATCCTTGTGTTCTAATCTTTGCCATCTTATATTAGGTAAGAGTAGAGTTATAGCTTACCAACAAGTTTCTTTCCCAGTATTTCTATAAATACAGTAAAACTGTCTTGTGAAAAAGTTGATTAAAAGGCCTACATTTGCTAGTAAAGTAGTACAGTAGTCTTAAAATGTTACAGGAGATAGCTGGGTCCTGGGATGCTGTTAGGAGTCCAAATTCTTTAAGAATCCAGAGGAAATTGAGAAGATTGACTTGTCTATATGTTGAAGGAAGTTCTATAAAAAAAAGAAGAGTTAGGATGTTACTTGTATCTGCATGTACATCATGTGCTGCAAATGGAAATTGTGTTCCTAATGGTTAAAATACTGTCACAGTCCTGACTAAAGAAGTGCCTATGAAAATCATAGAGGCTACGTGGACAGAATGCTTAAGTGAAACCTATCCCTGTATTGGCTGTCTGAATATTCCACTGTTATCTGTTTTTTTCAGACACTGCATTATTCTTTTAGCTGGTAGGAAGTTATTAGGGGATTAGTCCTGAACAGCATACAGGATCTTGTTTTATATACCTAAGAGCTAGGGTTTTTTTGTGACAGTGTTCCAGTAACCTTATCTGAGCAAAGATGTTTACTAAAATGCAAACTACTGTAACATTAAATTTAAAAAAAGCATTTCTGTTTTAAGAAGCTTCTTCAGGTGTAAACCAGGAAGGTAAAATGCTGCAGTGGTTGTGTTGTCATATGCTGACTGTGAGTATAGCATTGATTCTTATCCAGAAGGACATAGACCAAGAAGATGGTCTCTAAGAAGCAGAAACTGTTGAATTAAGGAAAACTGGAAAGAGCAAACAAAATAGAGGTCTGTTAAGACAGAGAGTTGAGAACTGGTTTGCTAAATGCATTAAGACCTGAAAGTCTTGCACATCGAAAGCAAGAAACTTGCCAAAGTCAGTAGGGCTCAGAGAGAGACAGGAAAGGGCACTTGGGAGAACACAGATCATGTAGTTAGGAACTAAGTGAACTAATTGCTTTCTGTCAGAGAAGGGCTTAAGAGACTTCTCAGCAGAACTTTCTTTCACTCCAGGCAACTGCTGTTTTAAATTTCAGTAAGAGTTTAAATCCAGTCAGCAGGATGATACCTGTTTTACACCCGTGTCTTGTGGTAGATGCCAAAGAATTTCAGAGGAATTAGCCATGAGTATGGCTTGAACTGTAAATGAGCTTTGATATCTAGACCCTTGCTGTTGTCCCATGCAGATTGAAGCATTAAACCAAGTATTGCCTTGCCAGTGCAAAGTAGAAAATATGAACCTGACTTCATATTAAAAAGTGGATCAGGGAAGAAAGTGTAGACTAGTGATGAGTGGTATCCTTCGAGTCTTTTGTGACCTGGTTAACAATTGTGACAGTGTTAATCGCCTAAAGAGAAGCTCAGTGGGGCATCAAAGTGAGAGTACTTGTGTGTTGGCTATTTTTCTGAGCTCACTGATGCACTGGGGCTGCTTTTGAGAGGCTGTGCTGTGTGTGGTAGAGGTTGTGATGGGGAAGGAGACCCCTTTTATTCTCTTCCCTAGTACTGGATGGCTACTGTAAATGCATTTTTTCTGGGAATGTCTGAATCTCCTGGAGTGGTTGGCTGGGGCTGATACAGTAAAAAACCAGAATTTCTTGCATGAAGAAAGGGTCTAGAGCAGGTTTTGATAAAGGTGGTTGTGTCTCACAGGTCTCATTTTCTTGAAGGATTCATTGTTAATCCATATTCCTGTGTTCAGTTTGATAATACAACTGCTGAATCTTTTTCAGAAGAATGCTTGAGATTCTTTTTGAAGGCTTTATAAAAACCAAACATTTACAGGTTTGCTGGGTTAGCTGCTTAGAAATAACCAAAGGAAAGAATAAATTATAAGGGAAAGTTACAAACAGAATTACTCAAGACTGTTGCTCGATGTATTCGTAAATACCTGCAGGGGAGAAAAGGATAGAAAGGATAATAGACAGCTAGAGCTGACTGCAGACAGACACAGTGGGAGTTCATTGTTCATTAGATTATAAAATTGCTGGTAAAATTAAATTCTAGTAAATGTAGAATAATGAATGAAGAAAAATAATTCAGGCTGAATATACCCAGTGGGTGAGCTTTATGTTGGTGGTTTTGTTCAGACAACACCTTGAAGCTCCTTTGTCATGGTGTCTTTTAAAGAGCAGCTGTGCGCTCAGATAGCCTCAAGTGGCAGCAATGTTCACAAGTGTAGGGACAATAAAATGAGAACAGGTGTGTGTCCTGGACTGAATGGCAGAATTACGTGTTGACTCTGTGTGTGTATCTGCCCACCTGTAAGAAAACGTGGTGCAAATTGAAAACAAGCCAAAGAAGGTTAGCAGTGATCAAACTTTGAACTTGCTCTTGTAGAAGGAGACAGAAACCCATGAGGATTAGTAGCTTGGAAAACTGCTGATGGATAGAGACAAATGGATTGAGAGCCTGAGAAGTCTTATGTTTTGAGATGAACTGCCAGTAACAACGTTTTTTTGCCCCAAGAGAAAACATCAGATAAAATCATTACCAGGCAGCAGTTTAAAATAATGCACTCTTTATTCTGATACATAGTTAAATTCTCATGGAATGCCATGGATAACAAAGCAGGAATAGACGAAAAGACTTGGAAAAATCTGTGGAATGAAGTTCTTTGAGCTAATACGTATCATGGTTGGGATTCACCCTGAAAGTATGCCAGATGAAATTACTGGAGGCCTGGAAGGATGGCTGCCCCTTTGCTTTTCCTGCCTTTTCTTGCTTTCACCCTGTATCTGCCTGCTGCAGATTATTATAAGCAGGAGAATAGGAAGTCTTTAGGTTGTCTTCATTGCTGTTAGGTGTATTCAAGTATTTTATTCATTGGTCTTTTTGTCTTGGAAGGGTAGAAAAAAAAGCATACTTTCTGTAAACAAAACAAAATAAGAGCATATTAGTTTGCATCTTCTGTCTTGCTCTAAAATTTTGGAATCAAGTAGATTGATCAGCAAATTGAAATATTAGTTAAATCTGCTGTGTAGTTAAATGTTCACTTGGGGGTCCAGGCTCAGTTTAAGATGAAAAGGCAAACAGTAATTCAAAATATGTATGCTTTTTGGAAGTATCTTTGTGCTTTGCTGCTAAAATCTCTTTGTGTATGGAAAGGAATACTGACACTTTAAAATTAGGCATGTGGTCTCTTGGAAGTTACCTGCTAGCAGGGGAATTACCTAGTAAAATGAATTGCAAAAGTCTCAGATGAAGAGTTGAGTTCTACTAGAGTTGTATTAAATTTTCCTTTTGGAAGGCTAAGTATATAAACTATAGATTGATTTTTGAGTTTAGGACAGTATTTGAATTTCACTACGATGTTGACTGGATATGTTTCTTGAATTAGACAGAAATCTTAGAAATATGTCAGGATCAAAAAGATGGTTTGGAAAAATGTCACAGCAGTAGTTATTTGCATTTTTTGTTTGGCATGGCTTGATGTTTTTCCATTGAAGGCAAACATGACATTCACCTGAAAACTCAAATTCGGCAGCAAGAGTTCTATAGTATTGGTAGATGTGAAACAAAAGGGCTTAATAGGTGTATAAGGTTCCAGTGTCAGGACTCCTCATGTAACACTGGTATAAAAATACTTCACACTTGAGAATGTATTTAACATTTCTCACTTTGAGTTCAGTTGGAAGGTCACTTTCTATATGAATGAATGGCTAATGAAGGGCTTGAGTGTCAAAGGCATCTCCATTTGTCAAGGTGGATGTTTTTGCATCAAGAAATACTCAGAGATCCTTTTTATTGTCCTCTGCAAAAACTCATTAATGCCAGTGACCTGTTTGCAGTCTGGATAAACTGCCACATACACAGAAGTAAGAATTGCTGGAAGAATAAACTTGGTGAAGACTTTAGTTAGTCTTGTGCTGCTTCATACTTGCATCATTATGTAGTTTTTAAGACTCAGCTTTGTTTTTTAAAGAAAATAATCATTAAGAATCAGGAATTGAATTTGGCCTTCGCTGTTGAGCTAGTAAGAAATTTAGTAAATGTCTACTAGAGTTAAGTTCTGAGCTCTTTGGTTAAAGAATGATATTGAATAAAGCCTATGGCCTGTTTCTTGTAAAATTTATTGTCAAAGTTAGATTGTCACTATAACTGATCCTACTTTCTCCTTTAGACTACATGAAGAAATCATTGACTTCTATGACTTCATGTCCCCTCGTCCTGAAGAAGCAGCTATGAGAAGGGAAGTGGTAAAAAGGATAGAAACAGTCATCAAAGATCTTTGGCCTACCGCTGATGTGAGTGTAGCTTCAGTTGTGATTCGCTTCTCTAGTAGATTGTAGAGCTTGGTTCACTTAACGTTGCTATTATCTTTCTTTGTTTTAGAAATGAACGAGTAACTCTTCAAGTTTAAGGCAATTGTCTTAATATCACAGCTCTTGCAGTACCTGGAAATTTATTTTAAAAAGTGGGGAAATTTCAAACTTAGATTTTGGCTTAATGAATGCTACTGAATATTTGTTTCATTTTGATAACTGGGAATGTGAAGAATTTTCAGCTTTTAGTAGTGCATTTCTTAAAGTAAAAGCTTATTAAATTGATTGTCTCTGTATAATTTAATTTTGAATATTGAAGTGAGACTGACTACCTATGTATCCATTTCTGCAAGGAGTCCTGACTCTGTCTATATTTGTAAATCAAAATATTTTACAAAAGAGAAATTAAATGCAGATTTTTTTTTTGTACTCTTCATGAATTTGACATTGAAGGAATTTCTTTAGCCCTACTGTAGTGGGAAAGTTGCACTCCCCGAGGTACATTGCAATCTAAGATGGTGTAATTTCAAACACTTTGTTACCCAATGAATAAGTCTGCTCATCCAAAAAGAATGTATTCTAAACTGTATTTCTAGCATCACCTTTGTGATTACCAGATTTTAGCACTATCATAAACAACCAGAAAAATGTTTCAGACCACTGTGATTTCATAGCCTTCTGTGGCAGACAGTGAGGGCTCAGGCCACAGCACTGAGCTAAAAATACTGTAGAGCTCATCTGCTTCATCCTCACCCATGTTTTTCCTTCATAGTGAGATTTTTCTACCTTGTGGAAATCAATATAAACACTGAAATGGCCCGGTGTTGCCCAGGAAAAAACTAAGTGAGCTTGTAAATTGGTCTGTGCTGTATCGGAGAGGGAAGAACATCTCAATTCTTTAGATGGGAAGCTCGCTGAAAAGTATTTGATGTGGCCCATGGATGTATCTTCATTGTGCCTGCTTTTCCACGCACAAACACCTGCTGCTACTTCATAGTTGTTCTTAACAGTAAAATCTGGAGTATTTATATTTATCTGAATTATATGTTTAGGTGTACTTGCTGGTTTTTAAACCTAAAAATTTGGAAAAAATTTTCCCTTAAACTCTTCCAATTTCAGTAAAACTGTCCTGTAAGGAAAGGAAGGAGCAGGAGGGAAGGAAATTGATAAAAGCTTGTGTGTCTGTCAAACTGGAAATAAATAATGAAAAGAACTTGCTTAAATTTATTCTCTGGTAGCTGGATTGGTAGTTATTTCATGTTAAAAAAGCCCAATTTCCTCTAAAGTTGCATCTGTGAGAAAAAGTGTGTTTGTTCAGAGAGTATATAGTAAGGTAACTTTTTTATTTGGCTATATCCTTAATAAGTCAAGAAAAGTATTAAGTTTTGTGAAAGCAAAAGGAAGTGAACATTCATAATTGCAAGATATTTTCCTGCTGTGTTCCTTTCAGGTCCAGATATTTGGCAGCTTTAGTACAGGGCTTTATCTTCCAACTAGGTAAGTAATAGTTTACTCTTATATAAAAGTTCGTCTTCTTTTAGAGAAATGATAAATTTCAGAGAGGAGTTTAGAATGGAATATGAAAACCTGTCAAACTTCCTGTAAAACTTTTATCTGATATTTCATGTGCCAAAGGGAAGAGCTTTTGAACTTCAAGATTTTCAATAAGTGTTTGGTGTATCATCTTACTGCTGTGCTTATTGACCCTTTGGTGAATTACCTTTTCTTCCTTGTGTCTGGGGTTAGTCTTTGGCTTTTTTTTTTAAAAACATTCAGTGAAACTGAATGTTTAGTATTTCCCTTGTAAAGATTGTGTTTTCTTAAATGAGATGAATTACTGAGAATGTGTCACTTATCACAGAGTTACTCTGTAAAGTCAAAAGAACCATCACAGTGCTGTATTCCCATCTTTTTGGAGAGCAAAATGTCTTACTTAATTTGGCATTTTATGTCACTTAATGGTTCAATTGAATGTGGAAACCAGTGTAGCTCTGTCTTAAAGATGATACTGTCTTTACATCAATTAAATTTTCAGCAAGAAAGCACTGGAAATTTCATTTTTTAATACCAATCACTGATAAAATTGTTTGGATTATTAAAATGCCTGTCAACGTGAGTAGATAGAAGAGGGATGGAATTGGGCTGTGGAAGTCAGAGAGGAGGGAGCATGAAAGGTAAAAGGGAAAGGAGCTTACAGAACTCATCGGAGTACTGGAAGCAAGAAACTAGAATACTGCTTTGGATCCTAAAACACCATGGACTCTCTTGCTTAACGTTCCTAGAAGCAGCTTACTGGGAACCTGCATTGCAAGTTGCAAAATGATCACCTTGTACAACTTGTAGTATGTAGAATGCCAATTTTACCATATTTTTTGGTAGTATATTGTGCTTTAGACTTAATTGATTTCATGCTGTGTTCTTTTTGTCTAGTGATATTGATCTAGTTGTTTTTGGGAAATGGGAACGACCCCCTTTACAGCTGTTGGAGCAAGCACTGAGAAAACACAATGTGGCTGAGCCATATTCCATTAAAGTACTTGACAAAGCTACGGTAAGTAATAGCTTTGGAATACTGAATTGAAAAACTTTCAGACCCCTTCAGATGTTGGTGATAAATAGTTTTCTTAATTCATGAAGCAAATTATATAGTCTTAAGCTCTCTGTGCAAGATTTTGGTAGAATCTGTATGTGCTTAGCAGTAGCATGGAGTCTTTTACATGGACATTGGTAATTCTGTGTACTGTGTTTGCTGAAGGCCATACTGTATACTTACGTTGTCAATAAAGATCTGAAAGTTAGTATTTGCAAAGTATCTAGTAAAATAAGTTAACTATTTGCATAATGTTTTTCCACTGACCTTTGAGGGGAGTTTGTTTAGCCAGGGGCCAGTAACTAGAGCTGTCTAGCTTTCAACACGGTTTTCAGGTTGTCTTGTTTCTGATGGCATAGGGAAGTGTTCCAAACCTAACAGTGGGTTTTCGCTTCCGAAATATACTACTTGAGAGCTTTATGTTATTTGTGAGACTGATGTATATTATCTCTTGCATCTGTCTTGTAAGCCTGCATCATGTTGAATATGTTAAAAACGTAATGCATGAGAATTTTATGTTACTGAGCAAGTGATGTTTTCTTCAGGGGACTAAGGTGAGTATTGCAGACTTCTGTTAGTAAGCTTCTGTTTTGTGGTCTCTGAAACAGGCTTCCTCTTTTAGGTTCGTAATATTCCTATGGCTTTCATTAGAGTAGCAGTACGTAACAGTAGCTTTGGTAGTCTTTGATTTACCTGAGAACTAATGGGATTTTCAAAATCTTTATTACCAGTTAATGATGGAAAATGGCACTAGGCTAGGCTTACAATTCTACTATCTGTTCTTATTTTTTTTCAACTGATGTTGTTATAAAATGAGGCTATACTTCTGCTGTTTTTTGTTTTCTGTTTCAGATTAAAAATATGAGGAGTTCAATTTAAAATAAATGTTATCAGCTAAAGTTTAGGTTATGATTCTAAGATGATTTTGTAGGGCTCTGCCTTCTAGGCGGTGGTGTGAAGCTGAACGACATAGTCAGTCATTTTATATTAATTTATTCCTGCCATATTGCTGTGGCTGCTTTGCTTTATCTCTTCTGGCTTTCATTTGACTCTGCATTGAACTAGTTCATCTTTGTAAACCAACAGGCATTACTTTCTGCTATGCTCGTTTTCTGTCAGTTTAGCAAGTGAGCGGTGCAGTGCTGGGTCAGAGGAATGCAGTGCCCACAGGTTATGATGTTAGAAGATCTCCTATGAACTGGAATGAGTCATTAAATTAAGTAAATAAAGTTGTCCTACGAAACACTGCTATTGCAGCTATGAAGGAAGATAGCTGTTGACTATGGCAAAGTACCAGAGCAATTATAAGTTGATGTGGTTGTACATTAATCACTTCCCTAGAAAGCATTCACTTGTCAGTCAGGTTAGGATTGTTACCTCCTCTCAGACAGACTTCATAGTTGCATTCATTTGGACTGCTTGTATCCATGTGTCTTGAGTAAGCTAGGGAATAGCAGCGGTGTCATATTTCTGGGGATTCACAGTCTTGTCTTAATCTTTTCAGGTACCAATAATAAAACTCACTGACCAGGAGACAGAAGTGAAAGTTGACATCAGTTTTAATGTAGAAACTGGTGTGAAGGCAGCTCGATTTATCAAGGAATACATGAAGGTATCAGCCATATAGTGAATGTTATGCTGCTTACCAAGGATGTGCTAGATGCTTAGCTAACCTTTTTTGGTATGGCTTGAAAATTCATTGCTGAAGACTATTCTCATTAATACTAATTAAACATGGATGTTTTAATTTATTATCTATTGGTGTCCATTCAGTGTTCCCTATGGGTGCTAGGTGTTTGAGTGAATAAACCTGTACACTGTGAAAGGACTTCTAGAGTCATGTCCAGATCTGCAGATAGGTACTAAACTTTGCTTCTAAAGCAAGTCTCTTTTCAAGCTTTGCATACCTTGAATTTAAGTGGTGCTGCATTATGAATACTGTCTCGCTGAACTGTCAAAAAGCAATACTACACGCTTAAAAGTTTCCTTTTATGCTCTGTAGTAAAAGTACTATTTAGAGTGAAAGCTTTGACTATAGTAAGTGACACTGGCATTCAAAGAAGAATATAAAAATCTTACTGTTTAGGTGGGAAATAAATGATATGTAAAGTCTTCGATCAAATAAGAGTTGAAGTCTATTCATCTGTTTCTAGAATAAAAAGAGCATGTTTCAATTCTTCCCATGGAAACACTGTATAGCGCACCACTGAAAATACTTTTGTATTAGATGAATCTTTGTGTGCTGGGATTGTGTACTTCTTTAATTGTTCTGAAATGTTGACATTGTCATTGATAAGACTTATTTTGCTTTGCAGAAATATTCTTTGCTACCTTACTTGATTTTAGTATTAAAACAGTTCCTCCTTCAGAGGGATTTGAATGAAGTTTTTACTGGTGGAATTAGCTCTTACAGCCTAATTTTAATGGCAATTAGTTTCCTGCAGGTAAGTCTGTTCCGTTTTTGTTTCTATGTTCTTTAAAATATTTTGGGTTTTGTACCTATGCCCTTTTATTGTACAGTTTCTTCAGATGCCCCTTGCAATGGGCAGCATTACTGTTATGGCTCTTGAGTGTTTGACTCTTGAAAGATCCTGTGGACTACCTCTCAAACATCCAGGATCTATTCTGTGTGAACTGGAACAGCAGTAGGAGCCTTGTGAAAGGCATACAGGCTGTGCATTGCGCTCTAAACCAGGACCTGTACCTGAATCACCTTAATGGTGTTTCATAAATCTGCAGGATGCAGTTTGTCTGTTGCTTCCCAGACTGCTGGTACTGAATGTGCACAGTAGTTGATTTCAGTGTTTATTAAAATGATGAAATCCAACAGTCAAGTTGTTTTTTTACTTATACGTTGGTTAGGTTTTGACATGCTTAAGACTGGCAGATGCTGTACTTGACTGATGAAATAGCCAAGTTACAATGTTACGAATAAGTTACAACTTCTCCTAATACACTTCTGTGACGGTGAGCCTCCTATAGGTATGATGAAGTATGGGGTTAGCATCTCTCAGCAACTGTGGTAATGGAAAACTTACATATTCTGCTGCTGGTGGTGTTGACTGAAATACTACTATAGATTCTATAACCAAATATAATAGGTGGAGGTACAGACACAAAATGTATTTCAGTTGGGGCAACTAGATTGCCCCCTGCATTCTGAAAACATTGAGGGATGGATTTTCTGTGAAAAACCAGGTACTACTTTGTTACTGACTAGGCTATAATTTAGTGTGCAGTCCTTATTTCTTGCTTTTGACTTACGGAAAAGAATTCCCTAATCCTCAAAAAGCTACATGAGGAAAGATGAAAGAATTCTTTGGCTTCCAGATACTGCTGAAGAGCTGCCCCCTCTTAGTTATGTGAGAGTGGTTTAAGTACATGAAGAGTGAATGACTCAGTTGAGACTTACGTGAAGAAATACTCAACTGTTTAAATGAGAGCTTTTTGTTGCTCTGTGTTATGGGCTGAAAACTACTAATTTCTAATAAGCAAAAACTGGTTTGTGTTACAGCTACATCCGAGAATTGATGCCAGAAGAGCTGATGAAAACCTTGGAATGCTTCTAATAGAATTTTTTGAACTCTATGGAAGGAATTTTAACTACTTGAAAACTGGTATTAGGATAAAAAATGGAGGTGCCTATATTGCCAAAGAAGAAATCATGAAAGTCATGACTAATGGATACAGACCATCCATGCTATGTATTGAAGATCCTCTCCTGCCTGGTAAGACTGTACACTTCTTGCAATATTCCAGAGCTCTGGCTCAGCTTGTGCTCCCAGCTTGTGTTAGTCTGTCAAACGAGTTAAGAAGCTGGGAAGAGGCTGTTGCTGGTGTAGAGGTACAGTCAGGTAGGAGGGCTAAGGAATATGGACCTGAGGTCTCCCAAGATTCTTAGCCTGAGTAAATTGGATTACACACAAACGGTGCAGTTGCATAATACTTTGGAGGTCCAGAACCATGTTGAGTACATAGTAAGATTCTCTGACTGCACTGAGAGGTAGTGAAAGAAAGAATTTCAGGAAATCCTGGAAGGGGGGTTGTTAGCAGAACAGTTCTCCATTGTTCGCTGTGAGAATGAGATTGGAAGGTGTAGCTTTTCCTGCCACAGTCTGTGGTGCCATACTTCGGATAAATCACACCATATGGGAAGGAAATGCCACAGATGCAGAACCTGTCCTGCAGGGCAGTGGCACAGAAACTGCATGGGAACAGGGGTGGATATCTGTAAAAAGCAGCTGTGTTGTGGTGGTGGTGTGGAGAGCGCTTCGCTTAACTGGCTTCTGTGCTGCACAGGGATCTTTAGAGAATGCCAGTTAGAGTTTTAGAGTTGCATGTTCTTTTGCAAGTACTTAACATAAAATTTTTTTTTTTTTAGATTTGGTTTTGATTCAGTAACCCTTGAAATAATCGAGCTTAATTTTGGCTAAGTGCCTCAGGAAAATTTCCAGCTTTATAGTACTCAGATTGTATTCTATTTGGACCGTCACAAGTAGCTGAAATTCCAAACCAGCTTTTTAACAAAGTCAATTTTCAGTTAATTTGGACTTCAGCACTAGTATTTCTAGAATGTAATTGGCAGTCAAAGTCCATACTGTCACATCTTGTGTGTGGACTGCTTATGCACAGCACTTTTAAAGCAAATACCATGGATCAGGAGCTGAAGTCTGGCACCTTTCTGGCACAAATACTCAATATGCTGAATGTTCATAGTTCCCTAGAGCAGGTTGCAGGCTGTGATACTCATTTGTCTAACCATGTTTCTGATATGTTTGTAACTCTGAGTTTGTGTCCGTCATGATTCTTGTACTTGGCCAGGCATAGGTGTGATTGTGCAGGCCTGTCATTGTCATCGAGATTTCGTTTAGGAGCTGTGTACTTACTTGTCTGAAGACTCATTTGAATAGCAGCATGAGCCCCAATTGTTTTGAACCAAAAATCTATACTGCCCTCCAGTTCTGTTCCTTTCTATCTGCTGGGGACTGAAGGAGAATGAATTGTGTGTGCTATGCAATGTTTTAATCACTGCTAGTAGTACTCTGGAGAAGCAAAAAAACTTTCAAGTCCAATAGGGGCACTGAACTGTTCCTCCTAGCATTAATCTTGCAGAAACAGAGAACTGTAGTTTAGAGGAACAAACAGCTGTATGCTATCAAAAAGTTGATAAGAATTAAATTCTAGAAGAGTTTGTATGGTGTGAGGTAATGTAATTCTTACAGGAGATAGTGTTTTGGCAATGGAAATGAAAGCTGACAATATTTTAAAGTTATCTGACCACTATGTCTCATAGGGATATTTTCTAGCAGCTAGCACAGACCTTCACAACTTGCCAGATGGAGCTAGGAGGAAAATTACGTAGAACGTATAGGATGGCTCTTTGAATCAGATCTGATGAGTACAGCCTCCTTAGATCCAGACTTAGTCACATATTCCTACAATATCTAAAATTGCCTGTCAAGTGTATGTTAGTAACGTCTAGAATTCTGTTAATTAGTTTAGTTCTGTTATTCTTTCTGTCCCAGTACAAAAATCTTGTCCAAGTGTTCAGGTCCTTGCCTGGTTGGCAGGTCATCATCTCTGATTAGTTTGGGTTCAGATCCATTCAGTGTCTGACTCTGAGGGTTGGTGGCAGTACTGTGAAGGAGATGGGAACAAGTTGCTTTGACAAAGAGCGGACACAGATGTCTTGACTTAAATTAGCATAAGCTGCTGCAGAGTTTTACCCCTGCAAACCTGTGTTTGCACTGTATGCACAAGTTTTAAATTTTGTTTTTCAATCCTTTTTTTTTTTTAGCCCGATCACAACTGTCTCTAAAGTTCCTGTTAAACCTTGGAAGAATACTTGAAAAGATGGCTTCTTAATCCAAAAACGAGACAAAAAATACAGGGATAAAAAAACCTCTCCCTTTCAATTTCCCAAAGATTATCAAAGCAGTGTAAAAGTTGCTCCTGTGAGTGTATGCACTAGTTCAGCAATGGGATACTGAAGAGTATAGCTCAAAAGAATAGCTTTAAAGCAGTCTTGTAGGGAGCAGGAATATGTTGAGTGGGATTAGTTTCTTTAAGCTGGAGGAACTGTTTTTGATTCAGCATGAAGTGGTGAGTGATGTCTGGCTAAGAGATGAAAGATATCATCAGAAGGACGTGATACTTCATTCTACCTGCTCATTCCCTTCTGTTAGTTCCTGGATTTGGAAGGAACAGGCATCAAACTATTGTGTTGTTGTTTTGGTTGTAGTGGGTTTTCTTAGATTCTGTTAGGTACTGTAGGGTTTCCTCAGAGATTCTCAGAGACTGATCATTGTGTTCCAGAAGATGATAATTCCTGTGATTTAAGAACCAGGATTCCAACAAAGATGTCAGAAGTCGGTACTTCAAGTGGGAAGTTTGTTGAGGTCTGGATTTGAGTTATCAGACTAATATAGTGATTATGCATTTTGAAGTAATTGTTTATACTTGATCTTTGTACATCGTCTAAGATCTTTCATCTTGAGTTAGTGTGCTAGGACAGTGAGATGAAAATCATTCCTGTAGCATTATCTAAAGGAGGGAGTTTCCATAAACACCTTGTAGCTGCACCATTTCAGTTTCTCAGAGTGCTTGTCCTTTTCGTAAAAGATGTAAAACTAAAAGCATTTATTAAGGAGAACTGCAAAGCCAGGCACTCAGAATTTTGTTCACAGGAATATGTTGGAGCAGGGTGGATGGTGTCGTCTTGGAAGAGGTTTGTCTGGAGTTGGTCTAGCAATACCCTGTCTTGGAAGACATAACTGTTTGCAGTTGACAAATCTTTTAATCTGTAGCTGTAAAACAAGCTTGGCACTTATTCAGCAGGCTGTTAGGGGGGCTTGTTATTTTATACCTTTGTGAATCAGGTGATTATCAAGGTCCTCCAGTCGTTTCTGATGCTCAGAACAGGAATAATTTTGGTCCAGTTTCAGACTGGCAGTGGCTAGAGTAGCTAAATTGCTACTCTTCAACACCAAGTTTAAAACTTGGAGTTCCACCTGTGTTGCTCCATTCATGAGGAAGTTCTTCATTCTGAATTGCTGTGGGCACTAATGAAGGTTCTAAACCTTAAATTCAATGTGTTTTCTTTGAAAAGAGACTCTTTAACTTGCAGGGTTTATTATGCTTCATGTCGCTTGCTTCTGTGTCTTGATAGGTCACAAGTACAGGAAGTAAATAGATTTGAGATCGGCAACATCTGTTGAAATTATCTTCTATCCTTAGTGGCTGCCTGAAATTATTCATTGCAGCTTTTCAGTATCAGCTATTTGTCATTAGAACCTGCAAATATATGTGTTTGTGTGTGTGTATAAAAGATATGTGTTTATGAAAATACACAGATACATTGAAGTTAGCATTTGAAAGAACCTTTTTAATGCTGAATGTTGCAAAAAGCTGTTTACTAGCTAATAGCTTAACATAAATGGATCTGCTTCAGTCCTAGCTCATGGTCTTACCTTTACCTTTTCAGGCCGTGTTCTTAAAACTGCTTCAGGTAAAGGAAGGCTACCTGATGGAGTGGTAATACTGATAGCAAGTGATGGAAATTTTGGACATGCTCCTTTAGGGATGAAGGCTTTGTAAGAAAGAATAAGGATTGAATTATACATGAAATCAAACACCATTGTTATCTGCTAATGTACATCTGAGGATTGAAGTATGTATGATTTTTTTAAAGAGTGACAGCATTTGGGTTGCGTGCTTTAACTGATTAGTCTAGATTGTGACAAAAGAAGGATGCTCAGTTATGTAAGACATGGTTCTCTAATGAGAGTGATCTCTCAGAATAAAATCTGTTCAGGGCAGCAAATGCAAATGTGTGATCTTCTGGCTTCTTTAATATGTTGCTTTCTGGATTGGCTAGGGTCGTCTTTATACCGATTTGACAGGTGCAGTTCACAGTAGTTCCAGCTGCAGCCCAAGTGAAAGCTCTGCAGACTGTATAATTGATTAAGACCTGTTAATTCAGACATTTTTATGAACTAGTTACAGGTGCAGAATGAGGCAATCTAGGAAAGTAAGCATGGTATGGCATGAGCTGTTCTGCCTCTGTTCTCAAATCTGCTTCAATCAAGACTCCAACACAACTTCATTGATTTAAACTAAACTGCCCAAGTTTACTGTAAGTGGTTTAGGGAAGGCTTATGATTTCTTTTGCTGGCACAACAAAGGAAGTAGTGACAACTGATTAAAGGAATAACCAATGTTTTGTGGCAGCCCTGTGTTCATTTTGGTATAACTTTATGCAGGATACATGTCAAATGTACCTGCCTAGCATTAGGTTAGACTAAACTAGCACAGATCGTTTGAGTGTGCATTGAGTGTGTATTCTTAATTTGTGTTATGTGACTTTATAGAGTCATTTAGGTTGGAAAAGAGCCCTAACATCAAGTCCAACCATAGATGGACTTGAATTTAGTGGTAGGTGCAATTATGTGTGTTTAGCCACTTGTATGTATTCCATTTTTGTATTGCTTCTCAATTTAATTCTCTTACATGTATATGTTTAGAATATCATTATGTGGCTGGGCATAGGTGTCCTGCCTCTGAAAAGCCTATACTGAATTAATCATTACTTTTCTAGTAGAATTAACATTGTATTCTGATTTCATGACCTCTAAAATATCTTGGTCACTTTCCAGCCACCTTTGGACTAAGTCCTTTGTGAAGTCCTCTGTGAAGAACATTACCATGTGTTTCCTCATAGATTCACTGTCCTAGGCCCACACTGATTTTTGCTTTTCCTTCAGAATAGAGTCCAATAGTAAATAAACCATTTGGAGATGCTTCTGTAACTTTGAGCCTAGTGGCTGCTGGATACCGTAACGGTGCATTCAGAGCAAGATAATTATGTCAGTAAACAGGAAGTATTTCTAGATCAATTTTTATTTGACCATGTGAATTACTGGAAAAAAATCTCTTTTACCAAAATGCTCTTATGTTTTCAAGTAATTTTCATTGATTATGCTTTTCTGTTAGAGTGGCATTATGGTTGGAGAATTTTGAAAGGATTAAAATGTGTAAAGCCAAGGCTGTGTGTTTTTTTCCCCTGGATGGTGGATGTCAGCATGTTTGTCTGTAGTGGCTTGCTGGACAAAATACTCAGGAGAGTGAAAGGTTCCTCTAAAGTCAAATTCAGCCTTGTTGGATTCAGTCCTCCGAAGGATGGATTCTGTCCTTTACCCATCAATTTTTCAAAGCAGATTTTTCATTAATTTCTTTTATTCATGGGCCCTGATCTGATTTTCATATTTGGTGGTTCATCCCTTTCTAGTGTACTCACAGCATTTCACACATCATTCTGAAGGAGGGAACCTTTCCTTGTAAGCAGTTTTCTGCCCACTCAAGACCTAGTCCATATTTTATGCAATTTGAAAGCAGTTTTATTTATGTTTCTTGAGTGCTGACAGTGCCTTTTGATGTCTGGTGCCAAATACATCTACAGAAAGCCCCCAAATGCTATCTGCTAGTAATAGCAAGATCACTCTAGGTATCAGATGGGAGATCTGTTCTTGTACATTGTCACTGATACAGAAGGTATACAATGTTCTTAACTTCTGCAGTTCCTCACACAGCACTAGATTTGGAAAAAGTTCAGTTAAAATGTCACTCATGCCTAAAGAAAGGCAGTTGAGAGTGCTACAAACTTGATCAAAAAACAATGCTATAAAAGCTTCTGGGATCTTCTAGGATGGATTTTTGAAAAACTGGCTTATCCTGTGGAGATAAATCTGGCTTATCCTGTGGAGATCTGTATGTGCTGGTTTATTAATCTGTAGTTTTGATAAGGTTAAATAGGGTTTGATGTGAGTCTGTCTGACCTAATGAAGCTAATGTGATTACACAAGTGAAATTTTAAACTGAATTTGGCCTGCAGGAACTCTACTGGTAAGTGAGACATGATGCTTTAAGCTTGGTAGGTTCCCTCTTGAAGACATCTCTAAAAGCTTTAAGCTGATCTCTATGCTCTGTTTCTTTCAAGCACTATATGTGAGTATTTTAAAAGTGGTAAATTGAATGCATAATGTTAAGTGTCATTCTTAAGGTCAACTTTTGTTGAGGTAGGCTCACTTAGGTGTTCCTGATGTGGCTAGGATGGGATAACCGGTTTAAACAAAGATAAACTGTATTGTTAAGGCTTCTGAGCTTTAAGTATGAATAATTTTTTGGTTACTAATATTAAAAAAAGATGATCTGATGACTGTCACATTATTTCAGGAAACGACGTTGGCAGAAGTTCTTACGGTGCCATGCAAGTGAAACAAGTTTTTGATTATGCCTACATTGTTCTTAGCCATGCAGTATCACCACTTGCAAGATCATATCCAAATAGAGATTCTGAGAGGTAATTAGTTCACTTTTTCAATATCCATTTGTCTGTGTAATCAGTTAGGAATGTTTGGTCTAGATTCATAAAAGGAATATTGTTATTTATTGTTTAACTATGGTTGTATTGAAATCTGCACAGAAATTTAAGCTGCCCAGGGATATGAGAGTGCAATGCCTTCAATGTGCAGCATTGAAATGAAGAGAGTATGGTAAACCCCAGGATGAGTCCAATGTGAGATTCTGTGAGTGTGGAAGGGAGCCAGAAGATAATTGGTCTTTCCTCGAACATTCTACTTAAAGCCTTTCAAAGGAGGGTTTGCTGGTTTAATGTTTAGTATGATGCATGTCTGTATTGTGGCAGAAAGAAGTGTGTGTGATCAAGTTGCTTGTTTAGACAATTAGAAAACTAGACAACAAGGCTAGGAATTTCCCTGGTTCTTTAATACATGCCCGCATAAGCTGTTTTAAAAGACTTGATATGTATTTAAGAATTAAAAAAAGAATTAAAAGTAATATTAAAAATTAATAGAACCATAATGCCAGAGCTGCCATTAAAAGTAGCATAGTTCTAGATGTGCCGTTTTTAATGCAGTTCTTAGTGTCTTTCATAGAAACACAACCAGTACTTTCTGAGCTCTCACCTTCGCAATTTCTGTTTTTTGAAAGGGAGAGGAGAAAGACAATGAAGGCATGGCAGCCATGTGGTATTTCCATTCACATATCTGCTCTAGCTCCTTTTGTTCTAACTTTCAGTGCAAATATGGGCTAGATCAGAGAACGTCTCTTCCCCGAGACTTCCCTAATATCCCGATGGCTTTGAGCTCCCCAGCTAATCACAAGGAAGGGTGGCTGTAACATGTCACATAAACCATCTCAATACAACTTCAAATTCTAGTCATGATGTAAACTTCCAGCATTAATGTCATTGGAAGGTGAAATAGTTTTCCTCTAGGAAGTTTACGTCAAAGTGGATGCAGTCTTTCACTTGTGAGTTTAAAACTGACAGTACTTTGAGTGCCTGTAAATCCTTTAGGTTTTCAGTAGTATTAAATCCACAAAGGTTGAGACTGCGCTGTGATGGAGGTACAGAAGGAGTGGTACAGAGTGTTGCACACTAACGTTTGAGACTGCTGTTTTAAGATATTAAAGGTCACTGTTAAATGTGTATTGGCTGACAGTTCCCGGTTGTGAATGAAACTGTGTTCTTACCTAAGTACAGATAGAGAAACCTAGGAATTTCTGAAGTTTTGCTTGTCTTGGGTCCTGGCCTGCATTAACTTCTCTGTTTTTCTCTGAAGGATATAGTCATTCTCTTAGGAGGTATCTGTATTTACTATAGACATCAAAAATTATATTTGTGCAGCATCTAATGGGAGCCTCAGGTGTCATCAGTATGTGCAGTTTGCATGGACTTGCACGTGTTGCTGTATCTGGGAAATGTTTGAATTTTGTTCACAACTGCAAACCTGTGGAGCAGTCCCAGCAGCAGTGTTCGGGTGTCATGTCTGACCTGTCTGCGAGTTTTGGACTGTCTGTGCCAGTGACATGTGAATCTCAGAACCCATCATGCCACTGGCTTGCAAGAGGAACAGCATTCAGCAAATTTCTGTATACAAATAGTTCCCTTAGCACCAGTCTTGTCAGTGCCAAAGAACTTGTAAGCGGATTATAAGCTGTTTGGTAACAAGTTTGTTGCAGAAATCAACAGTCCACGTTTGGTTTCAGTTAAACCTGGTGTGCGTGGGTAATCCAGGTATGTTCGTGGAGCCCTCTTCCTGCTGTAAGGCAGAGTGGTCCGTGTTCTGTATAAAGACCTATCTGGTGGCCTGACCTAAACCCTGGCCATCTGAGAGCCCTTTGTCCTGATCTATTTTGTCTCTTTTCTAGACTTGTTAGTAGGTAGGTTAAACTGTAGTGCAACTGTAACTATAAACAATGGGCTCTATTTAAGACCAAGGACTGGCTACATCACGTTCTAGTAGAGGGATCAAGACTAAATGAAGTGTACTTGAAAGGATAGGAAGTTGCAGGAGGCTGAACTCCCCAGGCTGAATTTATTCAGTTTTGTCCTAACTGAGGCTAGCTTTTTCCTAAGTGGGATGGTTCTTGAGCTATCTGATGGGTTTGAATTCATATTTGCTCTTCACAGGGAAGGTTTCTGTGTACAGAGTTCTGTTTCGTAGATGACACTCTCAGTAGATTTCACATCTTTCTTGATGATAGTTGCAGTTCTTTTTCGGGGTCAGTCCAACACAAATGACCACATGTCTATGTTAATTTAAGGCTTTCTAGACAGCTGCTGCTTCTGATATTCCCAGTTAGGAAAAAAAAAAAAGTCAGATTTTAGTGCTTCAGCAGCATAGGCCTTTTTCTTCATGTTCTGTAGTAGCAAGTCCCACAGAATAGTAAGGGATAGTAGATTCACATCACTCTTACCACCATCTTCATTCAGGCTTCCAAACAGAACATCTGAGGTGTAGTGGGAGTTAAAAGCTATCTTCTGTTGCGGAAAAGCGTTCTTCTCAGTGGAAACAGTAATCAGCTGAATCCTGAAGGTAATTCTTACAGCTGCAGAAATCACCTTAACACTATTTTGTCCCCAGTCAATTTCACCTATCCCCTTCCAAGAACAGCTCGGGAGAACGTGGTTGACAGTTTGGTTGATTTTATTAGAGCAAACAGCTTCCTGTTATCTTGGAAAAAGGAGTTTCCTCTTAGGAAAATAAAAGAGACTGATCCATTTTGAACTTCTACAGCTTATATACAAGGTAAAGTTTGGTGTTGTGTCTTCAGCCAAGCTGATTGAAAATCATGATTGATTTATTAATATTTTGGGCCATGGAGACATGAGTCTAGCTGTGAAATACAGTTATGGACAGGATATCTCCTGCTTAAGGATTGGTGTTATTATGTACTTTGAACAGCTTTCATATGATCTGTGCCCCTAGCCTGTCTCTGGGAGTGTGCCATCTTAAGTGAGCTCACTTCTCTAGTCTGTGAGGAATGATATTTTCATAGAATCATTAAGGCTGGAAAAGACCCGTAAGTTTATTGGGTTCAGCTGTTAACCCAGCCTCTGCTGTGTTCACCTCTAAACCATGTCCCTCAGTGCCACATTTACATGGCTTTTAAATACACCCAGGGACAGTAACTTCATCGCTTCCCTGGACACCCTGTTCCAGTGCTTGACAACCTGTTTGTTGATGAAATTTTTCCTAATCTCCAATCTAAACCTTCTGTCGTGCAGTCTGAGGCCATTTCCTCTTATGCTTTCACTTGTTACCTGGGGGAAGAGACCAATGTCGACCTGGTACAACCTCCTTTCAGGTAGTTGTAGAGAATGATAAGGTCCACCCTGAGCTTCCTTTTTTTCCAGGCTAAACAACCCCAGTCCTTACAGGACTCGTGCTCCAGACCCTTCACCAGCTTCATTGCACTTCTTTGGACTCAGTTTTGAGTCAGTGACCATTTTTCCAGTTCTGTTTCTTGATGAACCACAGGAAACCTTAGCAGATATTTGGCAACAGCTCTTGCTTATTGATTCATGTTCATTTACATAGTAGATTATCTGTTACCACCATGTCCATGGCCTCTGTATTAAGGTGTAATTTCATATTATGCCTTGCCTTGACTAACTACTTGTGTACTGTCTTCTGTCAGCTGTGCTGTTCCTTCCTTCTCAGTCTGAATCTTGCCTTGTATGAGATCTAGCAATCCTGCAGTCAGAAGGTGAGTCAAATGGACTTTCTGATCTGACTGAAAACAAATATCTCAACACTTCTGTCATGTCAAGAAGTCGATCCAGCATGTGGCTGATGACAGGCAGATCAGAAGCAAGAGAAGCAGCAGTTCACATTTAGGGCAAGAGGAAGAGTGTGGTATTGTATCATTTCACAGCCCTAGGTTATGCTGATCTGGATATGACAAAAATCCATCCTTAGGTTAATATTTATGCAGATTGGGATGTTGGCTCACACGCTGGTCTGTCACATAGTTCAGCTATGAATGTGTGCACAGACTGCATCTCTAAACAGCTCTGTAGCCACATTTGGGAAGCTGATGAGGTCATATGGAATGAGCAATGGAAGACTTGGTTTTGCTGTCACATGCCCTTCAGTATGAGATATATAATACTTTGGAAATCTTCTGTGTTGTGCTAGACATGGTGCAGGTGGATAAGGGAAAGAGACTGTCATGCCAACAGGTCAGAGTCTGAGAAAGCCTAGGCAGTTTCCTACTGCATGTCTGGAGTTGCCATTTACAGGTGATAGTCTTCAAAAGAACCATAGCCAGCTAGAAAACGATCTTTCCATCTCAGTGCTTGGAAAGTTGTTTGATCTCTTCCTAGTGTACAGCTCAACTGATCTAACTGCTGACAGGTCTATATGTCAGCTTTGGGTTGCCACTGGTTGGCCAAAATAGTTCTGAGATCTCTGGGAACTGTTACTAGAATGCTTTCTGTCCCTTAAAATGTGTCAGTAATACCAGCTTGTCCTACACAGAGTATTTGTTAGGGTAAAGGTTTTAGGTTTGGGTTTTTTTTTTAATCTGCATGCTCAAGGAGATCCTTCTCAGGTACACTTTTGTGTGCTTTTAGATTATATTGTGCTTTTAATACCGAGGGGATATTTCAATTATTTTGACCGTTCTTTCACAGACTTGATGTTTTTTCAGGCTCTGCTGCTCCCTTGTTCGTTTGGAGCTTGGCTGGAGCTTTCCATATTTGATATTGCTAAATGTGATGTCATCACTCTTATCCTTTTAAGAGTGATCTTAAGATTGATTTGCCCAGTAGTTCTGCTGTAATGAGAGTTAGAAAGTGTCCCTGTGAACCAACGTCTTGCAGCGTGTAAAAGAAGAAGCTTCTGAGTTCTTACTAGATCTGTAAATAGCTTATTCCTGGTCTTACTATATGATAATTTTAAGGGAAAAGACTTAGAGGGGCACCTTTATCAGGAGAGCTAGTTTTACTAACCAGTTAACCATATTTTTTCATGTCTTCCAAACAAGCATCTTTTAAGAATTGTTTGTCTCAGACATCTGTAGAAATTCTGGCCTCAGTCAAAGCCCCAAAAGCATGCATGACATTTTCTCATAATAAAGGCAGGGTAGATTAATAGGTTTTTTGTTCCTAAGCGTTTTCTGTGTTGAAAACAGATTTAAACGCAATTTTCAAATGCTTATTTAAAAATATTGTTCTTTGAACCCATGGATATGCTTGAGTCCCATACATAGGAAATGGTGTTCTTTGAGATCAGTATCTGGTTTGATCACACTTGCTTCCTCTTTCTTTGCTACTATATTAAGTATATGTCAGTACAACCTTAATCACCTTTCCGTTTCTGATGTCTCGTAATGAATGTTTCTAATTTTGCTGCACAAGCAATGTAGCATGGATCTGCCTTTGGACTCCTGACCTTATAACTTAGTGAATTTCCTTTTTTCTACCTTTATCCCAAAAAAGAGAGTTTAGGGCTTTGATCTCTGTGCTCTTTGAAAGGAACTGGTGAGAAAACATATTCCCCGATTCTGTGCATGCAACTCTGTCACAATTGTTGGTGTAGCAGTTGCTTCACCCATTATGCCTATTTGATAGCAGGCATTTTTGGTATATCAGTCACCCAGTCTGATAAAAATACCAACCTGTATTGTTCATTTTGCTTCTGGTATATGAAATTGTGACTCTTGATTTACTTCCAGGAAAGTACTCCAAGAAGCATCAGGCTTGACAAACTCCTTATGTGTAATAACTGGTGTTACTCAGCCGGTGTTCACTTTCTGGTTCTAAGACCACACACAGCTGGTGGTAGTTGTGAAATTTATGCGTTATCCTGGAGTAAAAGCTCAACTCTTTCTGAAGGCATTCTCAGATGAAACTTTTTAACTACAAGATTTCCTTCCCTGTCCTGATGCTTACCAGACCCAGCTGGTGCATGTTTGAGTCCCATACTGGCATTGCTCTCTTGGGAACTGCAGCTTTAGGGCCATGGCTGAATCTGCAGTTTTGGTCATCCCTGTCTTCATTCTGTCTCCTCTTGCTCAACTTACTCTTTGAAACTGAGAAACCAGAACTGCATTGAGTATTGAAAATGCTGTTACATCGTGGGAGTATGCATTAACAAATGTGATCCTCTGGTTTATTTTTTCTGTTCTTAGTGTGCTCTGCCTAGCTATTGAACTGTGGTTCCCAAAGAATCATCTATTATAACCCAGATCTTTAATTTCTGGGTGGTGACAACCACACCTTTAATTCCACATGTAAAATTCAAGATTTTATTTTCCAGCATGCATCATTTTATCTACATTACATAAATAGAATCATGGATGACATGCATTCTGTCCTGGTGGCCCATCTGCAGCTGTTGGACTTGTAATTTAGACTATATTATTTGGTTCAGTGTTTGCTTAAAATGCTGGACTGACTTTTTCAGTACTAACAGTAACATGTGTTTAAAGCTGGAAGACTAATATGGAACATGTAGTATTTGGTCTTGCATGAAATAGTAATCCCTAGGACAGTAGGAGAATTATTGCTACTTTAAGTGTTACTATGAAACCTAGTAAAGGTAGTCTAAATACGCTAGGGTTTTGTATGTCCTGCCTTCCCATTGTACACCTAAACCAGAAGAAAATTCCAGTACAGGTACAAGGTACCTTTATGATGTGCAATACAAAATAAACTTTAAGGTAACCATTGAAGATTAAAAAACATAATATTACCTGCTCCAGAGTGGTAAATTTTTGCACAGCCCATTTTTGTACAATAGTCATTTTTCATGTATCTTGAGCATGGAGTTTATAGTTAGTGTTTCAGTGACTAGTCTCTGATAAAAAGAAAGCTTGAAAATTTATCTCTCAAACAAGAAGACAGTTCACTCCTGCTCAAGAAGTACGATTCAAATAGCTGAATGTTGGGAAAGTGTGTTGGAAAAACACTACTTTGTTGATAACTGGTCACTGTTCAGCAGGACCTGGTAAGCTTTTTCTCTGAGCCTCTTACTGTTATGAATTTATTAAAATTCTAACTTGTTTTGGAGCCAGTCTGTTTCTTGTTCCACTACCTCACGATCCATGGTACTTCCTTTATAATTGTGGGGGCCTTAACACCTTTTAAGTTGTTTTGTAAATCTGGAAGCAAGGATTAGTGAAGGTCTCTGTCTCCAGACAGTCAGTTGTGGTGCTGGGATGTTCATGTCTTCCATGCATCCCATACCTGTTTATAATCCAAATTCCATGGAAAAACTTTCTGTCTGGAGAAATGCAAGAACCATAAATTGCTTTTATCAAGTACACTGTTATCAGCATGTACATTCCTAATAGTTAATATGCACTACATTTAGAAATACAGAGTAAAAATCTTACCTATGTGTCACTGCTTGCATGTTAGTATGGTAGAAGAAAAATAATATAAGTGCTGCTTCAGTGGATTAAATGGTGTGCTAAAAAAAGAAGGTTCAAAAAGACTCTTTGGTTAGGGATATCTTAAACTGACTTTTAGCATAACTTGGTAGCTTGTTAAAATGCTTGCAAATATGTAACCAACAGTCTTTGTTTAATACTTAATTGAAAAATTTTTTTAGCACATTAGGTAGAATCATCAAAGTGACCCAAGAAGTGATTGACTACAGGGCCTGGATTAAAAAGAAGTGGGGGAGCAAAATTAATTTATCACCTGAACTTGGTAGGTATAGCAGGAAACCAACTTCAAATTTTTTCTTGAATTTGATGTAACTCAAAATACTCATGCCTTGAAATTAATCATTCAGATATACAGGAAAAAATATAAAAGGAACTTGTAACTTTCTAACCCACGATTAGTTTTCTCTGAGCCTGTTTTTCAATTATCTTGTTAAACTGCAGCTCTTCTTAGACTTCAAGGCCTGTGTGTTTGTATTCTGTGCTCTTAAATGATACTTATGTTTTCTGTTAACAGATAATAGGTTGAAAGTAAGAGACCCGATAGCTCTCTGCAATGGAGAACAGCAGCAGAACAGAGACTCTGAACCATCTTACAATCAACACTTGGCATTGTCATTGGCCAGTACACAACAGTTATCCTCTGGTTCATCTGCCTCTTCCGTGTCATCACTCTCCAGCAGTGATATTGTAAGCTTTTTCTTTTAATGGGTTAAACTAGTAAGTAGCAGAGTTTATCTTCAAAGCCTCAATTGATACAATAGCAGTTAATATGATACTATCCCTAAACTGCTGCAGCAAATCAATAATGTCCTCTGCTCAGACAAATTACTGAAATCAAATTTTTTTTTTTATTAAATTACATGGGTGTTATTTCCATTCTAAATCTTCGGTACCCTTTGTGGTAGTAGTTAGATGTAATGAAATATAACAACCCAATTTCACAGTACCTAATTAAGTGGAAGAGTAGAAATGTCTTCATATATACTTCCATTAAGCAAAATGTTCCATTGTCGAATTCTGATCCTTGTTCCCCATACCTGAAATTGAACATGAGCATTATATTGTGCTGTGAAGGTGAATAGTACTCACTATTATTTTCAGCCAAGCAGTCAGTTCATGTTTTAATGGTAACAGGGCACTTGCATAAAGTCTTGTTGTCAGCTTCCTTATTTGAAAGGAATTGCTGGGCTTTATTATAACTTCCTGGAAGAGGAGGCTGCAGTCTCTTGAGGTATGTTCCCAGACTCTTTAAGGTTCTGCCAGGTGGTTTTGTTTTGGTATAAAGTTGAATCAGTGCAGAATTGGGCAGTGCAGATTGTAAAACACACACTGCAAGGCATGAGCAGCTCGTCATAAATCTTCTGAAGCATTTTGTCATAGTTAGAGGCATTGATGGAACAAGATGTAATATGCAGTCAACTATGATAGTGAATAACTGGATGATGCTGAGAGAGGTCCAAATACCTGCTTCTTGACCGCTTTCAAAAACTAGTCAAATACGGAATTAAAAATCGGGAATTGCATTCAATAAAAATTTAGTAATTTTTGAGGGATAAGCACTGCCTTTATATGTTCTCTTTACTTTCTGTAATTACTTTACAGTACTGGGGTTTTTTGTGTTGAATTGCCTTGTTATGCCACCTTCAGTAAACAGGACAAATGTTTTAGTTGTACCATCTGGCTAATGAACAAAGAACAGCATGATACTTGCCAGTGATACTATTAGCCATGCTCCTGGTTTAAGTATATCAGTGGGAAGATTTTGCTGTTATAAATTCTACGAAAAAATGCAAATATTTTTTTATTACTTTGGGAGTGCACAATATTGGGTGGCGAGTTGTTATGAGCTCCCCTTAGTCCTGTTTAGCCTGATGTCGAAGGTGAAACTTCATTGCCTGATGCCAGAGAAATTGATGAAAAGTGAAAAGGAAGCTCTGAACAAGATAGAACTGAAATCAACTTGGTCATTCACAAAGTAAAAGGAAATGCTACATTTTCTAACAAAATAAATAACCGTGTCCATGTCCTTGTGAGAAAGGCCAGGTCAAATATTGGCATTATGTCCTTAGCAGATTCATAGTATGTTATCTTAATTTGGAATGGAGTGGCAGGTTTCTGACAAAAGACTGATGAGTTCATCCTACTCTTACTTGGGCATGTGAGGAGGACCAAGTTCTGGCTGAACAGTCCTGAGCTGCACCTGATTCAGGAAGAGAAGCCTATTCTGCCATAGTTGGGTGATCTATGCCATGATCTGGCATGCGTGACAACTTGGTATTCGTGCCAAAACTTCTGGTGCAGTATTAATAGGTATGATGTGGTGAGCCTTTCAGTCAGCTTCAGAAGAAGGTAATTATGAATATGATTCCTCTCATCACTTTAAAGTTACATGTAGTGTTATCTCTGATCTTGTGGAAGGATTGTTCTTCGGGAAGGATTCTGTATTTGTTTAAAGTTAAATCATCTGAAATTTTCTGGCACTGGAAGACTGAAAGCAAGGTATAAATTATAAAGAAAATGCAGGAGACAAGGAGATGCTAGAGTTACAGCTGGCTGACCTCTTCCCAATAATTGATGTTTTATTTTAATAGCGAGATGTTATTCCCTATGTCACTATTAACCTTAAGCACAAAGTCTGCATTAAGACATTGTTTCGGGAGGTGTATTTTTCATGACTCCAGAATATCTTTTGCTGTTTATGAGGTGCAAGATCCTATCTGTTAAATTGGAGGGACTAGATAGCGTATTGGCTTTTCTATTTACTGCTAAAGTTTCACTGGTAATAGTTATCAACTGCATCTGGTCCTTTCTGACTTCTACCTACCAGTATAATAGAAGTCAGCTTGTGTTGAGGAAGAGGCAATAGGCTTGGAAACTTGTGACATTACTTTGTCACCTTGCCCCTCCAGCCATCTACTCCAGCACAGAAGTAGTTGTATTCTGAAGTCATCACATCGCTGTTCACTGGTGAGAAGTCTGGAGGCCTTGCATATATTGTCAGCATGTCCTGGAAACAGTATTGGCAGTATATATTGTGTGTGCAAGCATTATCAGAGCAGTGCAGTATTGCTCATAGGGATCCTAGAATTTTTATTAAACCCTATAGTTTAGTAGGTGGTTGCAATACAGCGTGCTGTATGGTTTTTAAAGATTTGCCTCCTTGGAGTTCTGACAGCATTACAGGTTTTGCATTAATAATCTGTAAATATGACTCAGCAGCTGAATAGATAAGTGTTCTGGTGTCTTGGACTTACGGGTCTGTCAGCTAAAGCAATGGTTATGGATTTATTCCGGCAGCAGGAGAACAGGTCTCAGAACAATAACAAGAAACATGTTTTTCTCGAGGCTGGATTGGCATAAACCAGAGCTAACATTTAGAAGCCAGCCTCTCAATGTCTGTATATGCTCAGAAAAATGGAAATGTAGAGATATAAGAGCTTACAGTTACTACCCTGAGTTCTCCATACCAGTGGCAATCTTTTGAAGATGAGAACTTAAGTACCATTGAGGAACAAGAGAACTGCCTCCTTCAAGGACAGTCTTCTCATTCCTTGTATATTTTAGATTTATGTGCTTTTTCTCAGCATACCATCTGAAACTCAGGAGGATGTTTGCTTTCATCTTTGCACATCTAGGACTAGCTTGCGGGAGAATACGCTCCTAGGCCACTGTCAACACAGCCCAAATTTAAGAACTGGATCTAATGAGACCAAATCATAATTTGAACAAAAGGTATCCTTTTATGGATTTCCCAAGGTAGCAAAGCCATTTACAAAAATGCCTTAGTCTAGCACTCTCTGGCCAGTGAAATTTTAGCCGTGCTGTCTTCAGTAGGTGTCCAAGCCAAGTGCAAAATCTTATTCACAAAGGACAGCTTTTCAAAAGGCCAGTAAATTTTGGATCAAAGACCTTGTGCAAGCCTGTTTTTGGGTATCGCTGTAACTATTAGTGGGAGAGCTGTTCAGTTTATGGGGTTGTCTCACTGTACATGTCAATACAGTGTTCTGACTCACTCACCAATACTTCTAGTATAGTTCTGTGCAAAATACTGAGTATTAAAATTCCTGCCTTGTTACCTTGGCTCTGTGAAGAATGTGAACACTAGTGATCAGGAGCAAACTAAAGAATACATGTTAAAAAATCTTATGGATACAAGGAATTTGGTTATCAGAACATATCAGACTGTTCATATATTTTTCTCAATTATGTTAATTATCAAACTGATCTATGTAGTAAGTCTTCTCTCAATGAAGCTTTCTGCTGATTTCAAATACCCTATGCTGCCCTGAAAAAAAGCAGTGTATATTCCTCACTCCTGCAAACAGGTAAGTTGTACAGTATGATGCGTTCCTATGTGATCCAACAAATGTTGAAGTGAATAATGGAAGATGCTTTATATATGTCTTTGCCGTCAAGGACAGTGCAAAGCATGTGATTTTTTTACTGTATGGAAGCCAGAGTCAAACTGTTCCACAACAGAAAACAAGCCTCTGGCATTAAGAAAAATCTCAACTTCATAGTGAGTTAAGTGATTTTGAGAATCTGAAACCAGATGGAATGAGCTGTGTTCACCCCCAGCTCTCTACTTGTTTTGGGTAGTTGCAGATGACAGTCTCACAATCTAAGCAGTGACCAAATTCCTCTTGAAAATGCTATTTTGGTTGGTTGGGGTTTTTTTTCTGGGTGTTTTTTTTCATTCTGGACCTGCACTCTATACTACTGGTGACCAGGATTTCTTGTTGCTTAAGCAGTGTGGAAAAATGCTTTTCATTAGCTCAGGAAGTCCTAGAGTAGTGCTAGAGAATATCTACTGCCTGATCAGCAGTCTCTACCAAGTAAAAAATAATCCTAGGTATGTTTTTGCAGTCTCATTTTGGTCTGGTTTGATTTCTGGTGCTAAGTATGCTCTGCAGTTCTGATGATGTTATGCCAAATAAGGCTGAACATTTTATGTGACGATGCCTGCATATCAGTAGCAGATAAAATGGCTCATAGGAAATTCTTAAAGCTCTTTTCTGTTACCTTATGGATATATAATGTCATATCCAGTCCATCACAGAAACTCCAAGTTGTCTGTTAGAAGTTTGATTCTAACAAATTTCATACACCTTATGTCAGTGTTTCTGGTGATAACGTTGTGTGGTCTTCTATGACATAATTTTGTGAAGACCTCTGAGTTCTCAAGACCATGCAGTCATGCCAAGGTAGTTAAAGTTTCAGTGAACAAGGTACCCCTGTAATTTAGCTTTGGAGATGACACAATCCTTGCCTCTTTTTAACTTTTTAACATCTCCAATATCTTTTTTCAGACCGTTCTTGAAATTTTCACTGTAACCCTTGCAGGGTTATAGAAACCTTTCATTAGAATGTCAGTGCTTGATCTGCCCACAGTTCAGCCCCATCAGCTAGAGAATATGCTGAGCAGAACCTTCACTGTTTTGTGAATCTGTCTTTTCACTGTATTGAAGTGTTATGTATTCAGTACCTTGATTGGATGCTTACAGTCTGAGACTAATATATAAATATGACTGATAAGAATAAGACTCATTATTCTCACAGTTCTGCTGAATGCACACAAGATCCACACTGATTTTTGGAACTGTTACTTGCTTTGCAGTAATTGTGGCTTAGTACGTGAACTCAGCATGCTTAATGAAGTTATCAACCATCTCACCTTCCTTCCTATTAGCCAGACTAAATTTCAATTTATTAGCAGGAACTATTGTGCTTCCATATTCAGAGAGGTGAGAGAGTATTTGACATATCTTGTCTGGGTAAATGTGCTTTTTTAAAGTGATTAAATTTGCAAGTATGAGGCATGCTTATCTGCAGTGGAGGGACAGACACTTCAGAATATATAACAGCTTTTCTTGTAGTCTTGTTAAATCCATGTTAATGACTGATTAATTTGTAGAGTTGCAGTTGGAATTGTGTGTATAAGGAGTGGGGGCCAAAGGACGTTGCCTAGCAAAATTCTCAGCCTGAGAGCAGGAGCTACAAATTTTTTTTTCTCTTCTTTCTATGTGCCTGAATATTCTCATGTCCTAACCAAAGTAACTGTTCAAATACATGTGAACAGTTGATCATCTTTGTGTAGAATAGTGCAGGTTTTGTCTTAAGCTTCTCCCCTTCCTAAACAAATAGAGGCAAGTTCTTTAAAAACCCTCTTTATGTTTAGTCTTCAGAGAGATGTAAGTGCTGACTTGCAGACAGCTTGTCTCCAAATAAAGCAGTGGGCAACCCTGAGTGCAGAGGCACGGACAACCTGGTGTTACTGAGGAAAAGCATTTAATTAACATGTGATTTGGGACATTTAAGAGTTTAAGCCCCCAAATCCTTTAAAACTTCATTCTTTTTTCTTATTCTTGCTATGCAGATTACTAACACTTCCTGTGGACCAGAGGGGAAAAAATTTTTCCAGTGATGCTTTTGCCTATTTTCCTCTTTTACTGTATGGCCCCGTGTTTGTTTTTGAGGTTTTTAACCTGGGTCTCTGACAGTGTGGTGTTTTATACTGTCTCATGCTCTTCCTCAGTTCTTCTATATCAGTTCCTTGAGCAGTCTCTTCTCCATATCCACTTGAAGTTAGAGTAAATTTCTGCAAAGCTGCAGGAGGCACAATTTTGAATACAAAATTCTAAAGTAATTTTATTTAATATTCTAAGCAGCAGAGGATACAGAGGAAATTTGTAATTCAGCAAGTAAAGTGGGATTTTACTGCTATGAGGTCAGTGAAGTGAGGAGACAAGCACATAATTTTTTAAGAGTTGACTTCAGACTAGTTTCTGATGCCAAAGTCTAAGTTGTAATCTTGCCATATCTTAACATTCCCTCCCATGGGGAAAAAACCACAGAAGTACCTAAGCCATTTTACGATGGAAGAAAACCTAAATTCAGTATTTATACCCTAGTACAGTGCATATTCATCTTTCATAATGAGTCCTATAATTTAGTACATAACTTAAACATCAAACTGGAAATTTTTCTGTATTGTTAACAATACAGACCAGTTGAAAGCCTGTGAAATGAAAGTATTGGGGCAACAAAGGAAGTTTTAAATGACGCACTTTTGGGACCTTTTTTATTTAGGATGGCTTATCTGAAATGCAGTGAGTATTGATAAAACATGGGATAAGGTTGCAGTCAGGTGGGGTTTGAGGGTTATATTGAGGTGGGGTTGAAGGGGTACTGTGCTTGTATTTAATCTGGTAGATACTAATTAGATAATGTTTTCAGTTGTCTTTCTGTAAAACAAACGCTAATGCTTTTGAAGGATGTATATTTTTCAGTTTGCTTATGTATGCTATATTCTTTCACTTTTCCCCTTCTGTAATCGCAATGATCAAGATATTTTCTTTTTGCCATGAAAGGCAGAAAAATCAACCAATTTCACCTTAACTCAAGACCTGTGTTGCTTATAGGCTGGCCAGTGGAAGTGGAGGAACTGTATTGATGCAAATTATCTTGTGACCTTCTGTAGAAGTAGAAATTTTGTTCATCTCAATTCAACTTTATTTACACCATAATTGAAGTTATGGCTCCACCTACCAAGAAAGGAAATGGCACGCAATGTGGAAGAAATGGGACAAGGGCAGGGGGTGATCATGAAGTTACCTTGGAAGCATGGTGGTTTATCAAGCAGAGTTAAGTACGCTGGGGCTAAAACCATTTAAGTGAGAGCATGCATTGAAGTTCTTCTCCTGCGCATGGCCCCAAACTACGAAATGTCTGAAGTCCTCTTGTGTTGCTTTATGTTCAAAGGCTTGTGGTTTTACACTTTACTAAGCCAATTCAGTAATAGGATGTATTCGCTAGCGAAATTTCCTTTCATTAGCTGCTCTTGCTTTTCTGCACCGATGTTCACCTAATTCTGTGCTGACCTGATTCAGAAAGTAAAACTAGTAAGAAGGGGATTACTGTTTCTGTGGTTCACCTCGGTGAATTAGCTCATAATAATGTCAGATGCTAATGCAGGTGTAATAGAGAAGGCCAGAATGGGAAAAGAGGCAGAAGGAGCAAAACTGGCAGCAGTCATCTCTTAAATCTCTGTAATTGTAAGTAAGGAGAGGAACACTTGAAAATGTGCAGTGTAGTGTTAACTATAAACAACAATTTTCAGTTCTTTGCTTTCAAAGATGGAACACAATTTTTACTGAAATGGTCATTGTTCTCTCACAGCTTCCAGCTCCTGTATGTTGTGGGAAGGAGAAAAAAATTGTTTAATTACTGGAAGAAATTTTGAAAGTGGAAACAATAAGGATCTTTTTGCCAAGACTTTTGTAGTTCATTCTTGGAGATGGGGGTGAAAACCCAAATCCATCACATTATCGGGAAACTTGCATTCTATTGTTTTAAGTTTTTATTTCTGAATACTGACTTTAGGATAGTTAGACTCCTTTAGCATTGAGCCAGACTTAAACAGACTGGGGTCATGAATTAATCTTAGGCGACTTCAGCTTTTAAGAAAGCATACTGTCTTGGAAATGGAAAGCTCTGAAATGGTAGCTGTTGTTAACTGAGAAGTTACCAGGTATCTTAAGCCTTGAGTTATTAATGGAATTGAAATAAACTCTTATGGCCAGACCTAGTTAGTAATGAATTTTTTGGCAGGTAAATATTCTCTTGGTGATGGGGTCCTGGGTCTTTTTATAATGGGAGATGCATTTTGCAGAAGAGTAAAGGATTTTACTTTGTTCTCATACTATGTCAGGAAGAGAAGTCTGGATTTTAAGATTGCTTCAGTTCTTCATCTTTCATATGACTGCAGTGTTTCACCGTTTCTGTCTAGGCAGAAGTTCGTCGGTAACACTTGAGTTTCTAGGTATGTTCCATACTTTCTTTTTTCCAGCATTAAGGTAAACTGGAGTCCTCAGTGATCAGGGCTATGATATGCGGCTTCCTTCCGCATACTGAGTTCTTAATAAGGAAGTTGAAACTGACTAAAGAGCATATTTTAAAATTGAAATGTCACAGGAGCATAAACCTGCATCTGGTAGTCTTTCTTGGTTTCCAAAAGCATATCTTTAGAAGATATTTTCCTTGCAGGATGAGGTACTCTGACAGGCATTCAAAGTAGTACCATTCAAGAGATCAGGAACTTACCTTGGCTCTTAGTGCAGCCTTGTAGCTTTATCCCTATATTATCTGCTAAAATGAATTGAGAGATCTTACCCCTTTAGTGAACGTTTATCTTTTTTAATGTGACCTCTGTAGCCCTCACCCTAGTGGTGGTCAGAGCTTTTGTCTTCAAGATGCGCACCTGATGTGTTGAGAGTGTTACCTCCATGTATTTACTTGCAGGTCATCTGAACTTCTGTAGTACTTCAAGCTTGCACGTTACACTCAAGAATCTGATCCAGAAGACCAAGAAAGATTTAATCTTTCAGTGTAGGCAATGCTTACGGAAAATCAGATTTATTCACACTAGGCTGAATTTTCTGGTCAGAGGTTAATCCTTCAGGTTACGAAGGGTAATGCTGCTCTTCATGGAAGGATTTTGATGCTCTTGAGAAGTCACAATACCAACTCCGTACAGTAATGCCATTAACAATCTAGTATTGCCTTAGAAGAAAGATACAATCTGCTTGTATGAGGTGTGTTTCAGTAAGTAACACTTGAGGCAGAAGAACATACCTATTACAAAATTAAAATAATGAAATACAAGCTTCGTTTGTGGTGAAATCTAATCTCAGTTAAATGATATGGCACTCTTTTCTCTTCCATCTGCTACTCTTTCCCTTTTGAGCAACTTTTTGTTGCTCAAAAGCCACTTAAAAATCTCATTAATGAGAACTGTCATGTCTGGGTTAGGTATGTGAACCTTTGGGGATCTAATTGTATCTAAGCAGAAGAGAAAGGGGAGATCCTTTGAATGGAGACACTAAAATTGTTCTTTGTTCAGGTTTGTGAAGGCTGCATTGCAGTAGATTGGCACATTGGTTTGGCTAGACAATAAGATCCCTTTTTCCATCCCATCTGCTAGCTCATGGGTGCTTGTGAGCATGCTTAAAACTTGTCTGTTCTTTTCCCTCTCTTCTCATAAGCTTTTTAATAATTCCATGACCAAAAGTATCCAAGGAAACTCATCTTTGTGGAGACCTTAGCCTGTTCCCATGGTGCTGATACTGTAGGATTGAGCAAAGGAGAAAAATGCCATCTAATCCAGGCATCAACTAAGCTTAATTTTTGGTCAGTGCTACAGCATGTAGTTTCCCACTATGATGAACATATTTATTAAAGAATAAACATCTGCTCTCATAAATAAGACCTTTATGCACAGATTCTTTTTACGAGTATGATATGTCTTTAGTGAATTCATGATGCAGTTATCTGCTTCATGAAGGCATGCTGTAACTTTTATCACTAGTTGAACTAATAAGAGAGCAGCTCCTTTCTTCCTAGAACTTATTTTTTAGTAAGCCCAACTTTATACAGACCAATAAAAGACTGGTTGTTCTAACAAATTGGTTTTATTGAGGACTCTTTCTACTGTGAGTATTCAATTCAGCTGGGATGTAAGTTTTGCTTTGTAGTAGCTCATTGCTTAGGCTGTTCAGTATTCACAGTTGTCAGTCTCACTTATATAATGCTCTTCCCCAAGAAAAGCTTTGAAATATTTTCTTGTTTCTGTTCTTGAGCAGCCTGTTCTCTAACCGAAGAATCTAATTTAGAAAACAAGGCCATGTGAGGGCAAGTAGTAGTGCTGGAGATCTATTTAAAGTTTGTGTGATTTAAGTGAAGAGTCTTTGCTTCCAGGCAATTAATCTTTAGAGACAGAGCAATAGAATACTTCAGTAATTATTTTAACAGTAAAGATCCGTGATGACCGGAGCCAATAATGCCCTTTAATGTGGTAGCTTCTAAACTACTAATTGGCCGACCCCCATCTCTTGCTATATTTTGAACCTAACAGCTGGGAGTGGAACAAACGCTAGTGGTTTGGGATAAAGAAAAGGTTTTTCCATTGTTTTTAAGTTCAGAATGCTTTGGAGTTAAGAATGTGGTAAAAAGCAGCAGTAAAATGTTAGAGAAAGCTACTTCTGCTATTATGTTATGGCTGAAAAATAAGTTCTACGAGAGTTTTTGTGTTCAAAGTTGTTTTAAAAGGCTGTAGCTTGCTTTCCACCTTTCTCAATTTAGAAAATAATTGGTCGTTTAAGAACTGAGGTAGTCAGGTGTTTTCAAACTTCAGTAATTCCTGTAAACCCCTGAATCCATGCTTGGCTCCTTGGTGTTAAGTGCTCCAGACACATAGTACTTCAGCATCACAGGTATGTCTGCTTAGGGTGCATCTGAAGTTGCTGGTGATGAGGCTGGAAGGAGGAAGAATAGTAATCAGTAATACCAGTTCTATTGCAGTATCTTTTCTGTTATCCTGCATCCATCTCGCTTTCCCTGAAGAACTATCCCTCAGATTTCAGGTGGAAAGCAAGGGGAGCGGAACTCCCTGTGAGCAGTGATGTGTGTGACTGGTGTGTATATACTGGTCCTGACTGGCAGAGCATCAACTTGTTTCTTGGTAGGTGGAGCCTTAACTTTGCTGTTGCTGGGTAGAGTAGGAGAAGAATGTGACAATTACAGTGAGTAACTTTGCCGTATAAATCAGTATAATCCAGAACACTGTTCAGAGGACCAAATCTGTCATGACATCTAAAAATTCTTGCCCTTCTATCACCTGTGGTGTCGCTGTTCTTGTTCTGTTTTTTCCCAGCCTTAGTTCCCATCTTTTAATTTGAATTTGCTAGAGGCATAACTTTGGCTTTAGATTTATGCTGACTGGAACTGACCTGTGATTGCCATAGACTTTTTGACACAGTCTTCGTAACGGAGATTCAGTTAAAGTTTTGCTAGATGTATAAAATAAATATAATGCTGGCTTTTATTTCATTATTTTTTTACTATTGAAAAAAAATCATTGTTTTACAGTATTCACTTGAGTTGATATTTGGGTGCATTTTCACGTGCATAGTCTATATATACTGTACTTTCTGTAAAGTTGCTTTTCTTTTCCCCTTTTTCTCTGCCAAAAGGAATCAGATACAGCACCTTGCACAGCTCCTAATGTTTACCAGTTCAGTCTTCAAGCACCGACTCAGCTTATGGCCAGTTTAGCACCCGCATTGCCCCTGCCAAGTGGTAAACCCCAATCTGCGCCTCCGAGAACCCTGATAATGGCCGCCAGTAATCAGGTATGAGCCAGCAACTCTGTCACGAGCGAGCGATCGCATCGCAAGTGTAGGTCATGTGCACTGTGCTGTCAGTCCAAAAGCCTCTGAGGATAACCTTCATATAGCATGTGCTAAGCTTCATGTGGTCGTAAAAGTACTTATCTGCTGTGTCAGAGGTGCGGGGAGAGCAAAGGGTGGGAGAGGGTTTAGAGTAGAAGAGCCCCTCCACAACACAGACACCTAGGAGTAAGTTAAAGAATGAGCATCAGGTGTCTGACTCCTTAAGTTGTACTTGAAAATCCTGGTGCCCAGCTAGTGGGATATTTGTAGATCTTTAGGCTATTTAATTTCCACCACCATATAGGTGGTGGAGCTGTAACATAGTTTTTGAATTTTAAGGAATATAACTGACCTTTCTAGGCTTATTTAGTTGTCTTGATTTTGAATTATTAGAGCAGATTTGGTTACACTGGTAATTTTCTGTAATACATTTTAAAGGTAGAGAACAGAAAATTAATTTTGGATATGTGCACAAGAATTTTTACCAAAAAATTAAATGTATGCATAAATGTGCTGGGACCTGAATGTATTTTGGCTAATGTATCCATTCTGGTACAACCTCAGTGCATCTTTCTGCAGGAAAACGTTCCCTCAGTTTTGGTAATTAAAGCTATTAGTCAGACATGCCTCATGTGAGGCTTAATGCAAATTGTGGGTTGTAGGTTGCCTATGATAACAAAACAGTGAGCTACTTTCTTTGAAACTTAGCTTTGGTCAGGTTCTCATAAGGTTTTCCTTCTTTTCCAAGTCCTTTTATCAGAGTTCGTGGGAATCTAGGGTCAGGACATTTTCAACTTAAAGACTTTGCATTTTTTTATTTGATTCAGTGCTTACTTATCTTCATGGACCTTCACTGGATGCTCGGTTTTTTGTCCATGTCTCTGTTCTTGGGGAGCCCAGACCTGGACCCAGCACTCTGTGTGTGACCTCACCTGTGCTGAATAGAGGGGAAATGATCACTTCCCTTGACTTGCCTTTGGTTTTAAGCTTCTAACTGATTACACAGATTCTTCACTTCCTTTCTTTCCATACTGCTCAGTCCTGCCTAGGCAATACCAGCTTACCTGCACAGGAAATGTTGTGTTAAGAGAGAATCTAATAGAATAATTTATTTCTATTATAGTGTCTGCGATTGAGCATTCACTGGCTAGTGAATACAGTCCAGTCTGAAACTTTTGGAGTTTTTTGAGAATAAAACCAGGGAGTTATTTTAAGTTAAACTTCATCTAATAGACAAACTTAGTGTAGATTATTCTTTCCTTAACAGCTCTGCTTTTCTGAAGAAGTACCCTGGAGCTAGTTGGGAGGCATGCAGTTGTTAGTACAAAACAAATTGGCATTCAGGGTGTTTGCCACAGTTGTGAAGAGGCAATGTGTTGTGTGAATTTTGGATCTCTGCTAGAATTTTGGGTCTTGGAAAACAACTGCTTTGTAGCACTTTTTCTGGCTTTCTGTTCCTTGGCTGTCCTTTCAAGTGATTGTTAACTGTTCTATTAGTAGTTTTATAGTACTTATATGTTTTAAAGCAGGAATTTTTCTGTGGCTTGACTTAACAAAGATGTGCCTTTGAGAATCACATTAAGTCAGAAGAATTTCTTGCTACCTACAGTTTAGAAATGGGATAATGGGATTTTTTGCATTGAATTTACCAAAAGCTTCTATTTTGTGAAGTAGAAGTGTTCTTTTTTGATAAAGTTTATGATTGAGTCAGAAGTGGGAAATGAAATCATTTTACCAACACTACTGTAAATATCTCCTTTCTGCTTTCAATTTTCTGGAGCATGACTGTGCTAGATTAGAATGATGGCTTTTCTTTTGAGTTGGTGTAACTTGAGACCCAGCTAGCTTATAAGTCTTAACAGGCACATTCTACCATCTTAGAGGACTCCTGCCCTGATAGATTTGAACATGTGCAAGACTTTCTTAAGAGCAAGTCTTCTTTTATATTAAAAAAGTTTTGAAAGGGATTCATTTGTCTCCATGGTGTCTTCAGCTTTCTCCCTGGCAATTTTTTCCACTTCAGTTCAGCTTGGAAAGCTGTACCTAGGTGTCAAGTACAGCTCTCAAAAGCAGGAGGTGCCAAGAGCACTAACTGTATTTTGAACAAATTACAGCATTCTAGGCAAGTTTAGGCTGCTGTTAAAGCTTCCTGATATTTTCATTTTTGAAACATGTTTGGTGTGATTACCAGTTCTGTTTATGTACTGCATAATTAATTGGAGAATTTCCAGATAGTTCAGGGACTGATTAAGCTCCTGGCACAGGTCTGTGTGCTTTCCAGGATCATCATCATCCATCATTTTTCCAAGGTAATCATTCTTCTACTCTGCTGACAGCAGTTTGAAATTTCACTTGATGGAGCAGAAGAGTTTATGAAGCAGTGCTGCCCACCAGAAATAAGCAGAAAAACAGGTGTTGACACACATGTCCAGATGAGTAGAGGGAGCAGAAATTGCTTGGTAACTTCCCAAGGAGAGGAGGGGACTACATTCCCTGTTGCTACTTTAGGATAAGTTTAATTCGTGCTGGATTGCTGTTCGCTAGGTTACCAAAATGAAAACAGAAGAAACTCCCTTTTTCTTAGTTCAGAAGAACTCTTTCGTTTAACTTTTAAGATGCTTTCTTTTTTCTCCCAAAGGGTTGTGTTTTGATTTCAAAGTATCTAAAGCCAGTAAGCACCACTCCCTCTGCAGCACTGGCTGGCTTCTAGTGTGGCTGAGAAAACCTCCACTAGAGATGAGTGGTGTCTGGTCGGGAATATGTTTGTTGCTATGGAGACAACTAGGAAATGAAACCTTAATGTCAGTGCTGAAATACCACAGTCAAAACTTGTAAAAAGGACTTGAAGGAGTAGGTTACTTTTTTTCAGATTCTTTTGAGTTTGGCCAAATAAGGCAGAACATTTACACTTATAGACTGCTTTTTTATATTGCGTTACAGGCAGTTTTGTGGCTAACGTGCTTTGCTTCAAAGTTTGCTTTAATCCAGAACAGTTGTTAATGGCATTGCTTTGTCTCATTTAGTACTGGTGATACTGCTAGTATCTCTGAAACGATTGCTGAAAGGTGAGCAGCGTTGCAAGCAGACTGGTCGGGGACTTGAGTCAAAAATGTATTTCTTTTAGATGAGTGCAAACAGTTAAGTGTTGTTCACTTGGATAAAAGAAGTTGTAAAGACACATTTTAATTCGTGTCAGTGCAGAACTTTACCAAATATTTCTGAGAAGGCAGGTGTCAGCAACTAGCTAGTGCGCAAATGTGCTGAATTCCCTTCGTATATTGCGATGCTTTATGGTTTTCAGTATGTCAGCTTCAATTTAGAAATGGCCTGATTTGTTCAATGGCATTTTTAAGCTCTTTAGGTACTGAAAGTTTCTTCACTCAACCAAATGATGTTTTTATTATTTTTTTATTGAGAATGCTCTCATTTAGGGTGGAATAATTTTTCAGTGCCTGTGCGTTTTCATAGGAAGTAGACTACAGTTGTCTACTTAGGAAGCAGTTTTGGTTCTAAATGTCAGACTCCCATCTTCTGTGTGTGAGAGAACATTGTTTGGTTTTTAACACAAGCAAAACTTATGAGAAAATGATGTTTTATTTCCTTTCCTAAAGAAAGAAGAGAAGGAAAAACTGCATCTGAGTTTCAGGGGTTGCTCAGCAGTACTAGAGATTTTTCATCTAGGTTGTCCTGTATTTATACGGACAGTCTTTATGTGGTGTTATCCTTTCATGTATGGAAACTGACTTAGCCTGACCAGACCCTGGATAACCCAGTCTGACTGCTTACAACAGAATGTTGTATTAAGTGATCTCCAGAGGTCTCCATATAAACATCCAGTCTAGATGTTCATATGACTGTATGAGATCCTCTGGCCACCTTGGCGGTTGCTTCCTGAGCACTTTTTGAGTTGCAGGAAAAACAGAGTCTGAATAGTAGTTTCTTAGAAACATAAACAAACCCACCATAAATAAAAGACTTATGGAAATGTAGAAGTCATACCTTCCTTTTGTTTGCATAGTACTCCTTTACCTTCCAGTGTCTTTTTAATCAGATTTTTGCTCACAAACTGAGATTGGTTTGAATAATCACATATGCATTTCCTCTGCAGACTTTTTCACATGTACATATTGGTACCACCTCATCATTTGGAAAGGGTTTTTCTTACTGTAGTAATAGTTTTTCTGTTCCAAATCAAAAGTGAGAATTCTCAGTGAGGTAAGATTTCTCTTTAAGGTCTGAACCTGTCAGCTTTGTGCTAAAAAAGCTATTATCTGTTGTTCCTTGTAGTGACAACTATGCAGATACACTTCATGGCCCATGTCACAACGGCAGCAAAGTTGCAGTATGAGTTCTGCCTTCTGGTAGCATTGTTTTGACTCCTGCCCCTCAGTTTTGAAACTCGGGTAGTGACAAGATCAAAAAGGGTATTTATTTCATGTGTCATTCTACTTTCTTTGCCATAATGTAGTTCAGTATTTGCTGCAATGCTGATGGTACTCTCTACTGTCAGTCACTCATTTTGGGGACTAGGCCGTCTGCTCTCTCAAATATTAGCTAATCTTGGAGCTGCTCATACTAGTCTTGCCTAACCTGTTGCAAAAGATGAAGAGAACATTGACCCTTGTGTGGTAGCTCTGTCAGTCGCCTGTAATGAAGTGAAATAATATATGAAGGATTGATATAATCTGTTCCCTTGCAGCTTTAATTTTTCCAGTTCTCTTGTGTTGGAAAGTAACAACCATCTAAAATTCTTCTTGATTATGAGCTGTTTTTAGTCTCCATGTTGGTTTTTTTTTCTTTGCTGTTCTTATGGTTGGCTCCATAAATCCTGTTTTCCCCTTTTAATAACAGCAAAAAAGAGTTTGGGCTCATTTTATAAAATCTATTCAGGACTCAAGATCTTATCAGTTGTAGCTGAAAGTAGCCTGTAGGTCCCAAAAAGAAAAGTGTCTTTGCAGTGCCTTGGACCTTATTTCTCTAGATTGCCAGTACTAAACAACTTTTGGAAGAACTTATTTTGGTTTGTCTCTACTTCAGCTTAGAATTCTAAACCACATAGAAATCTTACCAGGTTAAGAGTACACCCAGGTAGCACATGCAAATACGTTGCAGAATCCTGTTAACTAATCCAAAGTAATGAGGCTAGGTTGCCTAATACTTGGCTTATTGCTTATGCGGTTGTGATTAAAGTGTTGGTTAGGTTGTGGTCCATTATTTCTCTGCAAAACAATGAATTTATTTCATAAAGAACAAGAAGTTAATTTTTTTAGTGTATTTGCAGATGTTGTTATGCTCAGAAAGTGAGAGAGTGAGTGCTGCAAGCCAAAAATAGAGAATTTGGAAATATTGCAAACTTTGTGAAATATTTTGAGAATGCGTGTTAAGTTATTTGAGGGATACTTAGTGTTAATGGTACATTAAGATAGCTCTGAATGCTACTCTGGTAGGGTACATGAAATTATTTTGGCGTGTATGAGTTTGATTACAAGTCTGATCAACTGCAGACTAGATTCAATCATGGCCTTTAATCCTGTACTCTTTAACAACAAAATAGTAAATATGTGATTTTTCAAAACTGCCTTATGCCTTCTCTAAGCTTTTCCTTTACCTCTGTAAGTACTTACCAAGCATTTTGGAGCACTGTATGTATAATCTCTTTTGAAGTTGAGTACAGATACTTTATTACCAACATTTTTCTGCCTTTTTTTCTCCTTACTTTAGAAATGCTATCAGGCAAAAAAAAAAAAAAACTAACAAAAGACTAAACCAATTCAGAAGCCTGTTTATGTTTAGACTTCAGCTCTGTTATGTTTCTTGTGTTATTTGAAATTGTAGGGGATTGATTTTTGGCTGTAGATTTTCTTTTTGAATAATGGCAGTCTTTAAATGTCAGCAGTTTTTTACAGTGAATTTGCCAGTATTTAAGAATAGAAGTTTGGTTTCCTTGGCAAATAATTACTTGGTATTTCTATTGCAACCAGATTTGTTTTCTTTAGATTTTTCTGGGGCTTTTTCTATTTTTTCGCCTCCTGTTTTTTTTTGGGTTTTTTTTGGTTTTTTTTTACGTGTTAAGTTCTGGGGTCTTTGTTTGTTCAAATTTTTTTCTATTTTCTGTTGTTGTTTTTTTTCCTGGAAATTTTTTTTAACCTGGTATGTGATGCAGAATTTCACCTTACCCCCACACCCAGGTTTGTCTTAAATGTGAATTCTTTAGTTTTCCCTCCAGATCTAGCAGATTATTCAACACAGCTAAAAACCAAACCAATTCTATCATTCAGTTGTTAAATCAATAGCCTTAAGATGGGAGAGATTGATTTAGAAATCTCAACTTCTTTGGATCTATTTCTCTAGAAGGAACAAAGATTTCTCTGTCACAGATGAAGGGCTTACTTTTTGGATTATCTGATCTCTCTAGACATCATCTGCTTACAGACATGTTATCTCTCAGTGATTGTGTGAGTCCTGAGCGTGCAAATGTCCAGAAGTTTGTGCACAAGAGAAAGCTGTTTGATACAGCCTCTTGAGATTTCCAAAAACGTGAACTAAATTTCTTTTATCAAAGATCCTGAAAGAAGCTAAGTGAATGATATGTGTCCCGTTTTAAATGATTAACTCATTGGAAAATGAGGAACAAAAATTTTGGTTTTTGTAAAAGATGGAGTTCACCAGGAAAGCCCTGCAGGGGTTTGTGCTGCCTAATGTCTAAAAGGCAGTGGATGAAACCTGGTGAAGTTTGCTGGTGGTGTGGAGCACCTTAAGGGCTACCTGAGAAAGGATGCAGAAGGACCTTTCAAGGTGATGTATCATGAGGGAGAGAAATAATTTAAACTTTATAGAGAGTGGTAGGCCCTGAGCTGTCAGTTTCTTGTGAAGATGACATCTAGATGTTCTTGCAGAACACCAACAGTGAGTATAATTTTGCAGTTTCTTTCCTCATCGGAGGAAAGTCAAAACACGAATGGAAGAATAGGGAAGATGTTAATTGTGATCAAACACATTGAATTGCTTCTGTGTGAAGAAAGAATGATTGTTTAACCTCTACAAGAAAAAGGTGAGGTATATGGTTTAGGTCTGTGTAGTCATCAGCAGTATATGAAAAAGCTAGAGAGCAGAATGACCAGAAATTATTTACTCCAAGAACTCCATTGTTTACTCCAAGATTTGAGCCGTAGTAGGCTCAAATTAAATGTGATGCTCATTTAAGCTGTGAAATGCCATAGCACAGGATGTGGGATGCTAAAAGCTGATGGTTTCAAAAAAAACAAACTAGTGAACAAAGTGTAGTTGAGAACTAGTAAATATAAAGGTATCGTCTCTGACTGAAGTGGTCACTGAGTCAACTTCCTTAAGCACCTCTCTCAGCTGATGAGAGAGTAAGACTGATGGATTCAGATCCTGCTCCAATAGATTGACAGTCTTTATCTTGATGGCCTAAAAACAACGCAGAATGCTTCATCACAAGCTTGAGTTCGCTTTCTGGCTAGGTTATTAATCATTCTTTGAAAGTTTGTTTACCTTTTGAGCAAACAAGGGGTATGACATCTTTTAGGATACAGGTAGATGCACTTGTCATACTTGCTGTGCTGCTTGTCTGATCTTGGGGTCACCTGCCATCCTGCCCCCAGTATTTTTTTTTCTGTGAATCCTGACTCATACTGAGGAAGAAATTGCCAGATTTTTCACATTTTCGGCTGAAGTGGATGGATAGGCATCCTTGAAGTTTGTATGCTCCTTGATCAGTTTTGTTCTGGTTGTTCAGTAGCAATACTAAAGTTTTCCTGTCTTTCTTCAGCATATAGTTGAGGGTAACTGTGATGACTGGCTACTTTTAGTGTTTTGACTATTATAGGGTCATTTTTAGTATTTTGATGTCATTGCAAGTAAATGTTTATATATAATTGAGTCAGAGATATACTTACTGAACTAGAATACTTTGTACCAGAATGTGACATGGTGTGTTTGCTTGAAGGACCACTTGCCAAAAATAGAAAACATTCTATTTTTTTTCTTAGTTTCATGTTGTTGACTTGCAAAAACATCTACTAGAAGCTATTTATGAAATGTATATCAATAAATTATATTTGGGAAGTAGTGTCTCTTAAGAATGACAAATTCTCAGCTTCCATTTCCTTTTTCTGTTTGTCCTTGAATTATTTTGCCACTGGTAGTCTGAGAATAACACTTAGTGTGTCAAAGGTTCCTGTAGGACACTGTACAAATCAAAAAACGTTTTAAGGTTTTTTTGCCACTGTGCAGTTAACTGTGGTTGTTTCTCAACACTAGTCTTCACCAGTTTGTCTTTCTGGGTGCTCAGTGTCTCTTCTAGTTACAGTTTGACAGTAAAATGTTGTTTATGGAATTGTGCTTTCAATAACTGTTTCTGTTTTGTGCACACAATTGTAGTGGTGGCTTGGTGTTCTCATTTCTTTCTACTTCACACTTGTTTGGAAATACAGAATATGAAATACCTGCAGCTACTTTAGTATTCTAAGCAGTTGTCTCAAATGTTAGCTCTGTGTTCCTGTTTAACCACTTGAGATTAGGATTAGCTCTTGTTACAGGCAATCAGTTGAGTTACTGCTGTCAGACATCAGGAAAGGTTGCTTGCATTGATGTTACCAGTATTTAGGAAGTCTTTCAGTTTCATCTTCTGAAACTCTTGTACCTATTTTAAGTCATTAAATGATAGAGATGCCTGTAGTACCTTATGGTGTGGTAGGTTTACTCAGGCTGCTACTAAACCTTCTGGGCAGTTTTTGTTCCAAATTATTGCAGATCCCCCAAAGAAAGTGCTGTATTTCTGATCACTTAATTGTTTTGCCTTGGTCTGCATATGATGTACAGTCTAAGAGCTGTGTAACCTGATGATCAGACCAGTAGGATTTACAAGCTCCTCACAAGCCATACTTAGTTTGCCTGTCACTGACTTGAGATTGGGGAAAAGCAGACTTGTACTCCCCATGCATCAGCTCATGTGATCATGCCCTTAAATTTCTCCATAATGTTTCTGAAAGACTTAAGTATCTCACTTGGTCATGCTCTTGCTAAGATATGCCAAAACAGACACATCTTCACAATTAGTATTTTATGTGGAAGTTCTCTGGTTTTATAAGGGAGTTGTACAGTGAGTATATTTCATACTGAGATCTGAGGGTTTTAAGGACGCTTTGAAATCTACACAGCTTCATTTGCAGGACACTTTCTTCAGAAAACACTTAGTAAGCTGTTAGTGCCTTGGGACTTGCACAGCTACAAATAAACAAGCATGAAAAGACCAGTTGCTTCAAGCAGTGTTTTGTGGAAGTGACTTATATGTTGAGGAAATAAAACTAGTAATATAATATATTTATGCCTAAATGAATGCTTATCATATTTTATTTTTTTTCTTAGCAGCACAGTGGAATGAAGTTTTCCATGAAAGGGACTCATAACCAAGGCAACAGCTACAGCCCCGTCAGCACTGGAGGCATGAGACAACCAGTTGGTAACCGGGGACACCACCAGTACAATCGTAATATATGGAGAAGGAAAAAACACAGAGACAGTTTGCCTATTAGTCTGAGCAGATAATGGCAGATGCCAAAATGACCTTCCCTGTTCAGACAAACTGAGTGAGTGCCACTCGACTTGAGGGATGGAGACCAGCGTCCAGCACATCGTTTTATTGGTGTTGCCAAATATCTGCAGCTGACTTCTTTGCATGTTTCTTTGTGTGGTGGTTCAGTCCATCTTCAAGAAGTAGTTGTGCTTATCTGTGAAGCCTTATTAAATGTGGAAGTTTGTTTTCTGCCTTCCCACTATGGTTCATTCAGTGCCGAAGCAGCTCTGACAATAGAACTGCAAGGACATTTACAAATGCTGTAGCTTTTTTGCTGTGGCTATATCTGTTCCTTTTCTTTTATTTTAGAAGTGAAGGAAACTTCAGCCCCTTGAAATTGTTTTTTTTTTCTTCTTTGCAGCAAATCAAGTTGGGAATTCATAAAAGTAAATTTGCTGTTCTCCTGTTTGGGTTTTTTTTTTTTTTTCAAAGCTCAGTTTTTTTTCTCTGTAAATATTGGAAGTATGATTTGTGCAATAACTTGGAATTTTTAATTTAATTTCATATTATCATATAAGTTATATTTAAGGGGAAGAGGTTTTTTAATTTACAGATCCTTTCCCAGGTTGCATTATCTAAGTTGGGGTCATAGTTTTGGCAGGTTGTCTGAGCAGTGTTATAAACATGACATTTGGTAATATTTGAGGCTTCTTGATTCACAATGAAAGTGCGATTTGGCTTACAGTTTTAAGAATTTACTAAGCTCCAAAGCATTTTGACCCTGTGTTTTTTAGCTCATTGTCTGGCCTCTATCAGTCGTCTTGCTCTGACCAATGAGTTTTAATTTTCTTTAACTAGACAACAAATCTGACATTTGTAGTACCAGAAGTAAAACTTTTGAGAGGAATGGGAAAAAAAGTTGGTTCAAGTCCTGATATGAAATTAAAAAGCTGTGAACTACATGCTTTGATGCATTTTAGTAGCGTAACCTGTTAATGTTTGGATTGAAACAACACTATTAAACAGAGGTACCCGGCTTAAGGAATGTGGAGAAAGGAAATATGTTGATTCCATTAAGGAATCTGTATAGTAGTATGCATTAGTTCTGTTAAGAGCAAATATATAAAAAGTACTTCAGCTGCTCTAAGCATTACAAGAAGTATCTTTTAATGTGTTGCAGGAGAGCACAGCCCAGTGTTGTACACAGTATGAGTGGCTGGCACTTAATTTACAGATGCATACAGGTATACTATGCAAGTGTGTATTGCCATGACAGACACTGTCTTTAACTTTTTGAAAAATGTACATCCTGCCTAACCCTGAGTTTTTAAAGCACCACAGTTGTCCTGGGAGTAGGTCACATGTCATGCCCTCTGGCTTCCCTATTTTTAAGTGAGAGTTCTTAAGCTATACAGGAAACTACAGGTAAGTTATGTAAGTCCACTAGCAGAGAAAGCTGAAGAATCCTGTTAACAGGGCATCTATACTGTGTACAGATATAGAAGGTTTTAAAACTGGTATCTGAATATTGAAATGAGGTATCAAGCATGAAGCTTTTTAATATGCTGTATGCCTTTGAAGCAGAAGTAGTTCATGTTATTACTGAATCTGTCAAACACAAACAGGTCCTTGAGGGGAGAGAGGGCAACATTCCAAACTAGAGTAGTGCATATCTGTTTGCAGAAAGTTTGTCTTAATGCTCCAGACTCATCACAATAAAAAAGTTCTAAAAATTGTGAGCTGATTCATAAATAATATCTAAGGGCTGTTACATGAGCCTGTTCTGCTTTGTCTTCACACACTAGCAATATTGAGCATAACTACATTAAAGAGCCTTCAGAGGCTTTAATTGGTGTCTTATACTAGTGTCCATTTTAAAGCAAAACTCATTTGAAAAGTGGTATCATGTAACACTTCAGTCATGGTGAACCAAATGAATTGGCCTGGCTATCACTGTGGTTATGTGCTACAGGTTTAAAAAAATGTTTAAATTTTTTGTGTGGACAACTATGTGGAAGCTAAAATTGACATATTTTTATGTAAAGTTTTCTATTCTTTGATTTTTAATAAACTTTGGAGACCAGTCACTCTTCTGTACTTTTTTTATGGGAAACTTAATGGATGCAATGACACTTGACCTTGTCCCGTTCTTTGATGTGCACTTTGAACATCTACTTTAAATTGTTCATGCCGAGCACCTTCAGAATGAGTTTGGAAGGTGAATGTGTGCCCTCAAATGATGGCCATGTGTTTCTAAAGGGAGTAATGAGCATAGATGTTGCTTTTGTAGTTGTGGATTTGATCCTTTGATAATGAGAAAGCAGAGGAGCTGGAGATAGTTCCCACAGTATTCTCAAGAGGAGATCGACTAACTAATTCCTTGGTATACCTTAACTTTTCATTAACTTTTTTTTTCTAGTCCTTCACTGTACTTTCTAAATTCATTTCAAAATCTTCATCTGGGTTTCAGCCTTCTCAAAGATTGTGGGTGTATCTTGTCTTTTTTTGTTGAGTTCTGTTAACCCTCTGAGAGGACTCTGAAATGTCAGCAACTGACTCTAGTTCAAAATTTTAAAAAATTAGTCTTTGGAAGAAAGTAGTATAATTCTGAACGCTGAGAAAGGGGAACTGGAGTGTTTTTAATAGACAGCAATGCAGGGTTAGGGATTAACAATCAGAGAGGTCTATGGTACTTGGTCAGTCTTAATGAGTATCTGCTGGAGAAAAGCAGAGAAGTGGTGGGAAGGGAAAATAATAACCACTCAATAGTAGCTGGGATAATAACAATTACTTTTTCTGTCAAGTCAGTTAGCCAGTGGGACATGGCTGACAGAGGGAAATATAATCTCTTCGGACACAAAGATTAAGTGCAGCAGCATTGGTTTTGTAACTTCTGTTTTCCTAGACTCCAGCTTTTCCTTCTTTCTGTCCAGATGATGATTTTGCTTTATTCTTCCCACAGATTCTGCTCAACTAGCTATCCTTGTTAGTAGTCTGGATTTAATGCATTAGGATTCTCACTTGAACCCTTGTTCTCTGATAAAAATCTGAGATATCCCCTTGATCTCAGCCCTAGTGACTATTTTGTACACTGTTCACAGACAAAACTAGTCATGGACTTAAGATGTAGGAGGAAGAGACTGCAAATTGAATGGAGGGATGAGACCCAGAGAGTCCATCATAGAAAGAGCTCAGTTGTGATCTGTTCCTGTTCACAAGGGATATCAGTGCTCGTGTTGCATTGGACTTTACCTGTAACTCTGTCCCAGTGCACTGGGGCAGGGTAAGAAGACAGAAATGTGACTCCTGGTACCATGCTGCTGGTTCAGCACTATTTCTTTCCATGGGAACAGCCTCTTGAGAATGAGCGTAGCAACAGTCAGAGTACTGTTGGAATACAGCACGCCTTCAAGCAGTGTGAGTTGTTCATCATTTGTGGGTAAAAAGAAAAGCCTAAATTGTGAGCTAACAGGCACCTGATCACTCATATGTGTAGGGAAGTAAATGTGTCAACTTCTGTGCTCTCAAGGACAAGAAGCTGCCTACTTGCAGACTGCTGCCAGTCTAGTCTGGTTATAAATTTAATAATACCTGGACTGAACCAAAGTTATTACCTGAATTCTTCAATTGAAAGACATGACAGAGTCATGGATTAGGTGGCTGCTCTTGTGCATTCACACTATTTTGACTGGGGCTTGAAGTGTTGTGGAAAGCAGATGTGTCAAAAAAGGAGGATTTTGGAAGTAGCCTTAGAAGAGACGCCTGAAAAGAAACATATTGTAGATCAGGAAAATGCGTGAAGAAAAACACCAGAGGATGCCTCAGAACCTTAACTGATAGTGCCTGTCTAAAGCTCTGGTCACAGTTTTCAGTGTTACGCTACTGCAAAAGTTTTGGCTTGAAGCTGCCTATGGCACAGTAGCCTTTTGGTTTCAAATCAGTTAAAGATTCTCCAAGCATTTGCTTTTTTCGTAATCCTTTTCTATTGACAGATTGTTGCCTGAGTATAAAAAGAAATTATGAATGGCCCATGTGCAGGGCATACTGATAATATGCATGTCTGGGTGTGAGGTCAGGAAAGACGAAGGGTGTCTCATCCAACACCAGCTGTTTTCCCCTTATCCACTAAAATGTGACGTTCTTCTGATGTGAATTCTTAGGAAGCAGCAAGCTGCTTCCTGCTTCAGTAACTTAGGACAGTTGAACGGTAGGTGGATTTATGGTTTTACTAAAACATGGCTTCCAAATACATGTTTCACTGACTCATTTTCAAACCTAAACCAAACAGTATTTAGGAGCTCCTTTGACAGGATTTTCTGTGTGAGAGGATGAAAGCGATGTTTAAATTGGAAGTCCATAACCTCTGTGCTAAAATTGCCTCTTGTTACTAGTGAAAACTTTGGCACTGATCCTCGATGGATGTTCTGTTGAGAAAATCTTTGTAAGAAAATTCCTTGCTTCATGCTCCTCCTTTCCAGAGAAGAAAAGCTGAATCTTTGAATGGGCTACATGCACTCCTTCAGGATTGCCATTGGTCACATCTGGCTAATTTCAGGAGCCAAAATGAGTATGTGCAATCTCACCCTTGTTAAGGCTTGCATGTCCAGGTCGTAAGAGTCACTTGAGTACCAGTTACTGTATAATTGTGGGTGAGATCAACAAATCATCTCTGTTCTCTTGGGGAAATTTCTTAGGAGACTTAGGATAATATTATTTTCTGTTCCTATTAGTCATTCATATGCGTGCATGCAGTTTTCTGTAGATGACCAGAGCAGTGATGAGGTTCCCAGCTGCAAGTGCAGGATTTGTTCTGTCCTCACAAGGGCCCTGGAGGGAGCCAAGGCAGCCCAGCAGGTGTGTTTGCTCCTCAGATTAGGGGGTAACAGAGCAGGTCTGTGCAGCAGTTTTCTGACTTGTTCCTGATACAGTAGTGGTTGAACAAAATGACTTGCTGTTTTCTTCGCATTTCTCTGTTAAAAGAATCGTCAAGGAATGGAAGGTAATGGGAAATGCATGTGCTGTGTGAGTGTTAGGAATTATGAGTAATTAAGGACTCATAATAAGTAATTAAGGGATACAAGTGCTTTAGTTTGGTAGTGAGATTTCCATCCTTTGAAATTGTAAAAACCTGGCTGGACAAGGCCAGGTAACCCATTCTAATTTCAGTCAGTCCTGCTGGACCACTTCACCTCTGTAGGGCTTTTCCTCCTTAAATTTTTCTATGATACCACAGAAAAGAGAACTTTTTTTTTAAAAAAATTTTACTTTATCTCTGCTGGGTTTATGAAGTTTTTTAATGGGGACATAAGTCAGGTAGGTATTATTTGGTTTTTTGCTTTGTCCTGCACTTGGTGAAATATGTCTGCAAATTCTAGGACCAATGGATTGAAACAGGTAAGAACCTAGTGATTTCTGAAGTTGATAATCCCTGGAAATGAGTAGTCCCCAGTCATAAATTACTGATCAAGAAATATAACTTTTTGTATCTTCTCTGTATTATGATGATTATTATTGGTAACAATGTTTTCTCTTCTGAGTTCAGTCAACTTGCATTGGCAATGGTAACACAATGAAAATGTATGGGAGTAGTGGTTTATGTAGGACATTAGCAAAATGCTCGAAATTGCCAAGTCCTTCACCTTTTTTCCCAGTGAGTTACACAGATTCATCATGGAAACTTTTGATAATTAAAATTTGCTTGTTAGCCTTTATTCTGCAATACAGGAGTTGGTAGATTATTAACACTCCCTGAAAAGTTGTAAAACAGTACTGATGGAGCTGAAGGCATCGTGAAGAGGCTTTTTTAGAGGTAAGATTTGGAAGCTGCTGTTAGCCTAAGTTTTACCTAAATAACTCGAGATTGTATCTGCCTAGATCAGAGTTGTTCCTTACGATGCATCGTAGAAATCTGAGCGTGAAGAATGTCTATCAAGAGTGGGTGTGTAGAAAAGACAATTTCCACCAAATAAAAGGAAGCAGAGTCCAAGACTTTAATAATCTTAACTTGAAATATAAAATAACCATTCCAGCAGAATGTGATTTGTGACATGCCAAGCTGCAGATCTATTAATAAGGACTTAATCAGCCCCTACTACTATTACTGCTACTACTAGTAAAATGATGTATGGAGCACAGCTCCAGGATCTCTAAGATACTGATAAGGCCAAGACATGCCAAAAGTCCTTATCTGGAAAACTCATACCAGTATTTCATTTTTACTTCTGTCATGCAATAGGATAGGGCTAATTAGAAACAGAGGCGAATTTTAACACTAATTCATCAAATGTTTTTAATGCCTCACCCAGTATTGCTGCTAGTAATATCTGTATATTTAGATTGTTCGGTAAAGCCTGTGGTGTGGTTCAGTGCAAAGTAGTGACCGAGCCAGGGTGTTCTGAACCCTGATCTATTGAATAGCATCAATAGATGGCGCTGAGTGCAAATTTTTGGGGCAAAGCGGTGCACTTAGTTGAAGATTAACTTTGGGAACAGATTATCTTATCTGTGTTTGCTGATGATTGTGACACAAGAACTGCCGTACATGGGCTGACTGTCCTGACGTGACAAATATGGGGAAACGTGGGTACACAGTGTTGGAGTTTTGTAGTACTGAGTAAATAAATATGTGATGAAATATATAGCACAAGGCTGGAAAAAGAGAATTTGTAGCTACTTCCAAACAGTGAAAGCTGATGGGTTAGAAATTTTAAAGAAGAGAGACACCTGGGCATATTTGTTAACAGTATGATTAAATTCACCAGCTTATCTCACAGAGTTGATAAGTGAACCAAATGAATGATGAAATGTTTCCATTAGTGTTAATGATTTCCTTTTATTACAAGTCCAGAGTTTTACTGGTTAAATTACCTGTGGCTTTCCTCATTTCAGGGAGGAGAAAAGAAAATAAGCATAATCCTCTTTTTTTCTTTATTCAGTCATGGCAGCAGCTACAGACACAGGTTTAAAGAATTTTCTGACACCCGAGAATCTACTTCAGCTGAAGATTCATCAAAGCACAAGCTAGCTTTTATGATGCCATGTCAAAATGCTGTGAAGCACTAGGGATGACAGATACCATCACCCAGCTTTTTGCACCCATTTGCACTGTTCTTGTATTGACAAACTTTTGATCTTTGGCTTTGATGTAGGAGTGACTTGCCTCCTGGGGATGCTGAACATGCTAGCTGGCTGTCACTTCAGATCTCTGGGTGACAAGCAGAAGATCTAACTGGATGTAATCTTTCTAGGGAATGTGGTATGACTGAGGTAGTCAACTTTCCTTTCTCAATTTTGGTGGGGAAACACAAGTGGTTTTATTCTGGGTTTCCTGTTAGATGCTTTTGTGGTATCTGGAATAAAAAGGAATGCAACATTTCAGACCACTCCAATAACCTTGACCGCTTTAGTGGATAAAATCGGATGTGATTTCGCAACACAATTTGACCTAGCTTGGCATCCTAGCTTGGTCCCTGATGGCTCTTGCTTCCCATTCCTGTTCATTGGCCTCCTGTCACAGATAGATCAGAACTCAAAAAGTAAGGAAGAGGAGGGGTGGGGGACATCCGACATTTTGAGGAATGTAATCCTGTAGGCATGAAAACTATTTAAATTCTCATTACGTGGCACCTGGCTGTCTGCAATGGCTTGAAAATGGCTAATTTGTCATCAGTGAGAAGGGTCCTCCCAAGGGGAGGAAGAGATCTACCCCAGGACTGCTGCGTCTAAATGGAATAAATGTTGCTGTCACTCCCATCTAATTGTACAGTCTGGTCTTAGTGACATGAAAGAAATTTTTCTCCACTATTTTAGTGTATTTGCTTTCACTTGGAATCTATAGTCCTGATATCGTCTATACTGTCCCAAAAGGGTCAAGTAACTGTGAGGTTGACTTTACTTGTTACTTACTCTACAACATTGTAAATACCAGTATTCTCAGATTTATGAAGGATATGGTTGAGGGGTTTTTTTCCTCTGTATATTCCCTGCAGTTCTAAATTCGATGCTTAAAAGAAAAATCTGTCATTAATGTGCCCTTAGATTATAGCATGGTCTTACATCTTTATGACTCAGATTTTTTGGTAGTTCTTACCACCAATGTCTCTACCTCCAATGGGATCAAAACAGCCAGATGTGTCTTCATCAGACATTATGCAAATGCTGAGACATCCAAGTGTACAGCAGCATTTTGCAGGACAGTGCTAAGGTAGTTGTTTAACTGGAAGACTTGGAGATGCCTGGGCAGATCCTAAGATTCAGGATGCTGCCTGGAGTATCCGAGGCTGTAAACAGTCATGGCAGCCAAACTTTAAAGAGAGAAAAGGTTCATAAACACTTCTCAAAATGACCCACCTGTTCATCCACCTCACGGCTTCCTTCTCATTTTCCGTACAGCCTTTATGTTCTGTAGGAACTAAAATCCTGTGCTTTCTGGCTCTGGTGAACTTCTGAGAGGAGAGAGGACCGTGGGGGAGGAGGGGCGGGGAGGCATCTGATTGTGAGGACTGTAATATTCTGAGCATGAATCTTATTTAAATTACCAAGGCAAAATGCACTATTCATTATGTGTTTAAATTTCAGAGACCCTTTTGATGAGGGAGGTAGAAAGAGGCTCAGCAGGATCTTTCTAAAGATGTTTTATGAAGAGGATTGTGGTTAGCATGAATTAATTTCCCAGCATTGTTTGGGCAGATTGCCGTCGGTAGTTACTTCACAATTAGCTTGTCCTTGTGTCTTTCTAGGTGTGTATTGAATCTGGAGAAAAAAAAGCTTTTTTTCCTGTGCATTTTGCAGAGGGCTTGTTTTTATTATTATTATTGTTTTATGTCTAAGTAAAAGTCCCTGTGGAGTCCTGGAACTGAATGTTTCTCATCTAGCAATAAGACTTTAAATTGACTCAAGCATAGGATTTATTTTTTTTAAAATTTATCTCCTTACAGAGTCTTACAAGATTTTGCTGCTGTTAATCAGGAAAATGCGATTTGCTAAATTCAATTTGCCCCAGCGACAGGGAGGGTGCGCTCTTGCATCACTCTTATTTCCCAATGCAAAAACAACAGCTCGACCGTCTCTGGTTTGGAGATGAGCTACTGAGATGGGAAAACCTTTCCTGAGGCACAGGGTAGCTTTAGAGGTAATTTCATTTTTTTTCGTATGGTGACAACTCAGAACACTTTACTTATAATCAGTAATGGATGACAGAGCAAAATTGTACTCGGGAAGCCCATATTTGATTCGCACTGTGCAGCTGTACCAAGAGAAAAATGTTTAATCCTTCCAGGTGTTAAATCGTTGTTTCCTTTTTAGGGATATCTCAGTCCCTTAACTACGCACATCCAGCTCAGGTGCATGAGCTCCTAATTGTTTTAGCCTGCAGAAGAGGTTTTTTTTCACTAAGTGTTCTTGGGAATGGAACTGGGACAGTGACAGGTTTTCTCCAGCTAGCCTGAAATGGCTGTTTCGGGTTGTTTTTTTTTTCCCCTCCCTTCAACTTTAAGATGTTAGCTGAAAATAGAATATACTGAGCATGGATATAAAAGACACTCTTGAAAATAGCTCCAGGCATCATCCAGTTTGGGGATTCTTTGATTTGCGCAAACAGGTACTTGTGTTGAGATAACTCAGTTGCTTGTGTTTCAGCTTTCATTCAATGGTCAATTTACCATTAATACTATTTTCTAAAGGCTAGAGCTAGTAGAGCCAAATCTTTATTTAGTAACATAATATCAAACAATCACCATGGCAAATGAGTTTGTGTTCACTAACTGTGCGAGGGAAAGAATAAATAGGAATAAGACTTTTAACACAGAGCAAAGACGTGCAACCCAGAATTTTATTCAGTTCTTCTGTGCAGTTCAGGCTGAATGCAGGGAGTGTGTTACCATCAACTTAAGAGTGAAATTCATGCTTTTAAAGAAAAATTGGAATTGCAAGTGAAACAGGTTGCATCAGTAGGCATTGTATGTAAACAGGCTCTTATGTTTAGTTAAAGAACTTTTAAACACCGCTGTGTTTGTTCACAAGGTTGTCCTTTCTTGCAGATTAGGATTAGAGTTATTTCAATCAAGGTTTGGGTGTTGGTTTTATGTTTGGAGTTCCCCACCCCAAAAGCTTCCACCCCACTTCTCCCTGGAAGTTACTAGAGATAACAGTACTGATATCTGTTTCTCATCCTGTACCATTTGCTGGTGTATTGCCTCCATTTAGACTCACATTCAGAATGAGCATCTAAGACTTTCGTTTTCTTGTGTTTATATTAACACCGTAAGGAATTGGGAGGGGGGGTTTGCAGAGCTTGGCTCTCACTGTCAGAAGTAAGCCTTTGTTTTGCTATAGCAGAAGGACTTGATCTTTCCTAGAACCTGTTTCTCCAGCTATTTCATATGCTGTATAATGAGTAGTCCTTTAGAAAAAATCATGGTTTGTCAGTCCTGTGTATGAAACCTTCTGTGTTTTACCAAACTTTTGAATGCTGAATGTTCATAAAATATTTTAGATTTCTGGTTTGGTTACTGTATTTCTTAATTTGAATTCAACATGCATTTTAAAAAAGCTTTCAGCAGTGCAGCCTAGAGCAGATGTCTCTTTTTTTTTTCCCATATAATTTTACATAGTTCTCAGTCATTACATGCATACTTCAATTCAGATGAATTTAAGAATCTAAGCCATCTATTCAATGGTCAGATGTGAAGATGCCAAAAGTGATACCCTGTTTAGTTTCTATGTACACTAAAGTACAGTTTCCACATAAGACTACATAGGATACACAGATAAGACTTCTCACCTATGACAAAAGATAAATGAAGATGGATTTGACAAAGATCTAAACTAGCAGTTGAGGGAATAGTTGCCGGTCTCTTCTGACAGCGGTTGAACATCATCAAATAAATCATATAGGTGCAGGTTGAAAGAGAGCAAAGGGAACAATATTTGTAACTCCTGGTTTAGTTGCAGAATTTCTTCCTGAAAGATTTTTGTACGTGAAATCTTGAGTCTGAAGATCAGTTGGACAAATCCCAAGAAAAGAAACCTATTCAGGGCTATTAAATGTGAGATGATGCCTCTGGATGCAGCCACCAGAGCTGCAAAGGAGTTGGTTTGGAAAAGGAGCTGTGTGGTGCAGATGGAATCATCTCTTTTCACCCCCCATCAGAGGCAGGCAACAGTTTCCAGAGCTTTGGCTGGCTTCAGGTTGAGGTAAACTGTCTCCAGATAAACTTAAACTGAAACTAGTTTGTATGGAGAAGGGACAGAAGAGAAAAGGAGTTTCTACAATGAAAAGGATCTGGGAAAAAGCATAGTAAGATTAAATTAAAGAAAATTACATTAAGAGAGTCTGGTGATACTGACTTCTTCAACTGTACGGGAGAGTGGAGAGCAGTAAAGGGCTTTAGAAGAGAAAATGAAGAATAAGCTAACTGCACAGAGGTACTGGAGAGGAGAAGTGGGCAGGAGAGATAAGTGGAACTTGTGGCAGGTGAGGAAAAAGTGAAAGAATAAAAAGAGAGAAAATTAGCAGCTGTTTATGGGGCTTAAATGCTTTGTTTGTGCACTGTGGCCCAATTGCCCACCCAGCACGAAATTCAGTGTGGTTCTACAGCCTCCAGCTACTGTTTTCTCTGCCATCCGTCTCTTCTCTGGTTTGTCTCTGTTGCCACCACTCTGTCAGGTGGCCGAGGCTTTATTTAGCCCTGCTCCTGGCCACCTGTGGGATTCATGCCAGCAGTCTGGGGTGAATATTAGTAAGGCTAATGCACCTATATATATATATATATGAAAACAAGCTCTCTTTAGTGTGTATAAACCTCTTTTGTATGAGTCTGTACCTTATTATTTCAATGTACTGATGCCTGAAAAGAGGCTACCTGAAACAGAGAGTAGACAGAGAAAGGGAATAAAGGAGATATTTATTAAAGGCCTCTAAAAGATACACCTTGGGCTGCACAGGAGCCTCTGCAAGAGACAACACCCAAGATGGGTCCCAAATGGACGACGAGTCATGAGCTTTTTAGACAGATACAGGTTTGGTCTGTTAGTGTATCAGAAGCTGATTGTCCAACCTTAGCTTCAGGTTATGAAGTTATAATCCCCTGGTCTGTCCCCCTCAGTCACCTTTGTTTATACTTTTCGGGCCTGAGCTGTGGAGCATGACCTTGCAGGCCCTCGGTAGGATTGTTTAGTCTGACTAACATGAGAAACTTGCTAAAATTTTTATAGTGTTCAGAGTTACACACACTAATGCAGTAAAGAGTCTGAAAAATATAAAAGCTAAAAACCATAAGGCATCAGTACCACTGATAATTTTAATTGTACCAAATTTTGGAGTGTCGTGTACCGGGCCTGCCCTCTGGCTTAGGCTGTTGTCCGTTTTGATTGGGTACAGGTTTAGGCAGCCTGAGAGCTGCTGTAACCTGTGTGGTAATCCCTTGGTCATGCTTTTAAAGAGTTTTTTGATTTTAAGACTAAATACGTCCCCTCTTTCTATGTATTTAGTCAATACTACACAATGTTTGCTAGAGGTATGCAGCAATACTCTTAATCCTTGTGCTTAACAATGTCTAACACTAAACCAGTTCCCTTCCAATGATTTCACATGTAGGCAGTGACTCCATTTTTACTCCGTAAGTACTCTGTCTATACATGGACTTTTGGGGATGAAATCTAGATGACTTATTATTTCATTATAAAAACGTTTAGTATACCCCTGTATGGAAGGAAGAATTATGTCAGGTAGACTATTTAATGCATCAGGGTAATTCTTTTCTCCTTAGCTGCAGTATTTATTTTTTGTGGCAATTCTTCCTCTGTTGGTGCATGCCAGAATGCCGCTGTTGAATTAACTGATTTACAGCAGCCAAGAAAGGGCTCTGAAAAATTTGAATGCAGGATATAATGTTTGTAAAATGTCTTGAGAAGTGTAAAATACTGAAATAATTAGTAAGTCCTTATAAAAATCTGAAAGGGTGATAATAAGATTTAAATGTCATCATCTTGTCAGTGGTTGACAAATGGAGTGTGTGTGGAAGCTGAATTCTGCACTTTCCCTTCCCAAGGAGGCTGCTGTGATCTGGTGTGGCTGCTCACACTCCTGTAAATTTGAGTAACACGATCATCTTCTGGATATTCACCCCTTTTGAGCCCGTCTGAAGCTGGCCAACAGAATCAAATCTTCTAATAGAAGATACGTAGATGAGACAACTAGAAAGTGCAATTGCGTAAGATTAGTTTTCTTAGGAAACTCCCCTAAAAATATGGTCTTTTAGACCTATTCATGGGTCTTGCATCCCACCGAACTGCAGTTTTTCTTGTGTGACAGATACCAAGATTTGGAAGCAGAGAACAATTTGATTAAATTTGTCTCCTTTGTTGCTGCAGGTACATTCTGTGTATTCTTAGAATATAAATCCTGCTGCTAATTAAGTTGTTCTCTATTTGATATGATATTCTTAAAAAATTACAGCTCACTTCAGGGAGTCCCAGCAAGTAAAATGTCCATACACAGGATTGTAATTTACCAGAAATAACCACTCTGTATCCTTTCACTGGAAACAATTGAAGCTATTTTCATTTTTTTTATAAATTCTTTTCAGTTTGCAGAAGTTACTTTTATTCTCAAAAGCTGGAAAACAATCATAACTCTGAGAAAGTCACATATGGATAATTTGAGTTGAACAATGAGAATAAAATTGTTCAAGCTGATCTCTGCTCCATATTCCATTTTAACTGTAGAGAGGTGAACAGTGATTAAATATAACCTTTATGCAGAGGCAACATACTCAAAGGGTGATGGCAAATACAAATCTTACATAATGAGTTTGAATTAATTTTGTATCTGAAGAAAACAAAACCCAATAGAAGCAGGTTGTTTGATGAGCAGCAGAACTAATCCATTCCAGTCTGTTTGCATTGTTTCTGTTCTAAAGACCAGGTTGGTGAAAACCTTGGGGAGTGTTTTGCTGATCCTGTGTTGATAATGGTTGTATTAGATGACCTTCAGAGGCTGAAGTCCCTCCCAGTCTGTGCTATTCTATGACCCTATTTTTCTGTCCAATTTGGTTGACCTTGTGAGATAGCTGCATGGAATATATAGGGAACTGCATAAACAGGAGAGTGTTTTTCCTCTTAAAAAGACCCTTCATTTTGCTTATGATAAAAATAGGTACACGTTTTGTTTTTCTTCTTCACAGCAAGCTCATAATATTTGGAGGGGAAGCCTTCCCTTCACCACATCCTACACCCTTAGCAGGTCAAGGGAGGTGAGGAAAACTTTCTTGTTAAAACAGGACTATGCAGGGTGAACTGAAGAAAGCTGTTTTTTATGCTTTGGTATTTCGGTTTCGTTTCCAAGGAATTTCAATGGACGTAAGCATCTCTGTTACCACCTAACAGTTCAAATATTTATTTATAAAATATGTCTATAAAACAATAGCTATTTTGTCCATGGTAGGAATAAGAAACTAATCCTTTTATAATAATTCCTTGTCTTAGTAGGAGCGTTTACTTCTTTCTAGACTGACACCTTACAGAGCCTTTTTACTTCTATAGCCACTCTTGCAAATGTGTCCCAAATCATAAAACGAAGGAGTCAGCTTAGCTAATCAGGAATAGTCCTCATATTTCCTGTCTATTTGCTTCATTTAAATATGGAAAAAACCTCAGTGGCTGACTGTAGCTTTCTCTTTGAGGTTGTCCTTTTTGACATGAACCTGCTACACTTGTCTTGAGCATTCTTGAGGTGTGGTGAGTGCTGTCCTTTTTTATATCCTGATGTGGTTATTCTGGACACAAAGCAGTTGATGGGACCTTTTTTGTTTAAAACCCAAGACTTTGTGAAAACTGCTTGTTACATCTGTGGTATGATTGAAATTTTTCTTTTGCATCATTAACTGGTAGAATTATTTTCCCTTCAGCCATGATATGAAGTCAAGAGTTTCAGCAGGTTCAGAACAATCTCTTTACTATTGAAAACAACCTGGACTGCAGCATTTGATAAGACTGAGAGGAAAGCTGCCAAAAAAGAAAAGATATCAGTTTAGACACTATGCGAGCGTCAGAGGAGTTTCAGGGAAAAAGAGTTGGGGGACACAATCAGCCAGCTGCATTTTCAGGGTTTAGGCTAAACAAAAAGGTTTCTTGTTACAAATGGAAAATTAATACTTTATGTTTGACTTAGCTGAGAAAGTATGCTGAAAGAACAGCTTTAACTGCTCATGGTATATTTAAATAGCCAGAATATTTACAGAAGATACTGAATAGTTGAAAAATACACTTTCAGAAAGGAACAATAATTGAAAAACAAGAAGCTAATTAAATATTATCGGTACCATTCAGGATTTAATTTAAAGGCTAATAGGAAAGGAGAGAAAAGAAGGCTGTTATAATGATTTTAAGTAATATCGTCAAGGAAGTTTTATTTTTTTCCCCAATTTGCCTATTAGTTTTTAGTAAGCTGTGTTTGATAAACTGTTACTACTCATATCTTTAACCCAGAATTTAGTCATAGTAGACATGTATTTTCCTTGAAAGGGCATAGTTTTCACTAATCCCAGAAAGAGATGTCATATGTGACAACAACTTGATGCCAGAGGGCACTGTGTTTTCCAGCACATGCTGGGGCAAGATACTACCCTGGGAACATCAGAGGACTGTGCTCAGGTGCAGCTCCAGAGGAGGCTGGCACTCTCCAGGTCTGGAGCTGCAGGAAGTGCCTGGAGCAGCTGGTTGAGCCTGGGGCAGAGGGAGATGGTGTCCATACCTACAAGGAGTTGCGTGCTGATTCTAGAGATGTCATCAAGTTAAGGAGCTGTGGAAAGATGGTTGTGCACAGCACGTGATTAGGGATGATGAAACACAGATTGGCTGAATCCAGACAGGACCCAGTCACTGCAGAAATGAGAGCCTAGACTCTTGTCTGCACCCAGGGACAGCCAGACCCTGTGCTCATCAGGGTAGCAAAGGGAGATTCCCACGATCATGAAGGCTGGAGGCCTGTGACTTTGGGCAGCAGGAAGGCAGTTCCTTCTCCAGCTGTAGATCTGCACCTACAGAATGGGTTCAGTGCCCTGGTACCAAGTGAGGGGCTGCACACCAGGTATCAGAACTGGCCAGGCCTGATCCATGTGACAGCAGCAATAGGAAGTAACGCATGGTAACAGTAGGAGACTTCCCCCTGCAGGAAAGAGAATCCCTCACTTGCAACCTGCCTTGGTGTCTGGGGAGGTTTGCTGCTAGCTGAGGGCTTGAATTCAGGATGTCATAGAAAGACCCAAGCTATTCCCATCCAGCTACTTTTCCCTGTGGGCATAAGTAATACTGCTGGGGAAACCTTGAGTGTATCAAGAGTGACTGCACATCCCTGGTGTTTAGCATCAGGTGCATGGAGACCCAGGTGGTTTTCTCTTCAGTCCAGCTAATGATAGGGAAGGGCTTCAGGAATGTTTGGATGGATCCTACATTTCTTCTTGTTGTACTTCATGAGATGTTTGTCAACCTGTTTCTCTAGGCCGTCAACATCCGTTTGGATGACAATCTGGACCCTCTGGCATACCAGCCACTTCTCCCAGCCTTGAGTCATCTGCAAGATTGTTGAGTGAACACTCTGCCCTGCCGTCCAGATCATTCATTTTTCCATCTCCTGACGTCATGCTTACCCATTCCCTGCTCCTCTGGATCCTGCTGTCTGTGGTTTTGTCCTGGTGATGATGCTGGGTGCTGCGATGCGTTATCAGAACCTGGTGTCCTTTGCCAGGAGGAATATGATGTTCACACCGATAATTTTGTGTTCCTCCTCTAGGAACTACTTGGGGTCATTTCTATTTGCTCTCTAACACACTTTTACACCTTTGCTCTTTCTTGTTTTGTCTCCAGCTCAAGTGTTATGTCAACATTTGCTGTATCTTGTGTCTTTTATGTATTGCTGTTAATAAATGTATTATTGTTCTATATTATGAGGCCTATATTTCTCTATACTTCATCATTATGTTAGAGGCATAAATGTGACATAGAATAACTTACTACTAGGCTAGCTATACGAAGCTAAGATTGTACAATACAAAGATAAATGAAAGTAAAACAAATTAGCCATGCACACATGGTAACTGAGTAAACTAATTTAGAACAACCAAGTAAAGCAAATTTACAGGCAGATCAGGAAAACTGAGCCAGAACACATCTTAGAAACTTAAGATCTAGTGCCTTTTAAACTCATTACAAGGCTTGTGGCCTGTCAGTGACCATGGCAGAACTGTATGACAGGTTACATGGTCAAACTGCTAATAATTTTATTCCAGATTTTCTAGCTTTATATCAGTAAGTTGAGATTTGGTTCAGTGTCTTCATATCTGTTGTTCCTCCCACATGAATTATGCATAGGAAATAAGAGTTCCTAAGTATAGTAATTTGCTGGCTTCTAACACCACCACATTTGGATGCTGCACTACTTCTGTCATAATGAACTAGCCTGTTTGGTTTAATGGCCATGATGTCAGGCTCCAGGAAAAGCCTATTATATAGCATTAGATCTTTAAGATGCAAGTTATGTCAGACTCATTTGTTCTCATGCATAGTAGTTCTTGAGGTGTAACAGTACTTTCTGTACTTGGACTGTATAAACACCCTGAAGTGCTTTTCATTCAGCCTGTTCCTTACTATAGGCTGGAGAACATCTCACCTCTATATATCAAGAGAAGCTTCTTGCGTTACTGCTTTTGAGGGCAAGGTTTCATAGTGCTCTTAGTGTCAGAATTAGAATTGTCTGTGTTATCTCTCTTGTGTCTTTTTACCCTTGTTACACACCAGGTTAAGAGGAGTGCAGGTGAGCTACCTAGTGTTTGCATTTTCAGATTATCTGTACATTTCAGTCGCTGTATATTTACTCTCTGTCTTGTCTGGGGGAAGAATCATTCCCACAGGTATTCTCCGACAGGCTTTGAGTGTTTCAATATCTTGTCAGTCAATTAACATTCATTAAAGACATAGCCTTCAGGACAGTCTGCTGGGAAAGGTCTGGTACTGCCTGCTGCATCTAGTTGTGGACCTGAATAGAAATCTGTCACTTAAGAGCAAGGATGAGGCTGGATAGGAATAGAAAATTATCTCTGGAGGTTGTTTAAGATGCAGTTTTAATATGAATTTAGATGCAGATGTCTATAAATAGAATAAAACTTTAAATATAAAGGTAGTTAAACATGATTTAAAATGCAAATGGGAGACTCAGTTTTCTGAGAGTTTTCTTTAGCTTGACTCTTTCATTTCCCCCTTCACAAAGTCCATTTTCATGATTTCAAATTATTTCATTTTCAACTTCGAAGTAATTTACAGATAGGGAAACATCTGTGCAATGTGCTTATGGTTGTATCCAAATTGAGATTGCCTCTGTTCAATGGAACTTATGAGCAGCCCCTGGGTGGCCATATCAGTCCAGATGTATTGCAAGCATGAACTTTCTAAGACTTATTTTTAAACCGCTTGAGGATTTTGATCCTGCTCTTATAAGAATCGATTTTCAGAACATGATTGCATCAATAGTGTAGGTATCCTGCTCTTATTACAAATGGGTTTTTATTCACAGCTCACTAAGGGTCATTTGTTCTCATGCATAATAGTTCATTTTCTTCCCTGATGTTGGCTGAAATATCTGCCATTGTGTGTAGGTATAAACGCTAGAATAACTTTTTGCGTTTTGGAGGAGGATTGCTTGGAACCCAACAGCAAATTCTTTCTCACAGTTTCTCTTAAAACAGGCCCTTCAGGCCTTTCATCTCTCAGGCAGGCATTGTCCACACGCCTTTTAAGATCTATCTTTCTTGAGTATAGGTCATCAGTCCTGGATCTGCAATTGAGAGCGATTTTCCATCTACTGGGAATACCTCTGCTGGCAGATTTCATAGTTTTATTCTTTGAGGTTTTGAGGTTTTATAAATACTGTATTATACCGGCCATTTATGTGGGCATACCTAAGCAACGTGTCCCAGTACTGCGTATAGAAAGAAAAGCCAGCGTGAGGCTGGCTCTCTGCTTATGAAACCAGAGCAGCTGTGCCTGTTCTGTGATATGCACTGACCATGTTCAAAGCAAAGCTTTGCACTGATCATGTTCAAAGCAAGGCTTTACCTACTGCTTCTTCACAGTGTTGGTACTAACAACAAAGTTCTTCCAAAATCATCTCTTGTCTTTCATAGAAGTCAGAGGAAGTGAAACAAAAAGTCTTACATAAAGCATTTTGCCTGCAAAAGCTCTTCTCTCTTGCAACAATATGTTGCAAGAGAGAGGAGATTCTGCATCTGAGAAGATTCTTTATGATAATGATATTTCCTTGTTCATATATTCTAAGTTCTATTTTAAATCTTGCTTGAAAAGTTTCTGTACAGTTTGTCAGTTTTATGCATTTACTTGTGCCAATACACATTGCTATACTCTAGGACAGCAGATCTGAAATGTAGTTTGCAAAATGCTAGTTAGGGGAAAATTTGCCTCTAAATTCTTATGTAGGAGAAAAAAAACATGTGACTTGAACTGCACTGTTAAATCAGTTTCTTTCAAGTCATCACTTTTTTTTCAACAAATATGACTTTATTATAAAATATGTGAGAATCTGGGTAATGTCCCTGACCAAATGTCTCTTTTCTGGGTGTTTTATCATATCCATCACAGTCGTACCTGTGGCTGCCCTGAATTCCAGGATCTATGACCTTTGGAAGCACATGGATTTCAAAGGGTAGCAACAGAAATTAATCTCTTAGGTTGTATCTGAAAAGCAGCTGTCTGGTTGTAGATTTTCTTTCTGCATTGTCACCAGTAAAATTCATATGCTATTTGGATTCTTGACAGTGCTGGTAAGGGGCGAAAGTTAAGTATGAATGAGTATGGAAGTTCCAGACAGAGAATTTTAAAAATTATTTTAAAAAATGAATAATTTAAAAGAAATATGTAAACACTTAATAGTGATTACTTATTAATCAATAACTACTGATTTGATTAATAAGAAACAATTTAATATTGTTCAATACTAGAATATTAAAAGAAATTTTTAAAATGCACATCGTGTTTATCGACATACTTTATAATTTTACATACATGTATGCATGCATACATAATTGTATGCATAGTTATTGTCACATCACATTGCAGCAATCCTTTGTCAGAGGCTGGCTTCTGTCAAAATGATTTGGATCTATCCCCAGTGAATCTCCCCCTATGAATGACTGGCCTTGTTTGTGTAGGGTGACACTTAAGAGAGACCCATGCCACAGCGCGTGCCCTGCGGATTTTGCACACAATTTTTTCACCGGTCTGCAGTGCTTGTTGTGCTCAGCATTCCCGTGCCTCACTCTGCAGCAGCTGGCAGCTCATTACTGTGTTTGTTGCTGATATCAGCTGCTGCTGCTGCTGCTGCTGGCGTTCTTTAGCTGCTGCGTTTGCTCCTGTGCCCGAGTAGGCTTCTCCCTACATGACACAAGCCTTGTCAGCAGGATCATCCATCCCGGGGCACCTGGTCCGTCTGGGCTTCCAGTGCTTGGGCAAATAAGTAGGACAGATCAGCGTCTTTGGACAAAGTCCCTTGCCAGAGCTTTAGAGGACACTGAGTAGTTGTGGCACAGGACAGCAGGTCCATTCACTAGTCCGCGGCTGGTTACAAAGGTAACGGAGAGTGCATGATTAGGTCTGGCTGAAGAGAGATCACCAACCTGCCTGCGAGTGCTGCTCACCAGGAAAGGAGATGCACGACGGGTTAAGAAAATTACAAATAGTGCGCAGTTACTCGTAGCAGTAAGGTTTAGAGCAGGCTGTGAAGAGTTGAAGGACATTTCCAAGCCACTCAGTCTTGTAATGAGCTTATCCAGATATAATTCAACAGAGGCAAGTGCAAAGCAATGGGCTTTGGGGGAAGATAGATGTCGTGCCAATTGTAAACTGGTGGGCTCAGAGCTGATCTGCACAACTCAGGGGCAAGATGGTGGGGTTATGCTAGATGACTTCGCGAAGACATTGGCTCAGAGCCCAGTAATGGTCCAAATAGAAACCAAAGGGGAATTTTTAGGAAAACAATTAAGCCATTCTTCCATTGTATAATTCTATTCACCTTCCATGTAACTTTACGGCCTAGCAACTACAGGGGGGATATAATAGGGGACTACAAATTTGTTCACTGCTCTACAATACAAAACCTAGAGGCTTAAACTTCCAGAGCTAGCAGAAAACCAGTTCAAGAGCAACAAAAGCCTGTTGAAAGAGTGTTGGAAAGGACCATTCCTACCATTCTCTGCCCTGCCTGGGCAGAGCAGACTGTTGGGTTGGACCTCTTCTTCACTGAAATGGTGGCCAGGCACTGGAGCAGGCTGCCCAGGGAAGAGGTGGAATCACCATCACTGAAAGCATTTAAAGGACAAGCAGATGTGGAACTTGGGGACGTGTTTTAGAGGTGGACTTGGCGATGCTGGATTAATGGTTGGATTTGATGATGTTAGAGGCCTTTTCCATCAGTAACTATTCTGTGTTTCTAAGACCTTGAAGCAGAGGCTTTATCTTCTTGTGTCTCTGCTGTGTCCTGCTTAACCCTTCCCTGGTGTCACACGGGGCCTCTCGGTGACGCGCTGTGGGTAACAAACTCCGTGCAAAAATGCAAATGCCAACAGCAGAGAGGCTTCAACAATGGCTTTTGTGTGCATCGGTGGTTTTGTGTGTGCATCAGTCTGTTTCTGGAATAAGCTCTTACCAACTGTTTGTCTATTTAGAAATGATCAGTTTGACAAATGGTGGCTATAAAATGAAGGCTCCTAAATTGCTGACCTTAGGAAGCCTGAGGAGGAGGTAGCTTTAGAAACTATGAAGACTGAAGACATCTTAAAATAGACACAAATCATATTTGCCATCATGACGGTTATCCATCAAAAACCAAAATGGAAATCAACTTTTTTTCCTTTTGAAATTCAATATATATGGAGAATTTGCAGTTATATTTAGGAAAATAAGAAAGGAAATTACAACATCATGAATATATCTGTATGGATTTTATGTCAAATGACTGCAAATCTGGTAAAAATACCTCTGTTGAATTAGAACCAGACTCCATACTAAGCTTGAAGTTTTATATGAATGTAAATTAGACATGAACTTGTTGTGCATTTATCACACAGTTCAGGAGAAACCACAATTGAAGAGTTTGAATTTAGAGTATGCTTCCATTTACTATTCAATTTGCTGGTTTTTGTATCTCCCAAATAATTTACTACAGCTGGTGTGATTTTATTAAACCCCGGCTTTATCAAGTTGTTGTGGTCCAACTGTTCAGCTCACAAACAGAAAATGCTCAGAAGTTGACTTTGCCCATCTTTCTTTATTATTTATCTACAAGGGACAAATTATTCCCTAGGCCTGGTGAAAGAGCTGTGGTTCATTTTGAGGACAATGTTTAAGAGTGTCTACTCTGACACTCTTCGTACATTTCCTGAGGGATTCTAAATGTATGCTATTAGTTATGAAGATGACATAAATGGAAGAGATTATATATAATAAGCTGGCAGTAAAGTAAGATTTTAATGGACAGATGAGAGATTGTACATTTAAATTCAGATAGAAACGAAAAACTGTATAGTAATAAACATTCAGCGTAGCAGGGAAATGAAAAACTGTACTATTCAATCTTAAAACAAAACATTCTGCTTCTTATTAAGGACTACAACAAGCTTTTAGTTTTACTTTGCAGTGAGAAGAGATGGGAGAAGCACAAAAAAAACTGATTTACTTCAGTCACTCTTCAGTGTACATGCCAGGCACTCATGTACCCACAAATAATTTTCCAACTTCCATGACTGCAGGTGTCATTTGTCATGACAAGCTTCAGATTAATAGTAACCAGAGTTAAGCTTGTCTAATTTCATTCTGTATTTTGTTCCCTGTATACATTCTGACATAAAGATTTGTACAAATTGAGAATGTACTGAGCCAGCATCCTGTAAAACCTCAAGACTTTGCCATTTATCCAGGGATTTACTAGTCACGCATCCTGAAGGATATATTTTCCAACAAACCAGAACTCAGTAATGAGGCATTTTTGAGTGTTTCGTTGTGTCCTACTGCTGAATTTGAGATTTATTGCACACAAGAAAAGTCAAGTGTTGCCCAGGTCAAAGTGACAAATTTTTAACATTGCAGTCCCTTCCTATGAAGGTTTTTGCCCTCAAGAAACAGCTACAGTGATCACATCCTTCTCCTTATGGGGAGGGGGGAAAGAAAACCTGCAAAAGAACTCTAATGAGCTAACGAGGGGTAAATATCTGGTGGTCTTTCCAGTTGGTACAAGTAGCAAGAAAAGCTGAGTTCAGTTATTGAGAAGTTATTCTCCTTAACAAAAAACAGTGAGAAAAACTGCAAACCAGAGGAATTGAATTCCATCGTGACAATCCCATCATGACTAAGATCTCTTGTACGGTTTCGCAGATGCTGTGCAGGACCAGTGCTTGGATCAGGATTGTGCCTGCTGTGGGTTACAGTGGATAGCCATTAAAAATGGATTCACTGGTACTATAAACAGTTACTGGTGAGAAGGCAAGGGGGATTGATATTTACCCCACCCAGAAAGGAGGGAGAAATCTCTTATCTTTTAACTGGGGGGAATAAAGGAATCATTATGATTCCCGAAATCCAGCCAAACACTTGTGAATTTGAAGATATAGGACTTTGAATCTCAAGCCTCTGGTCACCTAAGTAGCATTCAGAGCTTTGCATGGAAAAAAATCATCATCAGGTACAGGAAGGCTTAAAACAGATGAAAAATTTATTCCGTGTTTTGTAATTTGATGCGCAGGTTTTGCACAAATGTCTTGGTTTTCAAGGTTTATACTGCAGCTCCTTGTTTCTCCTTTGGATGTCTGAGTGGTATCACCTGGAAATCTTCCCTCTTCGTTTGTAAAAAGAGTGCAGCAGGTCTAAGGCTTAAGCATTTCAGGCAGGTCCATAGAATTTGGGATCGTGGAGTCTGGTATTAGAGTGCAGAGGTAATATAGGTGGAAGGAAAAATAAAAGAGATCAAACACAACAAATCAGTGGTATGTCCAAGCTCAGGTGGCTCTTTGCATCCAGTTTTTGTAGTGAAAGTCTAGATAGTATTACATGTAGCCTTAGTGCTTGAGGCCTTTGATGCCGTCTAGAGGATCTGTGCATGACTGGGTTGACTGGAAGCAGCCTCTGGGTCAAGAATTAGCTTTGTAAGTCCAGATTCTCGGGTGCCTTTTCTTCTCTGTCACCACCTTCTCATGGAAAAAGAGTGGGAAGAGAGTTTATTTGATTAACGTGCCAGCTAGAGTACTGCTAGAAAAGGAAAAATAAATGTATAAAAGGATAAAAATCACCAGATTTACTGGGCAAAGTGAGTGTATTTTAAAGGCAATCATGTTGTGATGATTTTGGATGTAGAGAGGTAGGAAAGTTGAAGAACCAAATAAGCCATAAAAAATATTTTTTGCAAGCATAACCCAGGGCTTGTGAATTTTTCGAAGTACACATTTATAGGAGAAAGAAATTAGGATATTAAAGATGAAAAATGTGAACAGACATGAAATACCTGAAGGAAGTACTTACAGTATATTGGCAGTGAAGAACTAATAGAGAAGTCACTCAATGGAGTTCAGTGTTCTGGTTTTGAAAAAGTAAACATTTTTTGGTTAAAATTGGGATTGCTCGACAGAACAGAATTCATTGAAAATGTAGATTATAATAGTAAGGAAAAAAACGTATTTCTTTGCTGAGTTTTGTATACTTCACTCTGCAAAAGTTTCTGTGAAAAAGAGGGAAATATACTTGGGTTTTTAAACTGTACTGAATAACAAATTGCCTTTACATCATGCCGTCGATTTTGATAGGCCATTTGTATTATTCACACATTGGTGTATTGCTCCTGCACTTGTTAGTACCTCTTGAATGGATATTCCCTATCTATTTCATTTGATTTGTCAATAGTAATAAATCACACTGGATTTGTTTGTGTGTCCCTGAAGTAAGACAAATAACTTTGCCTTACTGCACTTAGCCCCAGGCTTCCTTTTGGGTGATATGTATGCCTGGAAATTAAAGTCAGAAGCACTACTAGTTTTTTCATTATCCGGTTGCTGTCTGTACAGCCCTGGAAAATGGAAAATTAATACTTCAATTTTCAAGTGTTTGGGACTGAGCTGCAAAAAAATCACCTCCAACTTCCGATCTGGAACCTCATTGGAAAGATTTCACAAACGAGTAGATACGACCTCTTCTAAAAAGAAACAAGCTTGAAGTATGAGGGAAGAAGAGCCACTCACCAACAGCTCTCAGTGTCTAAAGAGCCATGGTCAAAATTCATTGAATTTAAACAAGCTAATTTTGTGGTAACCCTATCATCATCCAAGCCATCTGTCTGTATTTAGGGCAGAACTGAGTAGTTTTGAAGATGATTTTAAATAGCTCACTTGCTAAAATATGCATGCGTAAGAGACCTCAATATAGCCAAAAAATTTGTGTAGAATAGTTTTGTCTGAAAATGTTACCTAAACCTGAAGAGGAAATAGTGCTCTCCTTGCTACAGGAAGACCTGATATTTTGGATGTTCAAGACCCTGAGAGCACCAACAGGCTTTAACAGCCCCTGCCAGCCTCACCCAGGGACTCCACTTACCTCTTTGACCAGGGCACCCAGGCCCTCATTTAAGGTGAAGCTTGGTCCTCGGTTCTTGCCTGAGCTCTGTCATGGACATAATGGTCTCCAGCTCCACCTCAGAACAGACCTTGGACATATGCATCAGGTAACATTATTTCTACTGTCCAGTCTTAAGTGGACTCCCAAACCTGACTGATGGCTTTCCTCTTCCTGGGGCTGCTGATAGAGCCCATTACCAGCATCCCACCGGGATGTGGTGGCCCTCACTTTCTGGTTTGTTCCCTCTGAGCAGTCCCACTCATGCTGCTCCCTGACATTGCTTTGGGATAACCAAGGTACAAATCATTCTTTGCCTGTTTCAGGGATGGACCTTCATAAAGCCTTCTTGTTTTCCAGGATAACCTTCTCTCTCACAGACTCATGGCACGATGTCAAGAGGAGGATGGTACATGATGCTCTGGGATGCAGTGCTTTGAGCATTTTCTCTAAAAGACATTTAATTTTGCTGACTCTAATGTGGTCACAGACATAAAGAGCAGTCAATCCTGCTGTACCTCATGAAGTGTTTATTTAATTGTCAATTCATACAGAACTATGTTCTCTGTTCCTCACTGGAGGCAACCTACTGCATTTACATGCAGTTTGGAACAGAGCAGGGCACTGCTCCTTACACGCACTACATCCATGAGATTTCAGAGAGCTGCTCACTGCCTTCTTCACGCAGCCAGAACCAGCAGGGCACTCTGCAACATGCCACCTTTCGGTCTGCACCTTTGGCAAAGCAAGCACTTGGAACTGGGTGCTCTGTCACTGGTAGCAACTGCTCTGGCTCTGGAGGATAAAGAAGAGATGTAGCACTCCATCCTCACTGTCTCTCTGAATGTTACCTAAAACCTGACACTGCTCTGATGGTTTGCTTTAAGATTGTTTATTTATGGCTCTGTAGGGGATAAATGGAGTGAGAGATACTCATACAGACAGAGATAACGATGCTACAGTTTTGCCAACAAGGTCGTCTTATGGTTTGAAACCTCTTTTAAAGAATAAGAAACATAAAAGCAGGGTTGATGGTCATTTTCCAGGATAGAGAAGTATCAGGAGTGGCATCCCAGGGGTTGTTACTAGACCAAGATCTGAGATTTGTTCATCATCTTCATCACTTTCATTAGAAATGGCAGTGCACAGTGAAAGTTTGCAAGTGATCCATTTTGGTATTCAAAGACTGTTTAAATTGCAAGGAACTCCAAGGCAACTTCATAAAACAGAGTAAAATTAGAATCCTGAATATCCATGCCATTTTGACAGGGAAATGTGGAGAGGAGAGTGGCTCATGGACAAACCTCTCTAGGTGATGTGGAATTCCATGAACAGCATCAGTCTGTGGTTGTCCCTGGCGACACTGAATCTGCAGAGGATCGATCTTGGTGCCAAGCAGGCCAGTCCTTACAGTTGCACAAGACAGTACCCAGTGAGCTTGGGATGAACAGCGGTGAGTGCAGGGCTTTGGGATGTGAAGTGCCCTCGCTTCAAGATACGACCACTGGTGGCTATTTTGGGACAATCACAAGCAACCCAAACCCTTAGATCAGTCTCTGAACTTCTGAAGAGTTTAGTATTCAAAAGCTCAGAGATTTCATTGTGGATTTCTTTCTCTAAATTTGTTATAAACATATTGATGAGAATAAGTCCCTCTATGGATTCCTGCTGGGAATATAAATATAACTTTGGGAGGACAGACACTCAGACTATGACTATACTAGTGAATTAAAGTGTGACTAAAAATATACCCAGACACGATTTGGGCCAGGAAATGTGCCTAGCTCCCAGGATTAACGACATCATGCCATCTTGGCAAAAATCCCTCTGCTTCAGTCATCCATCTCTTTCCCATTAGGTCTTGTGCTCCCATGTAGATCTGCATGTCAGGAAAAGATACCCTTTGCGTTGTGTTGTGAAAACCCTATTCTCAGACACTGTTTTTTTGACAAGAGAAACAGCTTAGAGCTATGTGGGATCCTGAAGAAGTGAAGATCCTCATTTTGAGGACCCTGTGTGGGAAGATGGACCAGGAGTGTGTTTATGTGGGGGGGTGAAGGTGTGTGTAGCATCGGATGAATCTTCCCAAGTGTATGTGAAGTGGTAGTATGAAGTCTAGAGATAGAGATTATCAGTGATTTTCCATCTGCTGTTGCATCTCCAGCCTTTATTGGGTTACAGGCCTGAAGAGAGCTCCAGTGAGCATTAGATGGGGTTCCTACACTTGCTTTTGGGGTAGAACATGAAGCCTTTCTAACATCAGATGCTTGGTCACAGTGGACAACATATGCAGAAACTCGGCACATGCTTTTGTGGGTGGTGGAGAGATACCATCTCGTCAAATGACAGTCTCCCATGGCAACCACAGCAGTCATAGCAGCAGCTGCTGGGGATTATGGATAAACCAAAACCAGCTACCTCACAGACTGGAGCACTTCCTCCTGAGAAATGATAATGCAGCATCTGTAAAGATGCTCAGATTCTTGTCTTCCTAACCAGACTGACATGGCAGTCCATGCCCAAGGACTCTAGCCAGCTCCTTTACTGCTGGAGCACACAGGACACTGCTAAACCACCAAAACTGGTGTTTTGTTTCTTGGCCATACAGCAAAGGTTCACTTCTGCACTCGTGGAAGCAACTTTGGTGGCTAATCTGCAGAGGTACTTGCACCCAGTGGAGGAACTACCATGGCAAATACCCTCCCTCTCCCTCTTCGCACACCCGGAGAGGACCCAACTTGCAGATTTGGCACAGTCCCAAGGCAGCCTTGGGCAGCATCCTCAGCTGTTTTTGTCTGCTCTTTCCTCATGCAGGTCCTTCAAATCCCTGCTGCCCTCCAGTACCCTTGCTCTACTTTTCCAGCCAGCCCTCTCTGGGCTCCAAAGTGTCTCCTCTCATGCTGTGTGAGGGAGTTTGCATCAGAAGTGCGAGATGGACACTTGCATTTCCTCATGCAGGGTAGAGCAAAATAAGGAGGTACAACACCCTTATCAGATGCTCGATTTGATCTACTCCCATAGATGAAGCAGAGAAGCACCCTCCCCATGCTGACCCTCTTTAAGCACAGGTTGTCTGGCTCCTTCCCAGCTGTTCTTCCACTCAAGGCGTTGTTAGACACAAACACAAGCTCACCTTTGTTTGTTACTAATTAAAAATCCAATGAAAATACCACGGACTAGTTATTATTATTCCAGTTACAATATTGATTACAATCACAATAATGTTTACACTTCAATAAAGGAAAGCGTCATTAAAAATAGTACCCCTAGAAGGGGAGAGCTGGATAGAAAGAAAAGCTTTTTCACCATGAGGACAAAAAATCAGTGGAACAGCTATCAAGATACCAAGACAACTGGCTGATGTCTTTGCATGAACATGCTCCATAGGTTTGAAGGCTCGGGAGATCAGGGCAGGTTCCTGTTATAACTGAAGAAGGTTGCACCCAACTTCAGAAAGATCCAAAAAGTCAACACAGAGAAAGTGAACCTCACTTTGGTTCTGTAAAAGTCGTGGAGTGAGTCACCCTGGAACTTCTCCAAACATGCAGAAGATCAGTGGAAACAGTGAGCATGGAATTAGTTACCGAGGGTAAGTTACACTTTACCCACAGCTTGCCTGCCATGATTGAATGACTGGGTGTGTGGAATTTGGGGGCGGGGGGGGAGGATAGAAATCAGCGAATGTCATCTCTCACAACTTCAGGAAAGCTCTCAACACTCTCTCCTGCAGCCTTGAAAGGTAAAAAACAGGTTGGAAATTTGAGCCCAGAGGGTAGTGGTTAATGGATTCCCACATCCCACGTCATTTCTCTTTTGGATTTAATCTTTCTTATGATCCTGTCACACTCTGGTGGTTACTTAAGGACCCATCAGATACACTCCAGCTTCACTGCTCACGTGAAATGCAGGAGAGAAGAAGGAGGGAATACAGCTCATGTTTGGTATGGAATATATGTATCAGTGGGAATTAGCAGTTCAGAAATTTAGGGCTAGGGGACAGAAAAAACGGCTAAAAGAATAGAGATTTGGTCAGGCACTGTTACAATGCTTAAGAAGTGGTTGGGGTAGGGGGAATACATCAAATCTTTGAGCATGGCATTTATGATTGGTTCTGTCCTGAAGTTGTCAGCATGTACAGTTTTTTATATTGCCCCCTAATAAATCTAAGCACTGTGAATATGGAGACATTTTTTAAAAGGGTCACTAATCTGCATATTGATAGGGTATTTTTTTAATCCACCTTGTGTTTGACTTCTAGTGTTGTAAAAGCATTCAGGGTACTGTATACAGTCTATCTTCAATTCTAAGATTATTGACAAGTAAGAGGAACACTAATACCAGTTTCGCTGCTAGTGTCACAGTAGTAACAGATCTGACAGCTCCAGAACTCTCTGAATGGTAGAGAAGTTCTACAAGACTGGTGGGGTGGTCCGTGAACTGCAAGGGCACACAAAGTAGTATTCCCTTGCTGGAGTATCTGCTACGTGTTAATGTATGTCATCACCTTGTGTCACAGGAAAAATGGTGGTGGGCTGTCCTCATGTCTAATATCCCCAGACCGATTTCCTCCTTTTACACAGTGATCATTAGGGCTAAGGTGTCAGGAAGGGTTTTGGGCCAAGACATTTTTGTGAGGTTTGTCATTCACCGTACAAATATGCCTAAGATTGTCAATATTACCGCTAGCTCTACCTGCCAAACGCCTGTAAGTATAAGATGGGCACAAGAGTAAGGTGTCCTAACCCATGCGCATGGAAGTCACCAGCCCCAGCACCCATTTCCAAGCATCTTTAGATATTTTTAATTCATTAAACTAAACAGCCATTCCAAGCACTGCAGTCCTAGACCTGTGAGTGCCACTCCTCCTCCTCCTCCACTTTTTTTAACATTATCTAAAACCAAAATTATACAATCCATTCCTCAGCATGAATGTTATGTGTGTCATGGAACAGTGATGACAGGCTTCTTTCTCAGGGAGGATGAGCTGAACAAGACATAGGAGTCAGCAGGGCTGGTGCCTCACTGTCCAGATCACAGCCCTGCACTGTCTGAGCAAGATGACCAAGGCAACCCTAGAGGTGGAAACCAGGTTGAACTGTGAGTCCAGATCATTAGGTAAGTCAGGCCCAAGGGTCAAGTCAAATGAGTCAGGTCCAGGTGGAGATAGTAAGCCAATCTGCAGGCCAGGGTCAGGTTTGGTAAGGGTAATCAGGATCAGATACAGCCCAGTGATTGTTGTCTGATGAGAAAAAGCAGTTCTTGGAAGAGTCCATAGCAATGAAGGAGAAAATTTTTGACATGCAAGAATCAACTTGTCTCCTACAAGACGTGAAACTTTTCAGAGGCTACAGGAGTGAGACAGTGGTGAGGGGATCACCTCCCATGTTATGAGAGAGATGGTGATGAAAATGTGTGAGTAGACGGCTGGATGGAAAGCAATACTGGCTTCTGCATCTGCATGTTCCTGTCTGTATTTCTCACACCTAAGATTGTAGTGCTAAGAGGTGAAAGTATAAAGGGACATTTCAAAATAAAATTTGCATAGAAAGGTGTTCAGTGAGGTTACCGTGGCCTTTCTCATTTCATGTGGCTCGTGTACGTTTTTACCAAAAACCCTGTAGTAAATGAACTTCATCTCACACAATCCTTGAGCATGATGTTGGCTCTTTTCGCCTCCAACATGAATTATATCTTATCAGTTAATAGGTTCCCATATTCCCAGTCTTTTCCTAAATTACTATACCAAATGCATTTAATGCAAATTATGACAGCTTCTATACTTGTCTCTAAGGCTGTTTTTTATAGGGCGTCAGCCATCTCACTGCAGCTGGCCAGTAAGAAATAGCATCTCGTTCTGATTTTAGTGGATATCCCCTGCAAGCACAATATTCCAACATCCATAAACTGCATTTGCACCACAAACTATTTCATTGCAGAGCAGCTAAAAATACTGGTGCACTCTCCTGCACTTTGTGCCTGCTGTCTCCAAACAACTCCACCTCCAAACAAAAACCACCATATGTAGATACTGAAATAAACAGAGCTGGGTTTTGGTTGGTAATTGGACTTAACATTTTTTATATTTCTTTTATGGTTTGCATGCAGTTTGGGGTGACTGCAGCAGACCTCGTCGGAAGACTATTGTCCATCAAGAAAGTGGTGATCCATGGAACAACCGACCTGAGCAGGCACAAGCCTATGTTCTGAGCAACAGGCATAGGCAAGGTTAGCAAGACAGGCCCAAGGTCAAGCCAGGAAAGACAAACAACACTCCAGAAATAAGGCTAGTGACAGGCACACTCAATACATATCTAAGGAAGGGACTGAACGCCCAGAACTGACCTTAAAGGAGCCCCTGGGCTATGGACATGAGTGGAGGCCGTGGATATGCTTGGAGCAATTAGGGACTACTAGTGCCATCATGAATTAGTCCCTGACAAATTCTTGACATGTCACAGAGCTAGTGAGGAGGAGATGTGTGACCTGCAAAAAGAGCTGAGTTGGAACTGTTGCTGATCCCTGGGGGTGTACTTCTGGGTGGAGGGACCTGTGCCTTTTCTCTATATGGTGAAGCAGATTCGTGAGACGATGCGTTATTTGGATTTTACTAATCATCATCACTTCATCAACAGAACAATACTGTTTTGGACATCCTGAAGTTGTTTCAGAGGATTCCAATACCCCGATGGCATTTTGGGCTGGTGAAAGCAAACAGTATTGCTACCAGTGAGGAAAGAACCAGATAAGTTGTTATGGTTTAGGAATGGTATTCTCCAATTTAGTATTCCCACTGAAAGCACTCCAAACCATGTACTGCTCCCTCACTCCCTCCCTCCATCCTCTCCCCTGTGGGGGGCTGGAAAGGAGAATTGGAGGCAGAAAAGGTGAAGATCATGGGTTGAGATAAGAACGATTTACTGGAAACAGCCATGAGATAAGAAAATGAACAGTAACAGCCACAATATGAATGACAGAGGGTACAAGGAAGAGGTGAATGATCCACATGAAAACCATACCTGACCACTCCCTCTGCCACCCTGCACTGATCCAGAAGAGATCTCTTCCCCTTACCCAGGAAATGATGTGAGGTAGTACGGAACAACCTCTGGGTCCCTGCCATGGCCGCTCCTGCCTACTGCAAAAATCAACCCTGTCCTGGCTGGAACCAAGACAATGGTATGACTGCCTCTTTTCTCTGACTTTCACTGCGTTCACTTGGGTTTTGTTAATGGAGATGTGCCCGGCAACATGTCAAAAGAGGTGTGACCCTGGAACATTGCACTAACATCTTTGTAACTTGCTCTGCCCCTGCATACATAGGCTTAGAGCTTTTGACATCTTAGGTGCCCTCCAACGTCACCAATTTTATCATGACAAAGCCTCTGAAGATATTAATGTATTGTTTAGGGGACCAAACACCCCCAACTTGGTGGCTGACTGGGTGACCTGATGAGTGAGCTGCTGCTAGACAAGCACTTTACTGTAGAGTTTGAGGCATCAGCACTCAAATCCTATGGCTATATGTGATGTATATGAAAGTTAAAGGCATCACTCTAAATTAAACAAAGAGAAAACATTAATTTTGAGTTGCTGAGGGATGTCATCTTGGACTATGGCACAGATACGGACAGTGATGCACCCCAAAAGATCATGAGAGCGACAGTGCTGTGTTGTCAGGAGCAAGAAGTGTGTCATAGGAGCAAGGCACCTTCAGAAGAGGCAGAGATGCTATGTGACAAGAAGCTAGTCATTAAAAATATTGACAGCTTTCCCAGCTGTTTTGGATCACTTGTCATTTGGTCACTGTTAGGAACATTCTTTTTCTGCTATTCTGACAAGGCGCAGCAGCCGTGGAAAAAATTGCTTAGTAAAAAGAGAATGCCAACTGTTTGCTTTTTGCTCTGCCTGACAGCCTCATGTTCGTTTAAAGTTGCTGGCAATTGTTGTACCAGAACAGCAAATCGGAAAAGAAAAAGAAAAAAAAGAAAAAGAAAAAGAAAAAGAAAAAGAAAAAGAAAAAGAAAAAGAAAAAGAAAAAGAAAAAGAAAAAGAAAAAGAAAAAGAAAAAGAAAAAGAAAACCTCAGAACTGCTCTGCAAATATTTTTTTAAGTAAAACTTGTGGATGACTTAGCTGAAGATCTTAGTGACTATCTGTATAGGGAGAGGCTGAGAGAGTTGGGATTGCTCAACCAGGAGAGGATTAGGCTTAAGAGTATTAAGTTTGTATAAACACCTAATGGGAGAATGTAAACAAGATGGGGCCAGACTCTTCTTGGTGTTATACCATGGATGAACAAGAGAGAACAGTCACATATAGAAATTAGAGGCTTTTAGTATAGAAACGGATTTTTTTTTCTGTCAGTGCATCTATTTATTTACATACTGAAAAAAGCTAGTGGCATTCAATGCTAAAGAGGAAGGACCAAGGCCGGCATCCAGCCTTTCTCTCAGGGCAGGCTTAGAAGCGTTATATCCCACCATCTGATGAGTGACCTGTACCTTCTGGAGCAGTGATCTGTTAGTGCACTCAGGGGTATGCCATCTTGGATGCATGCCTAGAAAGGATTCTCTGGCATAGGGATTTGTTGAAATAAAATAATAATGAGAGCTCTCTGGTGTCCGTCTGCACATTTAGTCAAAAGGCTTGTATCTCCTCTTGTTTGTCTTTATCACATTGCCAAATATTGCTGTACACTATCATATTAACAGTGGTGGTCAAAACCCTTGCAAAACATATTTCTGCTCTAATTTTTTCTCTTTTATTCAAGGACTAGGGACCAACACAACACTGATCTGAAGGCAAAACAGGTTATAGCCAGGGGTGAACTTTTCCCTGTTGGTTGAGAACATATGTGGTCTTTCCTATGGCTGCCAATCACCTGTATGAACTGCAGGTATTCTCTAACACTACAGCCGTTTCTACAGTCAAGCTGCAGTGGTTTCACCAGGGTTTGCTCAGTGGTTTCACTAGGGTTTGTTCATCATCCACATATAGAGCCACAAAATTCATATCTTACTGTTCGAAGTTGAAAGGGTTCTAAGCATAACTACCAAAAGCCAAAAGCCTTGTTTTCTGTTACCATGATAACAAGAAGCATGGGCAGCTGTCTCAGAAACAAATTTTCCTGGCTGCTGACATGGCTGCCTGCCTGTTTTGTTGAATATTTTCATGTCCACCTGGTCGACCAGGTATTTAGTGTTGGCTTTGTGTAAAGACTCAGTGTGTCCCAAACGCACCCTGTGTGCCACCCACGCTCTCTTCATGCACAGCAGGCCATGGATAATAACTGGCTTGCAGGCCCCTGTTGCCAAGGAGCACATAAAACAAACACTGTCTTTGCTGCACATGAGCCTAATTTTTACATGTGTTCAGATCTCTCTAATCTTCCGTAGTCCCGGCTATGTAGAAGTGCAGAGGTGCAGACTGCCATAGTGGAAACTGGAGTCACCTACACAGTCTTCTCAAAGCTTCAAACAAATCCAGGTTTGATTTGCTGTACTACTGTTCTTGAGGAGCCTTAAATGTAAGCCATCCCTTTTAAATTATGTATCTCCTTTACTAGTCATAGGACAGATTTTTTTTCCTAGGCTTTCCATTCCTTTTGCACCATTTAGCCTGCGTTGTTCTTTTTCTTCTTCAGGGCCAGACTGCTGTCTGGTTCCTCCTGTCCTCATCTTTTTAAAGGACAGACACAGGCTGCCCCATGCCAGAAGGCATGACAAATCTCTCTTTCTTTTAAAATTTTCCTGTGAACATAAATAAGCCACAAGGCTTCCTTGATTTTCTCTGCTTCCAACTTCCCCAACACAGGCTTGGAAATTCATCCAAGCATATTTTCTGCAGTACCTTCAGTGAGACTTTCAAAATGTGACTTTATAATTCCCTAAGGCTTTTAAATGCCTGTCCTTTCTCCAGCTGAAGTATATGGAATTCCACATGGTATATGGAATATACCTCCTTCATATACAGAATACGTGGCAAGCTGCAGAGCATACCACCTACACATTGTGACATACGTAGCAGGAATGCTTGGAATACCAGGTACACCATGGCTGGCCTGGACAGCATAGTTCATTTACAAGGCTGGATCCCTGTAACAATTTGCTTCTATCACGTTGGTGTAGTTTATTAAAGTATCAGAGACTTATGGGGCTGCAGATTCTACTCTACAATCAGCTTCCTAAAACAAAGTGTGTTTGTTGTGGTCAGTCTTTATTTTAACCCTGACTATGTCAACACACAGCAGCAGCAGGCTGGCAGGCAGTGCAGCTACAGTTATAGGTGCTTATATACCCTGATAATGTATTTTGTAGCAAAAGATGTTGTGCACGATCTGGTTTAGAGTGCTCAGTTAAAGTGCTTTATGATAGAGGCTTTTACCGCACTAATAGTAGCAAGTGTTAAAGGTTATACAGCTTTAAAAGCCTTTTTCAAAGACCAACCTAAAACGTCTTTTCCCAGTCAGTCTGTAGCTTCTGAGGTGGTGTGCCCACTTTAAAAACGGTTCTAAATTTTCGTCCCTGGCTATTATGCAGTGGCCTGCACAATGTACCTGTCACCTTGAAGATGCACTTAATACCAGCCTTGTATTTGGAAAATTGTTGCAATATCCACCAGGGCAGCCATCGTACCTCCACGTCTGCCACAATTACCTTGTTTATTTTAAAGTTCTTACTTACTGCTTTACCGAAGATATAAGCTTCTTGTTTTGCAAGCCACATGGTGCTTTAGCTACTCTAATCAGGTGATTATTCCCCCCCGAGATTCCCATTTTACCAGGACCATAGTGTCTTCTAACAAGAGTTGTGGCATAGACATGTCTTTCAACGCACCATCACTACATAAGTTAAGAAATGAAACACTGGGCAATCTCGTATGCAGAGGAATTTTATTAACTGGGTATGAGAAGTAATGGCTGCTGCTCAGGCTTCTCCAGCTCCAGCACTGATGAAGTCTTTCCTGTGTGTTCCTCATCATCTTTTCCTGTTACAGATTTACATCACAGTTTATAATGGGTACGACTAGAAGACTCTAGTGTCTTCCCATTACTTGAAGCTGAATTACAAAGAAGCAGCCGTAGCAAGATGGACTTTTCTTCTCTCCCTTTGTTGATTGGGATGAGTATTTTTCCTTCTGCATCTAACAAGCTACCTTCAAAGAGGTCAGTGGAGTCTCTATTCAGCATTTTGGTAGCTACGCTGATTCACAGGAAAGTTAGTTGTTCATTTTAGGGGAAGCAAAAAGTAAAGTGTTCCCAGCTTACAAACCACAGCAGAGAATGTGGTCCCTAAATGATGGGCTCAGAAGGGAAGTTGAACACATGACTGGAAGTCCAACACCTTGTTTGTTTTCAGGTTTCAATGCAGACAAACAGCCTGAAGACTTCACACATGGTGGTGCAGATGAGTGCATACTATGCTGCACTGAAATTTTCTGTTGTTCTCTTTTGATGTTGTATTATCTGATAAGCTGTAATCATACTTATGTCATCCCATTTGTTCTCCCAAGCTAGTATCCTAACAACTTGGATAATGAAATATGTAAATCCTAGATTTGGCTCAGCAAATGTTTTGAGGCAGGAAAACACAAAGAAATGGAGCCAAGCAAAAGTCTGAATTCTGTGTTCTGATGTATTAATTTCAATATCAGTTTCATGCTAATTTTTCTTATGGATTATTTTTTTCTTTTAAAAGTGATCATTTAGCAGACTAGTGATGAATGACTGCAGTTTTAATTTAGATCTCTAACAAATATCCAGACCATGTTTATTTTTATCCGGATCATTGTAAAAAAGAATTGAAAAACTTTGCAATCAGCAAGGTGAAAGCATTTCTATCACTTGGTGCTAGACTAATGTCACACTACTGTGACATTGAGAAAGAGCTTTTTAGCCAAGTGAAGTGTTTCATTCCTTTTCCTTAGATTTTCCATCTCACACAATCTCATTCACTACAGGATGATGAAAACAGCCTTTAAAATCTGATTGTTCAAATGAAAACTGAAATTCCTATTCTTTCACCTCCCAGCTGCCATATTAACCTCGGTTAATGTCAAGAATGAGAGAACATTGCTATACTTCTTTGTTTGCCTTTTCTTTCACTTTCACTTTCTGAAGTGACCACATTTCAGTCTAGTACACAGGCAAAATGCTCAATATATATACAAACGGGATGTTACTTACCTTCACTTTCTTGCCTTGAATGGCATGTCTAAGCCTGTAGAGGGAGAATGAAGATGTGCATTGATTCCCAGCAACATTCTTTGTCCATTCTGGGAATAAATACAAAGGTCCAGTCTGAAAGTTTGTAATTTCATGATCTTTCATGAGCATTCAATTGACATAGATTTCACAACGCAGTTACACTAGCAGAAGAACTATAGTGACAATGTTGTAATTTTTTTGAAATTAATTTAAAATTGACACTGATTTTATTATGCCCAGCCTGCACTGCTGCATGGGTGAGCTAACTGACATCTTTAGAAAGCTTTTTTATTCGATCACAGCACTTCATTAGGTGAAGATGACAGTCTACTAGAAGATGGCATCCACCTAATAATGAGAAGATCCCTGTGAACAGACTTAATAATGAAATAAGACATTCTTGAAGTATGCTCAAGAGCAGAGACCTCCACATGGAGTCAAGTAAGGAAGCGCTGCATGTGGAGGAGCTGGCACGAGAGAAGGTTACAAGGAGGACTTTTCACTTTACTATTCAAAATGAAGGACATTCAAAGGCATATCTCAAATGTGTGGATATTGGTGCTCAGAGTTTGAGCCACAAGCAAGAAGCACTGAAGGTGCATCCAACCGAATCAAGGCGCTTCTTCAGCATCAGAGCAGTGAATATCCATGTAGCCGATGACAAGACTTTTTCATTTATATACAAATTGAGCTTCCTCAAGAGGGAAACTGCAGATATAAAGACATTCTGCTTGTCTTATAAGTGTTACTGCAGTAATAATTTTCTCCATAATAATTTTTTTGGATAAATGTAGCTACCATATAGGGAAGAACAGATGTCTCTCTATTTCAACCTGATACATTGCCATCAGAAGACCCAAACTGAAGGCACCTTGTATCTCTTGAGAATTTACACAAGTTCTGCATGTGGAAAATCAAATGAAAGGTAGTACCCCCACACCATTTCTCTCCTGATTTCCAGTTAATTTTCTTTTCCCACATTTCTCTCTCAAATTTGCATTTACTTTTGCAAATTTCTGAAATGAAAGGGAGAAAGAGCTGTTATCACTATTTAGTAGACTTCACTGAGTTCTCTCTCCTTTACTTGATTACATGGTGTTCTAAACCTAAATTTCTCTTCAGCCGTGCATACATTTTCCTCTGAGAAGTCAGAAATTTTATGTGGAAGAAGTCTGTGCTTTCTAAAAGAACAGCCTTGTATTGATGAAAAGAAAAACAGTGTTAACAAATGCACTGTGGTGGGCTGACCCTGACTGGATGCCATGTGCTCACCAAAGCCACTCTCATTTCCCCTCCTCAGCTGGGCAGGGGAGAAAAAAGGCTTGTGGGGCAAGATAGGGATGGGGAGAGATCACTCACCAGTTACCATTATGGGCAAAACGAACTTGACTTGGGAAAATTATTTGATTTTATCACCAATCAAATCAGAGTAGGATAATGAGAGATAAAACCAAATCTTAGAACCTTCCCCCCACCCCTCCCTTCTTCCTGGGCTCAGCTTCATTCCCAATTTTCTCTCAGTTCTTCCCCCACAGTGGTGCGGAGGAATAGAAAATGGGGGCTACAGTCAGTTCATCCCACAGGTTCTCTGCTGCTCCTTCCTTCTCATGGGGAGGACTCCTCACACTCTTCCCCTGCTCTAGCATGTGGCCCTTTCCATGGGAGACAGTCCTCCATGAACTTTTCCAACATAAGTTCTTTCCATGGGCTGAAGATCTTCCTGATCTGTTCCAGTGTTGGTCCCTTCCATGCCTGGAGCACCTTCTTCCCTTCCTCCCTCTCCTTTCTCACTGACCCTGTTGTCTGCAGGACTGTTTCTCTCACATATTCTCACTCCTCTCCTCCCCGGCTGCATTTGCTCTTGTAAAACAACTTTTTTACCCTTAAACACATTATCCCAGAGATGTCAGCACCATCACTGCTGGGCTCACTCTTGGCCAGCTGTGGGTCCATCCTGGAGCCATCCGACACTGGCTCTGTTGGACGTGGGGGAAGCTTCTGGCAGCTTCTCACAGAAGCCACTACTGTAGCCTCCCCACCAAAACCTTGCCACACAAATGCAACATATGCACAGATTTATCTTCAGAGCTAGATACAATTGTTGCTTATTTTTAATGACCTGGGCAAATTCTAGAAAAATAAGGCTTGAAACCAAGTTTTAATGCAAGAAATCTGAACAACTGAAATAGAATGCAATTTTTTTTTTCTTTCCACTGAATCTACTCCTCTTCTATAGCTTATATATCCAGAATGAAATAAAATTGTGGTGTACTTGAATGTCAGTTAATGAATTTTTAACAGGTAATTTAAGCTTTTTAAAACTAAAGAATGTGAGTCAGTAGAGTACATTTAATCATGGACCAGATCAATCATCTTCAATAGTCACTCTTGCTTGACTAAGGTTTTTAGAATGTGGTTATTTAGGTGGTGTGTGGTGGTCTTCTATGTAGGATTTCATGTCGCTATGCACTAACGTGATATTGACGTGTTACTTATACATTTCACCTCCTATTCACAACAATTACAACTCCATGCTTTCTCCTAGTCTAGATGAGACTTTAGTATGGCAGAAACAAGACTGATTAAAGTCCGTCTTGGGTGAAGTGGAAATGTGTTTACTTTGAAATATCAATAGTAAATCCAAGCAAGCAGGGATTATTCCACACAAACATTGTCTCAAATGGTTTTTTATGCTTTAAACTGCATAAGTAGCTACAGCACAAAAGGCACCCATGGGTCCCTTAGTCCTGTCTATGAGAGACACCCAGAATATTCAATGCATCCAGAGTTTTCTAATATTAAAATGACTAGGCATGGGTCAAAACTATTTAGACTGAAATGTGAATGTACTTTAGATTAGGATTTTGGATTCAGGTATGCAGATAAAGTGAGCAAGCATTTCAAGTCCACGAAGAGCATCAGTTTCCTGACTGCAGTTTTTACCTGCTTCTTTCCATTGCTAGCTTCCTCTTTCTTCAACAAAATCCATCAAAAGAAGTGGCTCTATGCGGGATTTTCTAGTTTTAGTACTGTCTCTTGAAACAGTAAACCCCAAAGGTTTTGCACAACATCATTGCTAATATGTAACATGTCCCAGAATTTTTTGTCCCAACAATTCTACTAGGAATACGTTGCATGGATACCTTCTAACAGCTAAATTTTAATCCCAGCCTTGCAGCAGATGGACCTGGGGAGATGAAGGTGCAGCAGCCTCACTTCTTTAGCTAATTTGGTTTTTCATTCAAAACTTAGAAGACTTTGTTTCTAGACTAACGATTGGATCTCTTGCCTTAATTAATTTATCTAAGATGGGTCAGTGAACGACATTTTCTTGAGGTGAAGAAACCATAGTTTAGTACATATAAATTTTCATGTAATTAAAACAAACTTAGCATCTGAGCCAGTCAATGACTGAGCATATTTCTTTTCCTGGCTGTACTAAGGACATGCTGGTATGAACAGGTTTTAAGACCTAAAGTTGCTTAGTTAAACTACTTAACAGTAAAGGATTTAATTAGATTTCAATGTGAATTTTCTAGCTAAATCCTTCAGGTGTTTCTGCCTTCTTCACTAATATTGCCATAAATGAATCTCTATTTGCTGTGATATTTTGGTAATTTAGTGACTAAACTGATTTAATCTTTTTCCTCTAAGGCAATCTGTTTGCTACAACTTTTTTTTTTGACCTTCTCCTCATTCTTCAGCATTATCTTTATTCATTTAAATGAATAAGATCAGGAAATCAGCACATGGAGAACTGAAAGGCAGCTGTTTATGGTACCTTCTATCCACACAGATCTGCATGGAGTATCTGCTGCCTTGTGGTGATGAAGATTGCTCCAAGGATGCAGTTACAGCTGTTTGATCCCACTAGACACATAAAGGCCCTACAGCAAGAAGAACTGATGGTTCATCAAACACGTGCAATATTTTAGAGGGTTCTAGAGAAAATAATCTTTTCAAGAGAATGAGTCCCTCCCTAAAAGGATACGAAGGAGCTTGGTGTCAGAAACTATATCAGATAGTAATTGTCCCAATGCTAGTAAAGTATCCATTCACTTTCAGAAATGTCTTGGGAGTTTCTTCTCCATTCCTCTCAAAAAAGGAGAGTTCATCTCTGTTGTACTTTTCTAGCTGCTCTATTCCCAGCAGCAGTGGTTTTTTGTTTACACAAGCTCATGTGTGCAGCTGTGTATTGATGGTGTTCTGCTGATCTGTATGCTATAAGATACGTTTATGACAATAGTGCTTTTTCTTAAACAAATATGTCATTATTTCTGATATATTCAGCAGTTCTCTGGCTATATTTGGAGTTCATCTGCTTGTGAAGTTATTTGTGAACTGAATTAATTCTATTTTATCTTTAGCAGTGTTAATTTAAGTCTTCTGTTAATAGAACAATTATTTTTGGGATGAAACTTTTAACATATTCCCATTATTGTCCTTTAATGTTTTTCCCAAAGTTGTTGTCAGCCAAAGGAACATATTGGTACAGCTACAAGGCAGCCTCTGCACAATTCAAAAATAGATAAGTTCAAGTGAGCAAACCAGTGTGAGTTCATGAAATAGTGATGTTATTTTGCTTACTGTACTAATGGTTGTTCTCTTGACTATCATTCTATTCGTTGGTCTGGAAACAGATACAAATCTGTACACCTGGTTTCAAACCTGTCTCTGCACTGCATATGACCAGCACTCCGTCTATCCAGCCACAACCTACTCACACTGATATCACCAGTGAAGGCAGAAGCTATCACAGTGAAAGGTCTCTCCAAGTGCCCTGTTTGTCCCAGCACTCTCCCACCAGATGAGGCTGTTTGCTCCCTGAGAGGTGACTCCTTCTGAAGGGCCTTCTCTATTCACCATCTCCACGTGGTTGCAACTGACAGAAGGGCAATGGAAGTCATGATCTTATTTTAGTGGATACAGTGAGTTAAAACCGGGCATTTTAGTTATTAGTTGAACATAATGCATGTGTACAAAATCCTTATATGTCTCTTCATGGGTTATGCTGCATCTTAAAATGTGTGGAGTGTTACCACAGACATTTTTCCTCCAGTGAAATGCTAACTGATTAAAAAGAGAAGTTTGAGGAGAATTTTTTTTTTGTAAATTACGAGGTTTAAAACACTTCTTTTAAGTATTTTACCAATGATTCAGAAATTTGCTGCATGCAAAAAGAGTGAATAAATCTATGGTGCCCTTCTGTTTCTGCAGTGTTCAGTTATCAGTGAAGTCAACATGCAGGGGAAATCTGTGGAGCAAATGAAAATATGAGGAGGCATATCCACGCAATTTCTCACTTACCTAATGCAGGAAATGAGAGTAGTGAAGACATGATCAGTTCTAGCTTGGACGCCGCAGTGCAGACCCAGTTCTACGAGCAGTCTAAGCTGATACTTGATATCTGCAATACTGCATATTCTGTTCAGCTAATGGATAGGGAGGAGATAAATTGAGCCAAAGTCAGATACAGAGTCAGGGCAATAATCTCTTGAACTACTTCAGTAAGGTCTCATCTGCCACAATGACAATTCTGTCACTATGTATTACTCTTACTCAAGCTAAAAAGAAAGATACTTCTTTGTGTGCACCTATCCTCACCACCAATGTAAATTTCTTGATAGTGTTGTCACTTGTACCTGTTGCATACTGGGATTAAAATTTAACTGTTAAAGGTACCTGAGCAGAAAAATAAAGCTTCCTACCAAGTCAATAGGTATTTTTAAAATAATTTGTTCTGAGTAGAAGTTGATGGAGTCACAGCACTCTCTGAGTGAATTTAATATGCTATCTCCCTTGCTATCCTAGAAAAAAGGTTTTGGGTTAAGCAATTTACAGTTTGCTAGGCAGAAATGGAAAGGAAGGCAGAAATGGAAAGGAAAGCAGAAATGTAAATGAAAGCACTAGAAAAGTCCGTGTTAGGAAAAGTACTCTTCTCCTGTGTTTGTATTTCCTTCAGAAATGTCAGTGTTAACTTGAAAATCAAGTCCCTTCTGGAAGCTTCTAGATCAAAGTTTTCTTGTTTCCAGGCTTCTTCATCGTATAATGTGAGGTTAAGAAAACTCCACTTTCCAACATCAGCTGATGTTGTGTCTTATTCATGTCTGAAACACATACTGGAAGGGAGATTTTCTGTTATACTCAAGGAGTATACATCCTTAGAAATGATGAGGACCCAAAGGTTATGTCATAATTACATTAAACCATTCTAGAAATAAGTCACATCTTCAGAAGTGCTCTTGAAGACACAAGAAAGTTAGTCAGGGAAAAGATACTCCTTCCCATTTTCAGTTTTCAGATATGTTTTCAGGAACTTACAGCAGCAGACATCTTGAAAAATGAATACTTACGTAATTATTTATACCAGGGGCAATGCTTTGTTGACTTGCACAAGCATATAAGTGTTTTTCACTGAACCATAGATAACTATTCCTTCAAATGTTTTTATATTATCACTTCTGAGCCCCAAATCTTTACTTTGTGAAAACCAGAAGATACTTTTAATGATTATTGCTAGATTTGATACTGATTTATTGTGAAATTAGTGTACTGATAGACCCACCATTGGCCTCTATTCTCTATTATGAAGAGCTGGACCTCTTAATGTTACTAAAAGTAAGGTAATTATACCGAAGCAGGTGAAGAATTTGATGCTTTCAGCCTTCTCCCAACTTCTGTCTCTATATCCACCCCTGGGACTTAACTTAGCCCTATAAATGAGGCAAATAGTTCTTGCAGTGTGCCTCTGCAATCTCCCTGCAGGGAATCTGGACATGCTCCCATAGGTGCTGGGGGCTGTCCTTGAACCCAGAAGACACTGCAGAGAACTTAGGATAATCCAGCCACACTCCAGGGGCTGCCCTGGAAGAGCACCATCAGTGTATCCCTGAAGTGCAGAGGGGTCTGTCTCGGTGTAAGTCCTGCTGCCAGGCTTGTCTCCAGGCTGGATCTGACCCTGGCATTGCTCTGGACCTGCCTATAACCCCAGTGCTGGTCAGTGCAGGGCTGTGCAGGTGCCTACTGGGAACACATGCTCAGTCCTGCTGCTGTTGGACATGGAGGCCTGGAGATGTGTCTGCCATGCCCATGTACTGCTCCTGCCATAGCTCCTATGGGACTCACCAGAATTCCCCCATGCTCCCAGTGCCACTGTGATGTCAGTTTGTCTGCACAGGGTGGTCCAGAGATCTGGTCTTTCCCTTATCCTTGCCATGTACAAATTAGTTCATCCTCCTCAATCAATCCAGAGCAAACCAGTGAACGGGGTAAGAAAGGCAAGTGCAAAAATGAATTTACTGAAGTCTATATACAGTGGTGTAGACACTACTTTCCGTTATCCAAGAAATTGCTGTCGGGGAAGACCTCTTACACACTGAGAAACCCTTGTAACAAATCCCAGCACTTCTACCATGTACCGGAGCTACACTGAGCTGCAGAGAGAACCTCTCGCTGTTCTACCTTCTGTCCTATTGGCTGCAAAATAATGAGGCAGCAGGATCAGAGAGGATTAACCTGGGGACCTGAAGACACCTGGTCCCCAGCTGTGACAATCTTGCCTGGCAGTTTAAATGGGAGTTCAAGTGTGCAGGTGACAGCAAAGGATGTGATAGTAGGGAGAGAGGCAGCTGGACAGTAAGGATGTAGGAGCAGGACTGGCAGCTCCTTTAGGGGCTGTTTAGACCCATCTGTACCTGAGATTCCCACTGCAGCCATCTCGGGAACTGGCTGAGGGACCAGGGCTTCCTCATAAGTGCGAATCAGGAGAATAGGTATCTCTTTCTGTTTGTAGGTGCCCATAGGAAAAGCATCGAGACCAAGTTCTTGATGCCCACAGGCCATGTCTTCTCCTGTAGTTAGGAAAGACATGCAGGCCATCTTTTTCTGCCTGATCCTGGCAACAGAAGGCTCAGAGAGATAGGTGCGGGCTGACTTACTGCAGCTGGATGTTTGCTTCAGAGTTTTAACTAAAAGTTGCAGTGGATCCCCCTGACTCGTACCCACCCCAGAAAACCACGCAGAAGTCTCTAGAAGCAGTCCTGATGATGCTCCCATCTGTAAGCAGCGAGGGTAGAAGCTGTTCTAGTCCCTGAATCATATTCTAAAGGAGATCAGATGCAGCCATGATGCTTCTTTTTTCAGTTCTCTGCTGTGAAATTGCATTAAAAGAAACTAAAAATACACTTTCTGTTACTACTTTTTATGCAAACAGATGCTGTACTTACTACAGAGATGTTATTTACCTGTCAGGCTAAAGACAAGGTTGATAATAGGAAGTCCTGAAGACATTACTTCTGGGGGCTCCAGACTTCAGTGTGACAATTAGCATGATTAGGATTTACAAGCTGAAAATTAAAATTGTGATTTTTTTTTAAGAGACTTTTTCAAAAAAAGGACATCTAATTACTACATAATAAAATGAAAGTACTGGCAATCTCACTGGTTATTTGTGTTTAGAACTAGAATAGAAAGCATACTAAAAAGGAATACTGGGAGAAACTGTCCTGTCCTTTCACAGTTTCTTCAGATATTGGCAGTCTAAAAAAAGCCTATTTTTCCCCAGTTAGATAATTAGAGCAATTCAGACATTTGCATTCAGGAAAGCAGTCACTTTCAAATGTGTTTTACAAAGCCATTTTCTGAAAAGAGCCATTTCCAAATCATGCTGTTCTTCTGAGTGTGCTAAAGCATAAAGTGTAATTAGACTTATTGCCTTAGAATTTAGTGGGAAACGTTTAAAAAAAATTTAGCCCTCCTTAAAACATGACTCATCAGCTGGCTGGGAGCCTGAAGAGCCACAGCACAGTCTCCTATCCCTTTGTTAGAAAGGATGCTGGTACAAGAGCTTGCCCTTACAAAAAAAAAATACACATTTTGCTGGTGGTATTCCAGTCTGTCTGCAGAGAGATGCTGAGAATCTGTTCCTGTCTCTGCTTCTAGGATCCCATTCCCATTACAAATAGAATCACTGGGAGAAAAGTCTGGCTCTCCTCATGTTCTTTGCCACAGGAGGGAGTGCTGGGAAACTCAAAGAAGGCCCTTCTGTTTTGTGTGTTGTGGGGAGGATCAGCAGGCAAAGTCCTTTCAGCCCGACACCGAAGGGAGATACCTACGGATCTGCTCCGTGGCTCATGGAGCAGTTGCCATTTGCTTGATATGTAAAAGAGCAAAGGGATGGACCATCATCAGTGAAAGCCACATCTTTAGACAATTTGGTAGCCTTTGAATCTATGTGAATTTCTGATTTCTCATTTCCAAAGGATTATCATTTTAATGTAATTGGGCAAACTCGAGAGCCAAAAAAAGCCTTCTTGTAGTATGTAGTGACTGTAGCAACTCTTTCGTCTGCAAAAGTGCTAAAACTTCTAAAAGAAAATTGTATAAAAGGGATTTCTCTTCTGGCCTTTATTTTTTTCCCTCTTATTATTTCCAGACTAGGGGAAAAGGTGTTTTGGCACATTTGTCTTGTAAATATCTGTATTACATGAGCTAAAACCCAAAAAGGTAACAGCCAATTGCAGCAAACACATAAATGAGGGAATTCAAGCCCAAACAGCTTAAGGCTCACAAAATTGTAATTAGCAGAAGCCAAGTTTTATAATAGAAATGTGTTAGGCAATCTGAACTGTATGCTAAATATCTAATTTGTTGCTTACTTATGAGCATGAAAATTTTAAAACACAGCCTGCCCCCACTTCCAATAAAGTGTTAGTGGATGCATTCAATGTGCAATGTGGGAGTCACGACTTCAACAGGAACTCTAATTTTCACTTGTGCTGTTCAGCGTAGTCTCTAGAGAATCCCTCACACTCAGCTCTTATCAGTGTCAAAGCAGTCTTTGCCAGCCAGTGTAAACTCACGTGGAACATTGTTGGGTTATGTATCAGAGGATGAGCTGTTTAATATCAGCCTCCTCTCACCTGCATCCTAGATTCATGGTAATGTGACAATTTAAAATATTGAAGAAGGCAAAAGCATATTCCATATGTTTTGATCAGGAATGTCCAGACAAAGACTCCACTTTTCTTTGAGTCATTTTCTAACCTTGGTGCAACTTTCTGTTCAGGTTCAGTTGAGTGGAGTGCTGCAATATATCGACCAAGAAGGAGAACCACAGAAGCATCATACAGAGGTAAAACAGAATGGTGAGCTAGAGAGGACTTAAGAAAAATTTATAACAATCTCTTGACATTTTGGAGGTTTAGGCAAGGTGTGCATGTGCCTTTCCAAGAATTGAACCTGTTTTATTTGTAGGAGAAATAGTGTATGCTCAGAGAATGCATAAAGATGGCTTACACTTCACTAATGAAGGAGAATATTTTGTAATGACGTCTTCATTTTCTCAAAAGTGGGACGTTGTTTAACATTTTCATGAGGTGCAGCACTCACTAACCAACTGACTGATTAAATTTTTTATCAAAGACAGACAATCCTCATGTTGGTCTTTAGCTCTGACAAAATGCTTCTTGCACCATTAAAGTTAAGTTCTGCTGAATGCTTTATTTATTTAAAACAATCTGTGAGCATTTTCTGTAGCTGGCTGAGCGTGGTTTTAATACTGTTTTACCAGACAGTATAAATGGAGGCTGCAGGATATATAGAAGGGAAGCACGCTGTGAAAAGATAATGGAGTCTAGAAGTGCATTCAGCATCTCCATTCTATTCAGCTGTTAGCTTTATTATCTGTACTATCAGAGCCTGTATTTTGGTGTTATTTCTCATCCAAAACATTATCAATTTTTTTAAAGTGTTCTGCTGTTCAGTGAGTAATTTGGATTGACTCTACAGCATAAGACAAGTTACCAGCTGCTGCTGGCAACTGATTGTATTCTTATTTATTATGGTCTTAATGCATGCAATATGCACTAATCACAGTATTACTTTAGCTTTTGAATCAGTATAATAAGCTTAATGCCATTGAGGGTTTTGCCTCTTGTCAGATCAAATTTTACAGGTTATTGTAGTAAAAGGATCAGAGTTTCTGAAGCAGAGAAAATTTCATTGGTGAAATCCTGATTTTATTGCAGTCAGCTGGAGTTTTTCCCAAAGCTTAGATGGCAGTCAGCTTTCGCAGCTTTCTCATTTTTGAGAAAGAAAAAGAAAGAAGGGTGTGCCATTTATTTGCAACCCTATCTATAACCCTGACGTAACATTTAGCATAAGATAGAGTAGCTGGCTGCATGATAACATTAGATAAAGATGATCAGTGGCCCATAACACATGGCTTAAGGAAGCATACGACGTCAAGGGACTCAGACAAAGACAAGACTGATGAAGGATCTAAGTACTCCTTATATCATAGTGGGCAGTTACAGAGTGGACGGAACACTCCTCGTTAGTGGCAAGTAAAAAAACAAGGAAATGCCCTAGAGATATCATGCGATGGCTTTGCACTTTTCTGTGCTTAATAGCTGAACCTTACTAGCCCCAGGAGCCTGCCAGGCTGATCCCTTGTACAGCCAGGATTGATGACTCAGCTTGTTTATACCATGGCAGCAAGGTTTTCCAAAGACAGGTCAGTGCCAGCACTGACCATTTCTATCTCAGCCAGCTCACTGGAAGAGTTTGAAACCCTTTCTCCAAAAAACTACTCCAAATGGAAAGAATGTTGGCAGCCTCAAGATGAGGTCTTTTCTGAGCGGTGACTTTTCCGTGGCTGGCGGCAGGGATGACAGGCAACAGGAGTAAGTCAGTGTATGTTCTGTGCAGTGATCCCTCCTGAGGAGAGCACCCGACTGGGGTGACAGCGTGTGCCACTCTGCATTTCTGGTGTGCCTTCTCTGACCAGCCCATGAAGGACCTGTCTTAGGGCTAGGATGTCCTTGTGTGGCACAGCTGGAGTTACTGCTTCAGCACCCTTGTGTTGATTACAGAGAACCTTCTGCTCAGCACTGTAAGGGTGAAGCATTCTCCCAACCTGCCTGTGACTGTGTAGCCTCCCCAGTACACCTCCTGCACGATCCAAGTCTTGCTCCTCTCTGTGATTCTGAGGTTTCCCTCTTTGCAGGCACTGTCTGCAGGCGTGATGAGCCTCCTGTATGAGCAGTACCTGCTATTCGTGCTAAAGAGTCTTTGGAAAAATGAGTTGCCTGTGGAATGGAAATATTCTGGGGGCATGAGATGGTGTGAATGTCACATTACCTTTAGGGTATGTACCGGAGAACAGATCTGCTTTAGCGCTAAATATTCAAAGGTGAGAATCAAGGTCAGAGTCCAATGGCTCGAGACACCCCAGAAGGCACCACCAAGGCCAAGCAGCTGCAGCATCTCAGCAGAGCACACTCACCAGGCTTGTGAGCATCCTTTGAGACCAAACATGCTGCTGCTGCTGCTGCTGCTGCTGCTTGGGGAATTTAGCCTCATGTGTATTGTGTGGCACAACAGAAGTGTGAGGTAGCAAAAAGGCATTGCAATTGTTTGTCTTCCTCTTAGACCACTTAAGCCCGTGGTTTTTATGTACGATTAAAATGCCCAAAATCGCTGATGTCTGATTCTTTGTAAACCTGTATCTCACCGAGTCACTCACATTTCTGCTGGTGGGCCTGGGCACAAATGCCTTGGGGCTGAAACTGTTATGCAACTAATTTGCTGCTTGGTGGCCTTGACATGCCTGAGGGAGAATTCCCAATGGCTGATTCTCCTACATAATCTGCCAGTGCATCTTATCGCTATGACATGTAGGAGACGATGCCACGCAGAGTGAAGCTGGCACGTTACAGTATTGTATCTCTGGATGTCAGGAACTCCTGCGTGAACAGAATCAGATCCCTTCTGTATCAGGAAGTGGGGCAAGTTCAAAACCAAAAAAGGGTAAAATAAACCCACAGCAGCCAGTGACTTTGTAATTAACCCCGCTGTTCAAATATTCAAGTAAAATTCCTGCTCTGAACCCCTTGAACGTTTCAGCTGTACTGTTCCATTTTCATGCTGCTTCATGTGCTTCAGCCTGTCTAAGATAAAATAGCTTGCAGTGCATCTTTTATTATGGTACATGTTTTCTTTTCACACTTCATTATATATTTGTTTCCATATTCCATTATGCATCTCAGCTACTGTATCTCTGTCAGCAACTCACATGCCATGCTGCATTAGCATTTCAGTTCTTGTTTTTGCTTGTCATTATGAATGATTGTTATCACAAATCATTTTATTTCTGATTTCACATCTCATCACTCGTTTTTCAGACCCTCACTGTGGATTTCAGTGCTCATGTTACAATATAAGCTGGAGGGTTTGCTTCCCATCAAAAACTGATTTTTCACAACTTGTTACAGATTTTTCTTTCTGTATTTCTTCATGGATTTAGTCTTTCTTAATTTGTTCTGCATTTTTCCTACTGCATCACAGGATTCACTACTTAATTTTGAACCTTATTTAATTTTTCCTCTTTGATCTTAAAGGTGCATTTCTGCTTTTGCCTATCATTACTCTCTCAGATTTTGTATTTCTTGACTTACTAAATTTTTTTAACTTATTATGTATGCCTGATGCCAAATCCTGTTATGAGTTTTCCTTTTCACATCTCATTACTCACTTTTTTTGGTTCTGGATCTCCATATGAATGCTTTTTTGCATCTCGTTTCTAGTTTCCAGTTTCGATTTTTGATGTGCATGTTCATTTTTATTTCACTGCTTGGTTTTGTTTCAGTGTCTCATTATGTGCTTTTAGATCTAATTAGGAATTTCATGTATCATTGCTTATTAGCCAATTTCCTTTTTGCTGCCCATTACAGACTATGCATTGTATTCTGAGTGTGTGCTCTCAGATTTCCCTGTGCATTTTAATTTCCTCACATTCTTTAGTTAACTTTTTACATCTTATGAGAAATTTCATATATTCCTTCTAGCATCCTATTATGATTTTTCAAGACTGTAATTTTATTTTGCTCCTGTGTAAACTGTCTTTATTCTGCACCACAATAAATATACTCTTTTAATATCTCATTAGCATTTGAATGATATAATATTGCAAATTTCATTTTTATATCTCGTACTAGATTTTCATTGAAAGAATGCATAATGAACTTCCATCTCTGTATTTTTTGAAACTTGAAGATGGGGGTGGTGCCTCTTAGCATACATTTTCATATCTGTAAATCCTCCCATGTTTTCTTTTCACATTGTGCACTTTTTCTTTTTCAGAGCTATTTTTGCACTTTCTCTAATGCCTGAAATTTCACAGCTTGATTTATTTCTAGTGACGTTTCATATTTTGTAGGTCATGACACATTTCTGATTTCGAATATGTCAAGCTTTCCTTCTTTATTTATTTATTAATTTCTATTTTTGCATTTTTTTTTAATTTCCCCTTTCAGAATAAATTTTCCTTTTATGTAATTTTTCTTATACGTTTTCCTGAATGAATCACCTGGTTGGATTTTTTAACTTATATTCTTTGGTGTGTAACATTACCCATTTTAGATTTTTGTGTCTCCTCTCACGATGTTCATAACTATTCTGCATTTCATTCTGCAGCTTCATTATTCATATCTTGTTCCCCATTTGTCTTTAAAATACCATTAAAAATTTCCATTTTATGAGTCCCTATGCATTGCTCATATTGCAGTTTTCTACTTATGAGTACTTGTTTGTGTTTTTGAGAAGTTTTAATGTGCACCAGATGTGATTTTTGCCCATCTCATAATCCATTCCTCTATCGTCTCATTATGTTTTTTCAGATTTTCCTTTTTTTATCTATGTTCTTACTGCACGTTGTTTTTTTTTACACTTTATTAGGTCTCGAATTGCACATCTCATTGGATTTTTCCATTCATCCCTCATTGAAGCATTTCACTTTTTAAACTCAGTATGTATTTTCACCTCTAACACAGGCTCTTTAAAGACATGTTGAGTTCTGTAGCTCAGTGTTTATTTGAACTTTCTTATCACATAGACTCATATTCCCTTGCATGTATTCTTGCATCTCTTATTTCCCACTTGCCATTATGATGCATCATTTGATTTTTACTTTGAAAGAACATGTGCCTTCTTTGTTTCACATTACAGCTTTTCATTTCTACCTCTTGTTTTATCTTTTAGTTGCCACCTCACTTTCACTATTCTCTTCCTTAGGATGTTTTATTTCCTTTTTATATAACATTACGTGTCTTTTTATATTAATTTCCTTTTGTTTACACATTTTTTATTTCACATCAATGTGCAATATTTTCTGCATTTTTTCCACTGCTTACATGCTTTCATTTTGTCATGATTTTTCCATTTCATCATGACTTTTCCTCCTCATCTATGACTTTTAAAGGTTTTACTTTTCACTTTTACATATGCATTCATTTTTATATCTCACCTTTCATTCTACATGTTGTTGGTTTTGGTTCTTATTGAATGTGCTCCTTTCTGCAGCACAGTAGATTTTGCTGGTATAACTCATATACTCCTCCTTTTTCACTTGAACTTGCCTGCATCTAATCACGTCTCTCTCTTTCTGCCCCTCATTATGTGAGCATTTTCACACGCCGCCACAAATCTGGCTTTCACATCTCATAACTAGTTTTCATTCCCTCTCTCAATGATTTTGGGTAGCTGATCACTTAGATGTAGTTGTTTTGCCTTTGTGTATACCTTCTTAATGCTGAAAACAAAGTTTACACCCTCACACAGCGTAGCTGGTCCTTCTCTTTTTCTAGTTGCTACTTATGTATGCAAAGATAATTAAATTGATACTTCTGTCTTTTATTTCTACTGGCTAAGTGCCTTTGGTTCACACAAAAAGCCAAGAGGCAGTACAACAGAAAACAGAGATGTCAGCACAGAACATACATTGCAGACACTATGGGAATACAGAAAGTTGAGGATGAACATCTGCTTAAAAGTGTACTTAGGAAACTTTGGTCAGGGCTTTTCATTAAAATCATACATGTTTTGAAATGCTGATTGCATCAGCAAGCACTTGCTGCTTTCAGGATCAGATTTACTTTATGAAAATCAGATCACGCAGTATCTCTGCCCTTCCCAGCTTATCTTGGAGGATGGGAAAAAAAAGGTAAGGAAAATCTGGTTCTTTGGCTTGCTCCATGGATCCAGTAACGCAGATGAGGAGAACGGCAGTGGAGGTTACGCAGATGCTGGCCCTGATTAACTGAGCTCCATCTGAAGAACCACAGAAATGCTGTTTGAAGGACATATTTGGAGGGCTCCAGTTCTGCATCCCACTGCAGGGGTGGGTGCTGTCCAGCCTCCTGGCCTTGACTATCCCCACCTGAGGCCTCTTTTCCTCTGCCCATGGCCCTGTAACCCCAGTTCAAGCTTGCTCCTCAACCTCCTCCTCTTGAGCAGAACAACTGGAGGGTGTGCCAGTCGGCAATTTGCCAAGCCCCAGCTTGAGAGCCTCCAACTGTACATCCTGCACCTCTCCCTGGGCAGCCTGCTCTGCTGTGGTGCTCTCCTGGGGAAGCCCCAAGGTGCCGGACGCAGTTGTTGCTGTGGATGATATGGCCTCACACCACGGTGAGATGTAATTTTTTCCTTGCCTATGTAGCTCCCTCTTCAAGGCAGTGATTGTGTGGTCTTCCCAGAGTCTTTGCCCTTCCTCAGCTGCAGACGGGAGCAGGACAGGGCCATTGATGCTGGCTGTGTGTGCCTGTCTGTGTGGACACCCGCGGTGTGGCTGGGTGTGTGTGTATGTACATGTGCTGCTCATGTGTATATGTGTGCATCTGCATTTGGCCAAAACCTGATCACCCTTGATACCAGCTGGTCCTGCAGGCATGAAGCGGCAACCGAATTCCACTCCTGGACTACCGAGTTTGGCAAATCCCAATGGCCATACCCCTAGGTCAGTGTGCTCTACAGATTTGCTGAAGAGAGACTCTGCCACCATCCAGGCCACAGATGGAAATGTAGAACCACAAGGGAACAGGTACAAATCTCGGTTTCATACACTGTTATCTTCCAGCTGGAGCTACTGAGCATTTTAGACCAGATAATTTTAAACAGTCTTACTCATTACACTCAGCTTTCAAATGAGAATCCTGTTGGAGAAAGTACCTCAAGCCAAGGTACATTGCATCCACCTCTCTTCTAAAGTTTTGTGTCCTTTTCCACTTCCTTTTTCCTCTGTCTCCAAGACACATCTCAGGAAAGAAAACCTCACTCTCTGATTCTAGACCTACCTCTCTGATTCCTATACTTACCTATGGTGGAAATTCCAGACATGTTCATATTAAATGTTTATCACACTAATTATTATTTCCATGCCTGACGTGAGCTGCTACAAGCTGTAAGTGGTGAGAGACATATATGATCTCCTGTATCAACCGTGTGGGGTTAGGAGCTTGGAAAGGAGTTGTTACTCTATTCTGGCAGCTAGGAACTTGGCAGCATTTTAGGAGAAACATGTTAGTGGCAAATTAGTTCCCTTGAATCCACACTAATTTGATCCCATCCCAATGAAACTGTTTGATCAAGGACTGTGGCTTTTTACAATTTTCTATGCTATCAGTGCTACTAGTTGTCTAAATATTGTTTTGAAGTGCATTTAACTGTAAAATTATATTTACAAGAGAGGAAACAAAAGATGTCACTCACAAATAAACTTGCCTATCGAAGTTAAATGATATTTGAAGCTGAAAAGTGAAAGAAGTAGGAAACAACTGAACTGTTATTTTAATTTATCAGTAAAATGAAGATTTTATTTTGGTTTCAGTTGTGAGAGAGATATCTCAGCACAGGACTGATATTCTCGCTTCATTTCATGGTCATGAAATGAACAAAATAAGTTCATTTAAGTTTGCAAAAAGTATAAACCAATGTAAACACAATACAACAAAGACTTTTGGCTCGGGATAAAAGCAGGTCCAGGACGTACCCAACATTCATCCTTTTTTTTTTTTTTTTTGCATCATTCCTGAAATTCTTAGAGAGAATGATAGATCTTCAAACATTCCTTTGTATCTGCCCTTAGTTTCTGCATTTCTGAGTGCTTAAGAGCCATGTTACTTCTTTACGTACCGCTGTTAAAATGAAAACCTAGAATCCCCAATTATAGCAATTTAAAGGGATGTGAATAAATGAGATTATGAGGGAAATTTTTGTTCTCGAATGCTTCCTATATCAATATTATCTTCCCTAATGACAGTTTATTTAGTTTCAGACTGTGCTAGGAAATGTGTGTTTGTCTGGACAGCAGTTTCCTGTGAATCTGGAAGGCACTTGGTTGCTGCTGTGCATAATTTATTTCCTGGCTGCCACTTGTAGCACTGATGTGTAACCTGAATATGGCTGCACTCACATTTGTTCTGAGGGAAGGTAAGCAAGAAAAATTACAATAACTTTGTTTAACGTCTGACCTCTTTCAAAAGGGCACAGAAGATCAGCATCCTTTTTTTATGTGTTCCTCTTGCAGTTTCTTGTAGACTATTAAAAAAATTAGCTCTATGAAGAACATGTGGAACTTGCAGTTCCATTGTGTCTTCCACGATATCCAATAAGAGTATTGTTTTCATTTTCATTCACAGTCTTTTAGAAAAAGGATGCCTCCACTTGCTATCTGACAGATAGTCATGGGAAAGGCAACCAGGAGTTTCTTCGACTGAAGATTCGAATTCTGGATACTGCACAGTCTGGGTTCTGGTGTTGAGTGCTAGCTTAATAGTCACTGATGGCCAAATGTTTAAGCCAGCTGATGACTTTTACATATGTACACGAAACAAAAGGGTCGGATGTTCAAGGTCAGCCTAAGCTGGCGTAGCCGGGGATCAGTGCCTGGGATCAGTGCACTGCGCTGGGCTGTGACTCAGGGTAAATGTATTTAGGAAATATTAGGTCAGTATCCAAGACTGGAGAGCCGACAATCCAGCTGCATCCCCTGTGGATGTAAAAGACCAACATCAAACAAGCAAAACCGAAACAGAATAGTTCATTTTGTTATAAACATGATGTTCTGAAGATATCGTTAGAATGAGGCTTATAGGAAGCAATAACTTATTAAACTACGTGGAATGGTATTACGAGGAGAAAAGTAGACAAGTTCTGAGCGGACAATCTCTTCCTCAGGACATAGTTAGGAATTAAAATTAATTCCTCTGAGGTAAGTTATTTATCAGTAAGTTATCACTTATCAGTGAATTATTTAATTTTACGAGGAAAAGTCTGGAGTCTTTGGAGCAGACAAGATATTAGCGTAAGGGGGGAAAGAAAGAGGGAGAGAGAAGTTTTGTATTCTGTAGAGCACAAAATGTTTGGAGGGTGAGGAAGTAGGCCATAATGTGCCATAAAAAAGAGTCTTTTTTGAGCCCATGGCTCCAAGCTGTCTGTCACCCCTTGGAAGGAAGAATTTGCAGCAAACGTGCATATGCCAGCTCGGTGCTCTGAGATGGCTGAAAAGCAAATGAAGCCCTATAAGGCAGGCAGGCTCAGTCCTCCAGCTGATCTTGGGCAGGAGAAGTAGAGTACTAGAACCAGAAGCAAGAAGATATATTTTAGGTTTGACCCAACATGGCCATCCTTGTATTGATGATCCTGTCATATCGCAGTGTTAGTGGTGTTCTGTTGACAAACTTTTGTTGGTTGCAACAGTTTTCTTGCAGTCTAGAATCTTTTGCTGTATTTCATAGAGTGGAAACGTGCTGAATTTAGCAAGTCTGGGAGGCTTCTTAGAGGTTAGTAGGAATGTTTCCTAAATGCTCCAGGGAAGGGCTTTCGTATTTAAAAATCTATGTCATGTTTCCAGCTGTGTCACTTGGACCAGTGGTCAGGAACCACGGGACTGAGGGGCGGGGACTGAGTAAAAGCCTTTGGTCCAGCACTGGTCACATGCATCACATCACAAGCGTGCATCCATCACGTGGCAATAAAGTGCCCAGCACACAGCAATCGCACGCCCATCCTGTGCCAGGCACCTGCCAGTCGAGTGCCTGGGCATCTGCTTCATCTTAAACCGAAGTTTCGCTTTTGGAAGAAATGGCCTTTCTACTGCGTCACTCCACTGGCATTCGTAGAGTGACACGGGGGAGGGAGAAGGGCAGGGATTCAAGTGCGACATTGGGGTTGAATTGATAATTCAGGCAAAACTGTCTGGTAGAGAGCTTTAAGTAACATGTTAATGGGTATTTTAGGAACCCCTTGTGGTTTCTGAGTGTTGAACTCAAGTACTTACACGTTCTTTTCTCTCCATTTATCTCCATTTAAAAAAGGTTTTTAGAGTTCTTTACTTCATCCAGTTGGTCAATTGCTCTTGTCTTTACAGATAATGTTCTTTTAAGTATATTACAGAACTTTCCTGAGTGCTTCAAGGTACAGAATAAAACCAGAGTAATTTAATTTGAGTGAAGCCTTTAGATACCATCTAGGCTGACCTCCTGCTCCAAGCAGGGCTAACTTCAAAGCTAGGTGTGGGATACACCTTGAAATACCTTTTGCAGTTTGCTAAGACATTAAGAGCAGCTTGCTCTAATTTCTTGCTTCTGGGCACTCTGTGCTGTTTGAATTCAAAACGGTACTCTAATATTAAATTCTGTGTCCATATGCAAAAAAAAAAAACCCAAACAACTGCCTTGTTTGCTCTTTTTTAGTTTGTGACAGCAGTTTGACTCTGTTTTATTTTGCATCCAGAGGCCCACCTTTCAGCTGCTGCTATGTGAAGAGATTCCTAGTTAATCCAAGTGTGGATTGGGAGCTAGCCATTCGGGATACAGTGACATGCAGCCACTGTATGTTACCATTGCCTACTGAGCTGAACTCTCTCGCTGGGGAAGATGGTTAGGAGGCTGGAGCATGTCGTGTGTGTGGAGAGGCTGAGGGAGCTGGGTTTATAAGTCTGGAGAAAAGAAGTTTGGAGGGTGAGGAGGAGCCTCATTGCAGTCTTCCTTTACCTAAGGGAATGGCAGGGAAGATGGAACCAGATTCACGGGAAATATCCATCCTTAAAGATTTCTGAAATGTGAAATAACATGAAAGTTAGTCCTGTGTCAACATGCTGTTTACATTAAAGAGTTCTTTGGACTGTTCTGTCTGTGACTGTTGCCTTCATGGAAATCAGATAGAAACAAACTTGTTTTCCCTAGCAAAATTTATGATCTTTTGCCTATTGTTATTTTTCCCTAAAAAGAAAATATTTAAATAACAAAATGTTCTCACCTGTGGCCTATGTGAGCTGTCTCTTTTGCCTTGTGTTCTTATCCCAGCCAAGTTTCTGCAAGGAGAAATAAATTTTTAATAGTCCACTATTCAAATTATCTGATAAGAATAAAGTTACCTGTCATAGAAATAGACATTCTGTGCTGGCTGAAGTATGGGCTGCCTGTTGACTAGATTTGCAGCTGTCGTGAATCACGACAAATGACAGAATAAGTGCCCATTAAAATTTAAGAAAATCAGAACCCAACCTATTAATTTTTACTAATTAGATTCAGTTGGATTGATACACAAACACCATGATTAATTAATATTAAAGCTTGGATCAGAGCCTTCCCTGTGCCTGAAGAACATTCCAGTTTCATACAGCTCATTTTCAGATAGTGTTCAAAACCTTCTTCAAAGCCACAAAAGTAAATTACTCCCCGTCCCTGACCTCTTGTTATCTTTAGAAGTCTAATCTGGAATTTCTTGGCTCCTGTAAGATTTGATGTGACTGATACATCTCTCAAGGAGGATTCTTCCAGTTCATTAAAGGATACTGTGATCCAAAGAGGTCTTGATCACAAATAATTTTTGAGACCCAATGTTGTTTTCATTCTCAGATTTTTCCCAAGCCCCAAGAAAACTATGCTTTCCTCAGACTTGAAAATGGAAGCAAAAATCCATGACCACATTTGAAGCAAGACAAGGAGTTATCCATGAATGCAGGCCAATGCTACTTCTTGTCAGATCCAGCCCAGCAGTTTCAAGGCAGGTGGCAAGACAAGTCCGAGGTCAAACCAGGCGGACAGTCCAGAGCTCAGGCACAGCGACTGGGTTCACGGCCAGGCACACAGGTGTGCTATGATATGGCTAGAGACAAGGAAACCTACAGCACGGATCAGACTAACAGGGACTAACAGCCTAGGATGGGCCTTAAAAGGGCCTGGACACATGAGCAGAATGAGTGGGTGGAGCCCACTGGTGAGGTTGACCAAGGCCTCTTAGTGTCCTCAGTGATCTGACACGTCTTGGAACTTTCAAGGACTGCCACTAACATTGCACAAACAGAAGAAAATGAGATTTTGGGCCGCGAAGCTGACTATCTCTGAGTTCACCATGAGGCTTAGGACTTCTTTAGATGTATCCCACTGTCATCCTCCATCTTTCAGTGTGCAGCCTAGCTGGAGGTAATTTAAGCAAGTGCCTTTTTTATCTGCTTTTTCTCCTTATTTTTCAAAGGTACCTTGTTTACTACGTACCACTCTCTCTGATAAAAAACCCCAAATATTTTTATTCATATATTATTGTCCTCAATTTATCACAATATTATGAATGTTCAGGATACATTGCTACTGTATCTTCACAGTACCCCTGAGGGGAAGGAAATTCTCACAGAGTCAGAGAAATAGCACAATTCATTTAATTTAAAGCTGCAAGTGCTTGGTACACTCACAAATCAGAAAAATAAATTCAAATCAGGCAGTAGAACCTCAGTTAAGGAAACCAAGAATAGAGGAACATAAATGAATTATTACCTTCAAGCAACTTCATTTACTATTTTAACAAGCATCCTTACATGAACACTGAAGAGGCAAGACTGAGCCTACTAATCAGCACTTAATTTCCTTAATCAGGAGACCAATGCAGTCTCACGTAGCCCCATGCCTTGATGACACCATGCCTTTGAACTCTGGCAGTTCTACTGTCTCCGTTACACTGTTCTGTTTCATCCACTAGGCAAATACACCTAGTGTGCTGAATTGGATATTGAAGAGAAAAAGAAGAGGATTTTTGCACTGAATATAAATGTTCATGCTTCTGAACTTTGTGTGTGAATCTACTACTTCCTTTGTGTGACATTTAGAAGCTTTTATCCATTTTTAAAGAGCACAGATCCCATCAGAGAAGGGACAGTCAGAGAGCCCATCATAAGCAGATCTCTCGTGTGTCGCTAAAGGTAATGGAAAGACAAACACCAACAGCTGCTGTTAGCTCCTAGTTAAATCAGCCCTGATTTCACAGATGTTTGTTGACAGCAGAGGAACGATAAAACTTCAGAGTTGTAGGCACCATTAGACTTTCCAGAGTGGAAAGATACACTTTTTGCCACTGGCTGTCATCTCATCAGTCTTTTTTTTCCAGTCAGTGCTCCCTTCTTGTATACCTTTTTCTGTCTTAGCTCCCCAAGGGAAACAAACAAGTAATATTTTGAGGCTTAGGGAAGACATTATATTCAGGAGCCAAGGATTTTCATCAAGCCCTGACAGCCATTCTGGGTCTTTGGCTTGGTATATCCATATGTTCGCATGAGCAACTGCTGCACAGCCCCAAGTATACAGCAGTGGAGGGCAGATGCTGGAAGGCTCTGGATGTGTAATGCTACTGGAGAAAACTCCCAGATATGTTTACTGAGGCATGCTCTGGTGGGCATAAAGAAAGAGCATTACGGAGAAACAAATGTCAAAACAGGATGAATAGTCTTGTTTGCTACACTAGGTATAAGGAGACATGGTACTGGGTGAGAATGAACCTCTCCACAGATGGGATCATTCTGTGGCCCTGTCTGATGCCGTGGAAGAGTAGGATTTCCAGAACCTGAAGAAGCATAAAGTTTACTTGCTAACTGTATTTCTCTTCTTATTTTTGTTGTGGTTTAGTTTTTTTTTCCTTTTTTTTTTTTAAATTATTATTAAAGCAATTTTGTTACACCATTTGCTGCTGTGCCTTTCCTCCTGAGATCCAGTAGGAATGCTGTGTCCCTCCAGGAGTACAGCAACTGTGCAGCTGAGTGAGGAGGAGGGGAGTTAGCAGCTCCTTTATGAAACATAAAAATAGTTCAGACTGTTTACATTAAGAACTTTGATGGGGCATGTCATTTAAGGCTTTGAGGGGTAGAGTGCCTCCTGCGATATGGAGTTGTTAAACTGTACAGTGAAGGAATGGTGAGAAACATATGTGTTGTCATGCCACTCCCCCGTGACACTTTGCATCCTTTTGCATACTGAAGGGGAATAGCTCCAAGACATTATGGGAAGGTTGCATCATACTTCATGGAGAAAGCATTTCAGCATTTGCATCTAAGCTTAGCATTGTGTACAGCTCTTTATATAATTAAAAAAAAAAAAAAGTGCAAAACACTTTTGCTGCACTACTTGCCTGTTTGTTTTATTCTTCCTGTCACTTAGAAAGACCTTTCAGGATGGATAACCTGATTTTGTACTAGTAGAACATTAAGTTTTACTATTAAGTTGAACTCCTGTGAATACAAAGCAAGTCAGACATTTCACTGCAATCCTTTTTTCTGTTACCAGAGATATCATCAGCGGAGTTCATTAAATACCTCTTTCAATTCCAGTGAAGACTATCTTCACCTTCTCATCTGGAGAAGATACTACATTTCTCAGCCTGCTAGGTAAAACAAACAGGAAAAAAAAGCCCAGGGAGACTGAATTATCACTTAAAGGAACTTTATCTCTCTTTACCTCTCTCTATTTTTTGCCTAGATTCTCTGATATTTTCCCCTCCTAAGAAGAGACTTACTTTTAATTCAGAGGTAAGTTGTTCTCATGTTGAGCTCTCATCATTGAGGAGATTGGGTGATACAATATAATGGCATCTCCAAGTCTTAGCTGATTGTTCTCAGTCTTTTCTATTCAGATTGTGCTTTCAGATTAACAAGGAAAAAACAAAATTTTCTCAAGAATTTAACTTCTCTTTTAGATCCTTGTCAATAAGGAGGAGAAATAAATCAAGGAAGTAAAAAATCTTAGATAAACTGTTCCTAGGCGAAGGTGAACTTGAGTTCCCCTGTGAAGTCATGCGTCTTGTTCTGCAAATTCCTACCTGAACTGAGTTTAACAGGGTTGAGGACTCTTACACCCGCATTAGAAGACTATATGGTGTCTCCATGGAAATGATGGAAATTTTGTACTTTTCCCCTGAGATCAGACTGTGGTCAAGTGTTCTGCAGAGTAGTTCTGCAATTAACTAGTCCTAAAAGGCAAACCTCTAGTATCCAAACATTCATGAAGCTTTCTGGAAATAAATGTCAGGCCTGGGAATGTACAGCATAATTTCTTTAGAGAAGCTGGATGTCTTTTTGTTTGGACAAGCTCACACATTTTCATGATACATTTTGTTCAGGCATTTGGATAGTTGAATACTGTGCATATAAATATATACTGCAAATTACCTTATCCCCTTAAGAAAATATTATCAGAATGCAAAGCAGAAGGCGTAATTTTGCCAGCTTCTCATGTGGTAGACTTTGGTATAACAATGACTCTGAATGAGCGATTCACTCAGAGATTTGCAAAACCTGTAGGAAGATAACACGTACAGGGAGACGAGATTTTAATGAAAAAGAAGAAGCAGGGGTTATTTTAATAACTGTTTGCATTACATTTTTTTCCCCTAAGCAAAAAAAACCCACTAGTAGAACAACTCTTACCTGCGAAATCAGAAGTAGTAACACTAACATGGACTCCTATTTTCAAGATATTTCAAGAATAGTATATTCTTCTATATTTGTTTTTGCCCTGCATGAATGATCCAGTCTTGTATCACCCAAAGGGAAATGAGAGAAAATAGGGGGCATGAATTTTCACAAGCACAACAGAGCAAATGGAAGAAGCAGCACTTAAAAGGAGAATTCTGAAGAGATGTAAGGAAGAAATTCTTCACACAAGAGCACTGAACCACTGAAATATGTTGGTCTGGGAGGCTGCGGAATCGGCATCCTTGGAGATGTTCAAAACGCTTGTGGACAAGACCGGGAGCAACCTGAATTAACTTTGAAGACAGTCTTGTTTGGAACTGTGCTTGAATCAGAAGACTTTCAGAGTTTCTTTGAGCCTAAATACTTCTATTATCCTATGATCTCAGTTATACCACAACGTGATAAGCAATCAGAAAATAACATGACTAATTACTGGATTTTCAGTGAAAAGGCATGGGACTGCAAGAGGACATGAGGATTTAACAGCAAAATGTGTTGCATCCTGAAAAGAAAGACTGAAAAGGAGTAGAAGAGGGAGCATGTTGTGGCAATGATGGCTGCTGAGTTCAGAAAAACGTGGAAGTATTTCACATGCTGTGGATGAATGTGTGGAATTTTCTTCAGTGGGAAGTCATGATGTAAATTATTGAGGTAAAACAATATCTAGATAGGCGTATAGAAGAATTACGACATTTGCTTCTCCATAATGCTAAGCATGGTGCATTCCAATATTTACATTTTGAGATACAAACTGATTACTTGCAGCACTTTCTGCATTTAAGACACTAAATATTAGCCCAGATGCTTTTAGATGTAAAGGTACTTAAATATTTCAGTTCTGTAAATCTCTGCAGTAGAGGTGAGCAAGAAAAGCAGAACACCAAGATAAGCAAGTCAGTGGTAAGATCCTATCAAATTTATTGCTATCTTTCTTTCTCTTTGCTTGTCTCTGCAGACTAGATGCCTGTAAGCAAAAGTGCTTTGAGACTCGTAGGAAAGCTCTCTCCAAGCCCTGTGATAAAGGTGGGTCTTTCTGGTATTCAGAATTTTTCTTCTACACTTTTTTCTTCTACACTTGCAGAAAAAAAAAAAAAAAAAAGATGCAAGTAGCAGTTTACAATTTGCAAAGATGTCCCTGCCTGCAGTACTCTGTATGCTGCTGTGACTTGTTTTTCTGAGCATGGTATGTGGCTGTTATGTCTTGCTGCAACACTGTTGGTCCCTTGGGTTGGTAAAGCCAGTAGGTTTCACATTCTTCTTCTAAGGAGATGTTTTGTTTGGTTCTACATTTGGAGAATTATAGTAAAGGTGAACTAATTGACAGTAATTTTGTAATAGATATCAATGGTTCGTGGCATCAAAAGGTAACACGCGGACTAGAACAGACCACAATATTGATCATAGATAATAAAGCCATAGCATTGACAAGAGCTATTCAAATTATTTAAATCTGAGAATGTGTGTTAAGGAAGACTCCTCATCAGTTTCCTTTTGCATTAATATCATATATACTCTATCTTCTCATTTCTTAGTCATAATAATTTTAATTATGAATGATTGGAACACATTCAAAATGGGATATTATAAATGGCTTTGATACTCTGAAAATCTTTTGGCACAGAATTTCAAACAATATAAAAACAATATAAAGGCTCTCCACTGCAGTGTGCTCTGGAGCCATCTTTCATTGCAGGCATTACCTAATGAAGCAGAAGATCTGAAACCAGTTTTGGAGCTGCAAGAAACTGCCTTCTTACAATGGGACCCCAGGATTATCCACCCTGCTTCTCCCATTTCTCTCATTTGGTTTGTTAGTTGGTTTTGGGGCTTTTTTTTCAGTTTGCTGGGGGGGGTCCTTCCTTCCTTCCTTCCTTCCTGCCTTCCTTCCTTCCTTCCTTCCATCCTTCCATTTTTTTGTCTTTTTCTTTTCTTACAGGTCTCACCTGTCCAAGCCAGGAATCCAACCCCAGACTGACCACCTACTCTCCTACAAGCACTCAACTTTTGCCTTGAAGTCTGGAGCCCACCAAGCCTTCCTCACCCACCTGCGGTGTGCTCTGCCTCAGCCAGTGCCACGTGCCAGGCCAGGAATGCAGACACCAGACAGGATCAGAGCAAGCACCACTAGCTGGGACCTCACACAGCAATGAGTTATGGCCTGGTAAGCACTGCAGAGCCTACTGGTAAAAAGTGTGTTCTCATAGCATTTTCAGAGATGCTTTTCTTTAAATTTTAGATCTTACCTTACCTGATACCTTACCTGACACCTTACCTGACACTGGCTATGTCTGGTCTTAGTTTTAGTCTGAAAGGGGCTCACTCAAGTCTTCTCTATGCACAGCAGAAACAAAAGCTGAGCAGGTTAGTACTGAGAAGCCTTAGGCACTCTGTCCATATCCAAGAGCAGAAATCAAAAAAGCATAATAAATCAGCAGAAGCTGAAGCAATGTGACTGCGCCTTGGTAGTTTAGCAGGGGTCTTGAGGGATTCAGGATTGCTTCTGTGCTGTAAGTGCTGATGAGACAGAAATTGTCTTGAAATGAGTATTTCTGGGGTTATAGCATTTTGTCAGAAGTCAGTGGGCACAATATTCTTTTTTCCTCCAACTTGTTCAGAAGTGTCACATTTGAGAGTGATATGTGAAAAAGCTCTTGTGTCAGGAGACATTTTTATTTCCAATTCTGTGATAACATTTCTGGAAATAAATTCTGCCAACAGCAGTAATTAAACAGACCTTCCAGCTGTGCCTTAGGCTGCCCTTTAATGTTTGTTTTCTGCTCAGGCAACAAAACTGGTCATGACAGTAAAATATTCTGCTGGCATATCTTAGAGGCATATGTTCAGCAAAAAGCCTTGTTCAGTTTCTAGATTCCCAGCTCAAATAATTAGCAGCATTTGCTATTAAACCAGAAAGAGCTGAAATTTATAATTCCACGTCAGATGTTTAAAGAGTGTATATTACAAAGGTCATGTCATACAGGCAACCTTACTACAACTCTTTCTCAGGGAACATCTTTCTTTTCCCCATTTCTGGCAAACCACTGTGGCTGTCTTCACTGGCTAAAATGACATTTTAAAAAAGCTTCTAAGTTTCAGGAGTGGGAGCAAGTGCTGTGCCTTTTCTGCACCTTCTCTTCTCACTGAACTCCCTTGAAAGTATCCCAAATTAAGAACATCCTCACCCTTCTCACCTCAGGTCTTCTCACTGTGCACCCCTTTCTAGCAGCTTCCCTTGATTCTCTTTAATTTTGCCTGGTAGTAACTCTAAACCCAACTGGAGCAAAGCAGAGCATCAGACATTCATTAAGACCTTCTTGTTTCAACCTCAAATGCCACGACCTCTATTAGAAACAAATAAGCAAAATTAAAAAAAAAACACAAACAAAATCCAACACCACCCCAACCAAAACTAAAACCAAAAGCAGCAAAGCAAAAAACTCCCAAACCAAACCAAATCAAAACAATCAAGCAAATAAAAAAATAAACCCAAATCCCAACACATACGTTTTTAATACTGTGTGTGAAGTTTGGATTAAACTATAAAAAATCCCATTTCAAGAAAGAAATTTGAAAAAATAAAGTTTTAAAAACAAAGTTTTCCACAATTCCTGATGTTACTTCTGTACCTTGCTAATGTGACAGAAAGTACTACAGAGTCCAGCTTTTCAAGTACATATTTTCACTTCTCTTAAGACCTTCTTAAAGAAATCTGAAACATTAGCAGTAGAATAAATGCTATTTGGTCTGCATTTAAAATAATGGTCAATACCAGGAGTAGTCTAGAACACTTTTTTAATACCTTTGAGGAGCACATGCAACAGCCAATGTCTTAACTGAACAGCTCAAAAACAGATTATATAAGTTCGGTCTAAAGTTTGAAATTTATCATGTACAGCTGAGAACAAAATTCTAAGAGAGGAAGTACTCTCTTCAACATGCTCTAATTGAAGCAGAGCAGGAAAACAAGTTCAAAGCTGAGAGTTTTTAAATAATCAGAAACACAAGGTTATTTGCATAATGTTTGACTGGTTCCTTAAAAATGTAACAGAACAGAATATCTAAAAGATGATGTGTGCTGCAAGGTCAGCACCTATAGCAACTGTTTTCTTTAATATATTTAAAGCTATTTAAATCAATTAGCATGACTTAGAACTGACTTACAGAAATAAATAGTGATACATTTTCAACTTTATACCATGGGGAAAAATGACTAATGAGGTATCTGAAATATAGAGGCCTTGTATGGGTGATTTATGTAATAGATATTAATTTAAAATAGCAGTTAAAAAATAATCTGTAGTTTTACTCTTTCTTCTGGAAGGAAAGATTTTGTTTAAAAAAAAGAATAGAAAAATAAGCTGGTAGGATTGTAGGAAAATTCAGTCTGGAAGGTAACACAGGAAGTCATCTAGTTGAACCTCCATCTCAAAGAAGGGTCAGCTGGGTTTTTTTTCCAGTTTGACCTTAAAGATTTCCAAAGATGGAAATTGTGAAAGCTCGGGCAACTTCTTCTACTACACAACTGTCTTCATGGTAAATAAAGTTCTCTTTTTAGCTATTTTGAATATCTTTCCTTTTAACTTCTGCCCTTTTTTCTCTGGGCCTCCCAGCATACAACGCCATGAAAAGCCTGGCTCCGTCTTCTTGTTGCCCTCTTCTTCAGAACTTGTGTCAGCTGTCAGTAAAACATTTGTCTCAGTCAGCAACACTTCTTTGTCAGTGAATATCAGATCCAACTGTGGGTCACCCTTGTTTGCCACAACAAGTGTTGTAACGAATAAATTATCCTTGACACACACCAAGAATTTCCTTAACTGCTTGCATCTCGCCATGTTTCTACTCCAACAAGGATCTGCAATTTATGGAGTTACTGGAGTCATTTAAGAAAGGCTTCTCTGCAAAGCTGTTCTCTAGTCAGCTGTCTCCCAGCATGTATTGATGCATACGGTTATTTCTCCCCATGTGCAGAGCTTTCATTTCCCTCTCTTAAAGTGCATGAGGTTCCTCTTCACAGATTTCTCCAGTCTCTCAAAGTCCTTCTGAATGGCAGCACAAACAACCGCCTGGTGTATTGGCTGCTCTTCACAGGTTTGTTGCTTCTACGAGCTAGTTGAGAGTGCTCTCTGTCCCATTACCCAGGTCACTGCTAAACAGGATTGGACCCATTACCAATGCCTTGGGCATGCTGCTAGTGAACGGCCTCCAGCAGAACTTCGTGGTCCTGATCACAAGCCTTCCGAACCTTGCCAGTTCAGCCCGTTTTCAGTACACTTCCCTGTGTACTTAACTAGCCTGTCTATGTCGGGATGTGTGGTTGGTTGACTGTGCCTCGATGCCAGGTGCCCACCAAAGCCAATCTGTTGCTCCTCTCCTCAGTTGGGTAGGGGAGAGAAAATAAAACAAAATTCTTGTGTATTGAGATAAAGACAGGGAGACTTCTCTTACTAGTTGCTGTAATGGGCAAAACTAAGCTTGGGGAAATTAACTGAATTTATTGCCAGTCAAATCAGAGTAGGGTAATGAGAAATAAACCCAAATCTTCAAAATCTTCCCCCCACCCTGCCCTTCTTCCCAGACTCCAGTTCAGATTTTCCCTCCCTCCTACCCCCCAGGGGTGCAGGGGAATGAGGGCTGTGGTCAGTTCATCACATGTTGTCTCTGCCATTCCTTCCTCCTCAGGGGGGAGGACTTCTCCCACTCTTCCCCTGCTCCAGCATGGGATCCCTCCCACAGGAGACAGACCTCCATGAACTTTTCCAACATGAGTCCTTCCCATGGACTGCAGTTCTTCATGAACTGCTACAGCATGGGTCTCTTTCCACAGGGTGCCGTCCCTCAGGAAGAGGGGTCTGCAGTGTGGGTCCCCTGCAGGGTCACGAATCCTGCCAGCAAACCTGCTCCAGCATGGACTCCTCTTTCCATGAGTCTATAGGTCCTGCCAGGACGCTGCTCCAACATGGCCTTCCTGTGGGGTAACAGCCTCCCTCAGCTATCCCCCCGATCTGGCGTATCCTCCACGCACTGCCCGCGGATCTCTTCTCCACCATAGGCCTCCATGGGCTGCAGGGGCACAATTGCCTCACCGTAGTCCACACCACGGGCTCCAGGGGAATCTGGAGCACCCCCTCACCCCTTCTTCCCCACTGGCTTTGGTGTTTGCAGGGATGTTTCTCTCATATATTCCCACTCCTCTGTCTGACTGTAGCTGCACAGGTGTTGTTCCTCCTTCTTACACACATTATCCCAGAGGTGCTGCCATCATCGCAGACTGGCTTAGCCTGGGCCAGTGACAAGTCTGTCCTGGAGCTGGCTGGCATTGTCTGTTGGACATGGGAGAAGCTTCTGGCAGGTTCTTACAGAAGCCACCCCTGTAGCTCCCCTGCTACTAAAACCTGGCCACACAAACTCAGTACAAGATATTATGGGAGGCAGCGCTGAAAGCTTTGCTAAAGACGAGATAAACAACATCCACTGATCTCCCCACACTCACCAAACTTGTCATCTCTTTGGGAAAAGTTGGTTAAACATGACTTCCCCTTCATAAATCCATGCTGAGTGCTCCCAATCACCTTCTTCTTTTTCATCTGACTGGAGATGGTTTCTGGAATTAGTTGCTCCATCACTTTCTTGGTGAGACTGACAGATCTGTATCTCCCTGGGCCCTTCTTGTTGCCCTTCTGGATGACTGGAGTGACATTTGCTGTCTTCCAGTCTCGAGAAGCTTCTCTGATCATCACAGCCTTTCAAAGGGAATTGAGAGCGGCCTCACAAGTATGGTATTATCATAACATCAGCTGTTATGAAGTGTCATTATATGTCATAATAGGGGAGAACTGACTGGTGTTATACAGGCTCTAGCTTCTCTCTCTCTGTTATTTTCTCTTTGATTATGGGCTTTTTAGACAATATTTTCAGTACTTTTTGATGTGGTTGTAAGCCCTGGAAATGTATTGTTTTTAAAGAAATGAAATCTAACATAACCTCAGAACTGTATGCAACCAAGCAAAAGCAGTTTTAAACACGGTGTCATGTATCATCATAACTTCAAGAAAACTTGAGTTCTGACATTGCTACTGCTTCACAAGTCAAATATAAGACTTCACATTCATGCAAAGTGGAAATTAATCTTTAGCACATTTATAATCTTTTCTCATCATTAAAACATCCGTTATTCAGACATAATATTTAATGAGTTCACAGTAAAAATTGCATTCTAAATACTTTGAGATGTGATACTTAGACACTGCCTTTTATTCAGATCTTTTTGAATAGTTTAAAAAGTAATCATATTTTATTGTGCTAACTGCTCGCTTTGAGCTCATCTAAATGGTAATAAGGGAGAAAATGAATGAATTTTTTTCATTAATTTTTCATGGTTTCTCTAAGTATTGAACCATTTCCCTTAAAACTTTTCTATTGATTTGTGCACTCATTTCTGTGGATCATCACCCCCCATGTATTGAATTAATTATCTTTGCAAAGTAGCTTTTTTTTTAGAAGAAAGTCTTAAAACTTCCTGGACTTTTCATATCGACGAAGAGCAAAGCTGACTTTTAGCCTTCTCTCTGAGATCATCTTCCTGTAAAATCTGCTTTCTCAGATTCCTAAGATAAAACATTCACCATGCCTAATGGTACCAATTTTGTACCACATACCTTGCTAGTTCTAATGCTAGAGAAATGCTTCAGATTTTTAGTATCTCCAGTCCACTTTACTGCTAAAATACCGCTTCATTAAACCCTTTGCTCTTTGAGTCAGAACCATGGGAATCTGTGGCAATACCCATTCGATTTTGAAAGCTCTTTTTAAGAAGCAGTCTGAGATGGTGTCTCAGAGATGCAACTGGGCCTTTTCTCACATCAAATAATGACTAATATACCAGTCTAAAATATCAACAGTGTTAATTATGAAGTAATTACGATTGCCAAGCTCATCCAGTACCATCTCTAGCAAACACCTTTCAACAGCTGCCTCGCAAATTAGCAAAACTCCTGACTCTCCTGATTACACAGCGTAGCTGTATGTTTTCCAAATGAAATCATTGCAAACAGTAGAGCATTATGGCCCTTGGTAGGCCTCTGGAAGGGGTTTGCTTGGTGGAAGGAAAAGAGTAGAGGCCGAGGACAAAACCTCTTTTTGAAAAATCTATTTTTATCAGCTTTCTGAAGAGCCAGTTTCAGAACAAGGTGAAAGGCTTGCTTCAAAGCTGACCTTTCTGAGATGAGATGTCATGGATCATAGGGGAGCACAGATGCTTTGCAGTTTCAGCATGGGTTTACAGGAACTATCGGGACTTCTACGGGAAAGTAAAAGTCAGAAAAAGAGTAAACGGTATTATATGTGTGTATATGTATCACCTGGACTTAGTGAGAATATCACCAAACTGTAAGGAGAGATCTCCACAGGCAGCAGAAGGAAGAAAACATACCTGTGAAAGCCTCATACGGATACTGAAATGACGAACACTCTCGTATATGAGGAAATGCAACCCAGAGCAGAATCATGTAAAAACAGGATCCTGCAGTTCAGCAAAGCCACTACACATCATCTGGTGGACAGTAACTGGCTGTTCATGTACCCGCATTCAGTTCGTAACCATAGGCACCCAGAGAGGTTTAAGCCAATATGTTGAGCACCACAACTGTAATAAGATAAAAATGGATTTATGGTCTGTTATGAAGCATTGAATGACAAGTGATGCATTACTGATGCAGTGAACTTGATCACTTTCTGGTGAGTGACATGCCCATGGTGAAGTGTTAGGCAAAACAACAACAAAAACTTTTCTCCAAATCTTTAAACCAAAACATTCCATAGTCGTTCCAGAATATTTTTATCTTTTGTGGAAGAACATCTTCACAGACTGTTTGTAATTGCACTGAAACCTGAGGGATTTATTAATACAGAAATTGAGTTAGGTACAAATAGCTTAGCATATATTTTGGATTCTTTCCTATTCTAGACAATTTGGAACCTGATAGATTAAATTAACAATGAGGAATGACAGAAGAAACTATCTTAAATCACTATGGGAATTCAGCTACTAAAATGATGTATCAGTCTTATGAAAATGTGTATAGTAATGGGAGCATTCTCTGAGACAGTTGCATGGATCCCTGGGGCTATTTGTTCACCATTTAATTTCTTCAAAATATTTGATTTGACCTTGGGGTTCTTTCACATTTGAAATATTTGTGCCTACAGTTCAGGTGATAAATACCATTCCTTCAAAATTTATTTAAATTAAAGCATTTGGCTAAATGTGAAATATCATGTTAATACAGTATTTCAAATATGTTTTATGTCATGGCTGTTAACTGATAAAGAAACCGAGGCAACTTGGAACTATGAAAAGAAAATATTTAAAACTATTTTAAAAATTAAATTAAAACCTCTTAAATATGATTTCCAGCAGGCAGAGAAAACAGTCCTTCCAGGGAACTGACAGGCTTTCCGAATACTAAAAAAAAAAAACAAACCATAAGCACTACAGCAAGTGTGTCTCACAGAACAGTCACATTGTATAAATTGGATTAAATCAGACGAATAGGCAAACAGAAGCCATACTGTAGATTACAAGGATAAGAAATGATAAATACCCTAGTTTTCTTTGAACAGTTTAAACAATGTCTAACATTTTGATATTGAAAAGTAATAGAAGCTAGGTACATTTGTAGTGTACCTGCAGTGTAGGCTGCTCCTTCATTGTCTGCAGCTAAATTCAAACATTCAGTCTACATTTATACCATTTTCACTGTGTACACAATCTGGTTCTTGGATCATGTAGGATAGAATTTCTCCTGACTATCCTTTTTATCATGTAGAGAGTCCTTGCCAGGAGTAAAGAATCCTTCGAGCCATTACGGTAGGGAATCTCACAAATATATGCTTGTATTTGAAACTATTTTAGAAAATGGCTGATGCAGTTTGCTGAAACTGAAGGCATGGCAAAGTTGCAGCTTTTACGTGTTCAGTGGTTCTGCACCTTCAAATAGGCCATTTTAAATTCTTAAGTTTAGAGTAGCATTGCTTGGTACCATGCTGAGAACTACCAGTGCTGAACTGCCCATCAGGCTTTCTGCAGGGCTGCCAGTGTAGCCTCACGATACAGCAGCGGTCTGGCTGAGAGCAAGTCCTTTGCAAAGGCATACCCTGACTCCTGTCCCCTCTGGACGACAAGATTTTTTCCCCTGGTCCTAAGCCATAACAGTTAATAAGCACAGCAGTACAGGAGTGCAATTTGCAGCCTGCCAGACTTGATGTTTTACAACCCAGTGACAAGCACATGGCACGTTTATAAGGGCATGACATAGGCTCTGAGCACAGAAGACATCATTGGGTATCTTCGAAGAGTGCATAACAAAGAAGAGGACAATTTGAGACCAAACTGTAAAACAAGGACCGTGGAAGAAAGCATCTTGGCAGAAAACACCCATGTTTCCCCATGGAAAGAATTAGCTGGCATGGTCCAAGCCAGAGCAGTGTGGATGACCAGAAGATTAAGTGTCCAAACTGAAACAGGGAATGAATTAACTTGGAAAGCAGATTTGAACAATTATACAAGTAATCTTAATTTTGAATGCTAGCATTCCCAGGCCATGTAAGCTTGGACTCCTGAGTACCTTGATCTGGAGAGAGAGGGGAAGGCTTGTGCACCTGTTGTGATTCTAAACCAAGGTCAGTTCTGTTCAAGTCTCCATGGACACAGAAAATTAAACATGCTCAAAACCTAGGCCCTACGTACTCAGAAGGTTTTCAACTCACCTACAACCAGCTTTTTATGCTGCAAGTGGCATTTTGGCATCATTATCAGTTGCCATTTAGGAAGGAGGAACATTAGGTTTCTGTGCTTTCCTAGTTTGAAGAGGATTGAACTGCACCCTTTATATTCTGGGGAACTCATTTCTTCATTTCAAGGATCTTGAAGTGCTCACCATCTGCAGATATGTGCACAAGAGTCATGATACTAAAGAGAGAAAGAAAAAATTTCAAAAAGATGGAACATGACTCAGGCAAAAAGAAAACTCCTTCTGGGAGAGAACTGTGAGTTGCACTTGTTAAACTATTTTTATAAGACTTCATAACTTTAAGTATAAAATCACCCATGAAAGAAAATGAAAAACACAGATTAACAAGAGTAAAATGTTTGAGGAATCCAACATTTTATGGATTATCCTTACCTCAAGAACTGGAGAAAGTTATGGAGACTTAAGAGGACTTTCTTTTAATCCTAACCAAAGACAGATGGGTTTTCATCATTGCTTTCTGAAATTTCATCCCTCTCACCTAGCTTCTTCATCCCCTACCTTAGTATTTCTATGCATTTTTGCATAAACAAAATATGCTTAATTAGATTATTGTCACAGCGAACCAGCCATGACAAACCTCATTGTCAGAACTATTAAAAGATAGTGTGACTTTTTAAAATAAAAATAAATTATCTTTTTTTAAGCTTTAATGAGCATAGAAGTCGGATGAAATTCATTCACATGCTGCAAAAGCCAATTCTGATAATAATTAAGATTTTAAGTTGCTTTATTTGCATGCATATATTTCCTCTCATCTAGAAACATTCCAATGTACTGATTAATTTAGTATAAAAATCTAATCTGGAATAGTCATGGAAGGAATTATAAAAATAAAACTAACCTTCATGCCTTCATGTAACATTAGCTGAAACACACCATTTATGCCTATTAACAGGTAAAAATTTAATCATTCAAAAATCCTTGTGCATTGCAATGTTTTGAACTCAATCATTATCTTCAACATAAAAATTTTAGACAAATCTTTCTATTTTGAAAGTAATGAAAAGCAGTTCCGTGCCCAAGGCAGGAATCACAAAGTTGGTACATTTTTCTCATATGAACTATTTAATCTCTTAAGCTTAGAGTTCACTTGAGAAAACAGTCATGAGTATAGCAACTGTCTTTGTCAATTCATGCATTTCGGATGAAATTAAACATATCAGTGTATGTATCTGTAAACCCAAACTCCTTCAAAAAGGAAATGTTCTGCAAGTTTTCTGGTTAGAAACAAGTACATTGCTAGTGATATTAAAAAAGAAATGTAGTGAATAAATTCCTCTTTCTATTCTGCTCATGTATGTGGCTTTTGCTTCAGTCATAAAATGTCGTGTCTTGATCCATGAGTCTTCTTTCCCTCCTTTCTTCCTTCTGCTTTCTGCCTTGTGGGAGAGGGGAGTGGGTGAGGGACTGGGTGGGTGTTTGGCTGCTGACCAGGGTTAATCCAACACAGCAGCCAGAGAGCCAGTGCAGCTCACCACTTTGGAAGCATGCACATGGAACTATGGTCTGTATCCCAAACTTCTGCATAAACAACTTCCAGCTTTCCTTATTAAACTGTATTCCTGAGAGGGGTTTTTCTTGGCAGAAGCAGAATTCTGTGCCTTCTTTTCCAGTTGCACCTGGAGATGCTGCTCGCAGGGGAGCCACAAGTAAAGAATAGGGACATACACAAGGCCCCTCACTCATCTCATGTCCCAGGCAGCCCCTGGGGCCCTGTACTGTTCTTTCCCATAAAAAGGCAGAAGAGTTGGGGATTAAGAAAGCTGATTTACAGCCTACAACACCTGTGGCTATATACCAGCTCAGCCAGTTGGTTCACTACAGGACATACCTCAGGAGTGACCTACTATCATATGGACTTATGCCATAACACTAAATATGCCAACCATATTTTGGTTTGCAGACAACCATATTCTGGGCTGCATCAAACAAAAATGCATAGCAGCAGAGGTGATTCCACCGCTCTGCTCTTGTGAGACACCAGCTTGAGTCCTGTGTCCAGCTCTGGGGACCCCAGTATAACTACATGAACCTGTTGGATTGAGTCAAGACAAGGACCACGAAGATGATCAGAGGCCTGAAGCACCTCTCCTATGAACACACGCTGAGAGAGTTGGGGTTGTTCGGCCTGGAAAAGAGAAGGCTCCGAGGAGATCTTACAGCAGCCTTCCAGTACCTGAAGGGAGCCTAAAAGAAAGAGGGAGTTTTTACAAGGGCATGGAGTGACAGAACAAGGGGCAATGGCTTCAAACAAAAAGACAGTATGTTTGGATTGGATATTAAAAGAAATTCTTCACTGTGGAAGTGGTGAGGCACTGGAACAGTTGCCCAGAGAAGCTGTGGATGTACTGTCTCTGGAAGTGTTCAAGGCCAGGCTGGATGGGGCTTTGAGCCACCTGGTCTAGTGGAAGGTTTCTCTGCCCATGGCAAGGAGGTTGGAACTGGATGATCTTTAAGGTCTGTTCCAAGACAAACCATTCAATGATTCCATGATTTTATGACTATGACTCTGAAGGCAAACTGAGAGCAAATCACATTGATTTAGTGATACATGCACTCTAATAGTATCTTCTGTTTGGAATATCTGTTTCTGTAAATTACTAAAGACTTCACGTTTATGGTATCTCTATTTCAATTAGTATATTGCTAATTAAATTTTAGTGCCAACAGAAAAAAGGAGCTTTACGTTTGTTGTTCTCTGGGTAGCACTTCAGGTTGAAATATGCTATAAAAATTGTGCTGAGGTTTTCAGGCCAAAAAACCAGACAGAAATAGCAAAAAAAAGGAAATCCTGCCAGTCTGAATTTAGCAACCCTCCTTGATCAACTGCTTTCATCAATATATAAATTTTAATTCAGAGCTTTGAAAGCTATTCTGAAATTATACTATACGAAGTAAAAATTGACTAGAACTTTTAATTCAGTTATTGATTTTCAAATATATAAGAACATGTAGAATTGTCAAAATCAAAGATTTAAGTTCCATTACTAGTGTCTGCTGTTGACAAAATCGTCATTTCAATAACTATATAAGAAAGTCGGGCAGGGAGAACTAAATGTTGAAACAGTCAGGACAAGCTTCGTATAACAATGGCTAGTATGGTAGTGGGTAAAACAATCTGCCACAGGGATACACTAGAGCCAGTCTCCCAGGTTCCTCCAGCCAGGATAGTTTTCCTTTAGGTTCTTCATAAGTGCACTGAACTACCATCTGTTCTCTGAAATCTTGTGCTGTTGTTAAGATTGGGTGGCTCAAACAGTCACGTGGGCAGGAAGGAGTCCATGCACCTGCATCCTCTAACAGGGATCTGCTCCTTTTCAACACACAGGGTCAGCTGCATAATGATGTTACTGAATTAATAATACATTTTCATATATTAAATTTATACATAACAGATCCTTAGAAACCAGTTAGAGATTATTATTTAGACACAGCATTTATTTTATTGTGGTGTCATAACTCATGCTTTAGCAGAACATATCTGTTCTCTAAGGTAAAGACCTTGGAAGGAAATAAAGTATCTGCTGTATGGTTCCCACACCCCCTGCCCCCTAGTTATTGTAGAAAATGCTTATGCCATTTTGAGAGACTATATACCTCAAAATTAAAATCTAAGTAAGTAAAAAAAGTCTAAGTGCCATGTTAGGATACAAATAAATAAATAAATATTACATGTGAACACAAGAAAGTGGTGTAACAGTTTGTTGAGGAAGTTCTAGTCAAATCAAATCATTCAAATATGAGTTACACACTTTTTCCTTTTGTTTCTCAGAAGAAAATCCTTATTTTTCCTCTTGAAATGCCAAGACACATGATTATTTCGGTAGTCCACCTGAAACGAGCTTGAAGTTGAAGAACCGAACAGAATCGCACCCGTGGTTGCTGCCCCAGTGCTGCGGCACCTGGCTGTGACACCTGGCAGTGACAGGAGGTGCGGGCTCTCTCGCGATCGCAGCACTCCTCCTGCTGGTGAGAAACCACCCGGGCGGTGCGCTGCCCTAGGCACAGGCCGGCCCGGACTGCTGGAGCAGGAGCCAACTTTCAGGGAGAAGACTGGGAATAATGGCCTCATCGGGGAGACTGAAGCTGGGAAAAATCCAAAGAGTGTGGGGAAATGGGAATAAAATGAAAAAGAGTTAGGTAGAGATGAGAGGAGAGCCTTAAGCAGGAAGAGGTCACGGCCCAGAGAATAATAACACCAAAGGACAAAGGTACAGAAAGGTGAAAGACTGAACAAGACCTAAGATCTCTAACCAGTATAACTCCAGTCTGTCAAAATAAGTGTAAAGTCCACTGGTTGAACGTGTCTTTTCAGTGGTAAAGTGAAAAAGAGAGGAAAACTGTTTTTTTCTTGCCAGTAAATCTTTTGGTACAATTAAAAGGGACTTCTGAAAAAAAATCTAAAATTCCGAATCTGTTATCACACAAGTTACTAAAAAGATATCGCAGTTCTGATACTAGAAAAGAAATTTCACAGTGAAACTGTTTTAGCAGTGGAACAGCTTGCCAAGGGAGATGGTGAAATTTCCATCATTAAAGATGTCAAAGATGTCCTTGCTTGGGCATGGCTGTGAGCTACCTGTTTTAGATTTAACAGTGCACTTGCTTGAAGCAGAAGGCTTGATGGAAGACCAGCAGAGGTCTCTTCCAATCTATATCATTCTGTGAATGTAATACACATTTTCTGGGGGAGCTTCCAGTTTCTATTGGAAGAGAAGAAAATCTAAAACATGCATGCACCACAATCAAGCAGACAAAAATTTGCCTTCGTCCTAGCATTTCTTATCTTCACAGCTTTGGTTTAATAGCTTCTAGTAAGAATTCTTTCAGACCCTTTGCAGTCACGGCCTCACAGTTCAGCCACATGATCTGTGCTTTATTTAGGTGTTGGGCTGGCTTGGGGCTGTGCAGCAGAAAAGGCAGCATTGTCAAGCCCGTGTTCTGATTCATTGCAGCTACTCAAGTCAGCAAAGAAAGCTTTGTAGGAAGAAAAGATGTTTCATTGAGGCCTGGAGAACTAGAGCTTATCCACGTTTGTCTCTCTGATCTCAACACACTGCCTGCTCAGGATACATTTTTGACAAATGTTTTCCTAATTTTCAATATGTGCAACTTCCCATCCAGGATCTATTTTATGGAAGTGCTGGGCACAGGACAACAAAGCAAATGCATCTAAGCGTTTCTACACAAGCAGAGATTAAGCGAATTTAGGATCATTTAGTATAGAAAAGAAATAATTGCATGAGACAGTAAAAGTTTTTAAAGTCATGATGCCCTAAAAAAGGTGACTAGGGAATAATTCACTATTTTCTACAAGAACTATAGTAAACATCAAAAGAAATGACCAAGCTGCAGATCAGAAGCAAGCAAAGGACTTCTTCCACAAAAAGCGTGATTAAACTATAGAGTTCTTTGCCCTAGAAAGCACTCCAGAAAGCCATACATGCCCAAAATATATATATAATTCATAAAAGTGATCAGACAAGTCCAGACAAGGTCATCCATCAAAGGTTATTACAATGAAAAAGGCAGATATAACCTTTGACTTGGGAAGCCCCTCAAAGAAGTGATTTAGCTTTGGAATGTGAGAACATCCATTTTGCCTGTTGACTTAAGTGCACCCACACTAAACTTTGTCACCTATTCACAAAAGACTGCGCAAACAGTCTGGGCAGATAACAACTAGCCCGTGCCTAACAAATAGCAGTGTTATCTGCTTTGACCAGATGCAAAGATAGACCCTATGATTTAAGTGCCCTTTCACTTTACAGAAAGGATATGACATGTTGCAAAACACACTCACTGTATTGCCATGAATCCAGTCATACTGAAGCCCAGACCTTGGAATCCTGGAGCAGAGCCAGATATAATGTTAAAAAAAATACACGGGGAAATGCATTATCAAAATACAAGTACCAGGTTTGGGAGACTGAATTTACCACTGTATCCAAAGCATTTCCTGCTCCTTCTTTTACTGAAATTACAACTTGGGTTTAGCTTTTTTATTTACAGTGATATAACTGAAGGATAATGAAATGTGGTTTGTTTTCACATAACAAGTGGGTTTCCTAGTATTTGACAGAACAGTATCATTCTGTACTAGCTCTGTTCTTATTCTCTTTCCCCAAACTTTCAGTTCTGGCTGCTGATGTATGTGAAACACATTTTTTTTCTTCACACTTGGAACAGTAACTGTCAGTTTTACTGAGAGTTTTCCATTACCACTTTAGTCAAAAATTTACTAACGTTGCAAAGAAATAATTAAAATGCTTTCCCCTAACTTTTTCTCTTATATTTTGGGATGGGAGAGGTATCATTTTTCCCACATATGCAAAAGTTTTTTCAACTTCAATATATTAAAGTTTAAAAATTCCCATACTTAGTGTAAATGACTTGGTATTTTGATATCACGTTCAGTGCTCTTGCTGCTACTTTGAAACATTGCATTGCACTGTCTCCCCAGCTCAGCAGCAATATTCCTCTTGAAGTTCCTCAGGGACAACTGGGCTGTAGGGATTAATGAAACCAGAATGTCTGGGACCTAACAGCTGCGGAAAGAATCTAGACGGAGTCCGTGTCTCTTCTCTGAGGTGTAAGGACTGCTTTTAAAATGGGGTGGGACTGTGGATAGATCCCCAACATCCCTCTTATTAACTAAGGAACAAAAGTGAATCCCAGGAGGTGCCCTTTTACATTTTTGGACTCACATATCTTCTTGTGAGTCTAGCCTTAGGTGACAAAAAGGCTCATCTCTGACACTGGCTGTTCAAAAGCTTGCGGAGGTAATGCATTCGAGGCACATGCACCCCCACACTGGGCTAGTTCAGATCTATAGCAAACCTAGCACGGTAATCAGCACATCAATGGCATCCCATCGTGCTGCTGACTGCAGTGCTGCTTCTCCTGCCATGCTTTGCTCCTGGGAAATCTCCTCCAAATACCAATGCCTCTAAAGAATCTGCTGGATGCTCCCAGCTCACTTATTTCATAGGACCACAGGCCAGCAGACAGCCCTGTCTAATGAAGTGTGGGAAAAGTTTTTCTTCTCTTCTCTGGAGCAAAGGTGGCATAGTCTGAAGCTTTTCAGACAGTTGTTACACCTGCGGGATTTAGAAAAGCCAAAACCTGGTGATACCGGTGGTCTCATGCAGGGCAGACAAGACCTTGGTAGACTCAAGAATGGTGCCTCATTCTGGCCCGGATGTGAACCCAGGCATTACTGTACGGTGTATTCTCTGAAGAGTGATAGCTCTCATGCTAGCTCCTGGGACCCAGAGAATGCATCCCAGAGTGCTGAAGGGATTGGTTGATGTAGTTGCCAAGCCATTTTCCACCATATTCAAAGAGTCATGGTGGTCAGAGGAAGTCCCGGGTTACTGGAAAAAGGGAAATATGGTACTCATTTTTAAGAAGAGAAGAAGGAAGGACTCTGGGAACTACTGAACTGACAGCCTCATCTCTGAGCCCAGGAAGATCATGGAACAGATCATTCTAGAAGCTGTCCTAAGGCACATGGAGGAGAGTGAGGTGGTTCAAGAAAGACAGCATGGCTTCACTAAGGGAAAATTCTGTCTGAGCAAATTCATGGCTTATTGTGAGGGAATGACTGCATCAGTGAACAATAGAAAGGCTGCAGAAGTAATTTCTCTGGTCTTCTGTAAAGCCTCTGACACAGTCCCCCACAAAATCCTTCTCTCCAGATTGGAGAGTCACATCCAGAAGGTAGTCCAGAAGGTCAATGGCTCAGAGTCCCAGTGGGCATCATTGACAAGGGATGTCCCTCAAGGGTTCATACCGGGACCAGCGTTATTTAATACCTTTGTTAATGATATAGACAAAGGAATCGAGTACACCCTCAGCAAATTTGCAGATGACACCAAACTGAGTGTTGCAGTTGCCACACACGAAGGATAGGATGCCATCCCCCGAGACCTGGATAAGATAGATATCAAGAAGTGGGCACATGGGAATCTCTTGAAGTTTAACAAGACCAAGTTCAAGGTGCTGCATCTGGGTCTGGGCAACCTCCAGTGCCAGTGCCAACACAGGCTGGGTGATGAACAGATCGAGAGCAGCCCTGCCCAGAAGGACTTGGGGGTGGATGAGAGGCTGGACA
>VZTF01002098.1:2180065-2331448 GCA_013397755.1 Cnemophilus loriae
CATCATTGACAAGGGATGTCCCTCAAGGGTTCATACCGGGACCAGCGTTATTTAATACCTTTGTTAATGATATAGACAAAGGAATCGAGTACACCCTCAGCAAATTTGCAGATGACACCAAACTGAGTGTTGCAGTTGCCACACACGAAGGATAGGATGCCATCCCCCGAGACCTGGATAAGATAGATATCAAGAAGTGGGCACATGGGAATCTCTTGAAGTTTAACAAGACCAAGTTCAAGGTGCTGCATCTGGGTCTGGGCAACCTCCAGTGCCAGTGCCAACACAGGCTGGGTGATGAACAGATCGAGAGCAGCCCTGCCCAGAAGGACTTGGGGGTGGATGAGAGGCTGGACATGACTCAGCAATGGACACTCACAGCCCAGAAACCAAATGTGTCCTGGGCTACATCCAAAGCAGCTTGGGCAGCAGGGTGAGGGATGGGGTTCTGCCCCTCTGCTCTGCTCTGGTGAGACCCCACCTGGAGAGCTACATCCAGCTCTGGGGGCCTCAGCACAGCACCTGTTGCAGCAAGTCCAGAGCAGGCCACCAAGATGAATAGAGGGATGAAGCACCTCTGCTATGAGGAAAGGTTGAGAGAGTTAGGATTGCTCAGTCTGGAAAAGAGAAGGCTTTCAGGTGACTTAATTGTGGCCCTCCAGTATCTGAAGGGAACTTACAGGAAAGATGGGGCAAGACTATTTATGAGGGTATGTAGTGATAGGACTGAAAGAGAGTAGGTTTAGATTAGATATTAGGAAAATTTCTTTGCTGTGAGTGTGGTAAGGCACCGGAACAGGTTGCCCAGAGAAGCTGCGGATGTCCCGTCACTGGAAGTGTTCAAGGGTAGGCTGGGCAGAGCTCTGACCAACCTGGTCTAGGGGAAGGTGTCCCTGCCCACAGCAGTGGGGTTGGAACGAGATGATCTTGAAGGTCCCCTTCCAAACCAAACTGTTCTATGATTCTATGATTCTATGATATATTGCATTTTGTCTATTTAATTAAGCTGTAATTAAGACAGAGGGTAAACAAAAGAATTATGTTAACAGCAGGAACAAGACAAACTATCTCCATGTTAAAAACAATTGAAAACAAATACTCTTTTTGGTAGACTGTAGCCTGGGCAGCAAACTGTTGATTGTAACACATTTTCTATTATTCTGTGAATTATCTGAATCTNGTTTAGATTAGATATTAGGAAAATTTCTTTGCTGTGAGTGTGGTAAGGCACCGGAACAGGTTGCCCAGAGAAGCTGCGGATGTCCCGTCACTGGAAGTGTTCAAGGGTAGGCTGGGCAGAGCTCTGACCAACCTGGTCTAGGGGAAGGTGTCCCTGCCCACAGCAGTGGGGTTGGAACGAGATGATCTTGAAGGTCCCCTTCCAAACCAAACTGTTCTATGATTCTATGATTCTATGATATATTGCATTTTGTCTATTTAATTAAGCTGTAATTAAGACAGAGGGTAAACAAAAGAATTATGTTAACAGCAGGAACAAGGCAAACTATCTCCATGTTAAAAACAATTGAAAACAAATACTCTTTTTGGTAGACTGTAGCCTGGGCAGCAAACTGTTGATTGTAACACATTTTCTATTATTCTGTGAATTATCTGAATCTACAAGAGAATTAAATGTGATCCTCTAGTCTGTGAGCAGAAGCTCTCAGGAGGAAAACTACTTGGATTCCAATTTCTTATTAAAAGAAGACTTGCTGTAAAATACTTAAACTTTTATCAGAGCAGCTATTTGAAACCAGGTGAGCAATCTAAACAAGTAGAGCAATTGACATTTGCTGTAGCTTGACAATAAGTTTAATAAGTGTCTTTTGATGTGATCAGAACTCCTTCCTTAAAACCACTGTTATCCACTTAACATGATACATGTGCCAATGTTGTTCTTCCTCAAGGAAGGCTGATGAACAGGAAAAGCTGAAAATCCGGATTTTAGTGCCCCATTGAAGAGTTAAGTGACTCTGCACTTCCAGAGGAGGTTCTGTGAGAGCCAGCCCTTAGATTATATCACTTCCTGGTGCCTACCGGGTGGCACAGGAGAAAATCTGCTCAGGAAGGGGGCTGATTCCTATTTATGCCTCCTCCAACCCAAATGGGTCCTTTGGACCATTATGAGTTAGACTTAAATGATGAGTAAATCTGACTGTCAAAATATTGTAGAAAGTTAGGACGAAGCTAATAAAGAAGTTCAGGTATCTCAGCAGTTCAGTCTGTTGTCCTGTAGCAGAGCTTCCAGAAGGGTTTGTCAGAACTGGGTTTAACTGCTTATGGCACACATTTCCGGAGCCTAATTCCCCATTAACGAGAGAAAAAGGGTAATGAAAAGAACCATTAGAGAAGAACAAAAAAATAACCATGGCCTCAGGCACAGAAAAACTGTGTGGCTCTGAGACATAACTCTGTCTCTGAAGCTCCAGAGTTGTCAGAAAATAAGCTAAATTAGAGCTTTTGTAGTGCAAGAAAACAAAATTATGTGCCATTTTCAGAGATTTCTTGTTAAATGGATAAGCTGCCTTCCATCATTATTTTCTCTGTCTAAACCAACATAAACAGTGTGTAGAGCCACAAATATTGGCTAAGCACTTAGGTCTACTAAAGTTAATACTATGGACCAAATGTTTCACTTGATGCAATTACAACACCTGATGGAAGTTCACAGATGAATAAAATGTTATTGTGTTTAAAAGACACAAGGCAAAAATAAATTCTCTATGAAAAATTTTATTTTGGGAAAAATACATTAAGACACCCTGTTCCCAGAGCAGAAATAAATGTTTGAAGACAGACAGACATATTCTGTTTTATTGGCTCTAATGACTTACAGCTTATTTTGTAATTCTATAGAACATTTTCTGAGGACCAATTTATATACAAATATATGAAGTATGCAAACACAATCTAAAATGCAAGAGCTTTCAAGATAGCTTTAAGTATCACCCCTTCCCTTTTGCCTGGTGATTAAAAGTAAAGCGGAAGTTAATAGACATGAATATATAGCTTGCTCTCTTACATATTTTTAAAATAGATTCTTCCTAAAGACATCTGGAGTGGGATGCAAAATTTACTGAAATCCACATCATTGTCTGAAATTTAAAAGTGAGCAACCCACATCATAACAGAGCAAGTAAAACTGCTACATGTTTTACATTAAGTAAGCTGTTTTGTGACAAAATCTTCAGTTAAAGTAGCTGAGGAATGGCTGACCTTTTAAAAAGACTTTTTGGTTACTGTTGCTGACTTCTCAGACTAATTGTGCACTTACTATATTAAAATGTAGGTCTTTTCTCTTTCTACGGACCTTCACTCAGGCATCCAAAAACCTAACAAGTATATGTAAAGGAAACTAACAAGAATATTCAAAGGGATACACTGAAACACACAACAAAAAACTCCACAAAACCAACAACAAAAACCTCCCAACAAACCTCTCGTGGCATTCTTGTTCGGATAAAAGCTGCTGATTATCTCTATATATAAATGGATATCTATTCAAAGCAGGTACAAATATATTGCATTAGTATGCCTTACTAATTTAATGCAAGTTGTAAATAAAATGGACAATGTAGTGACCATGCCAACACTCCATTAAGGGCTTCTGACTGTTCTTCAAGAATGAATTAACTAATACTGAAGAATAAAAACATCAAAGTGAGACTTTTTTACTCAATAATGAATTGATATTTAAGGTTTTCTCTCCTTTAATCAAGAGGATTTTGGTTTTATTACCCTTCACCTTCAACTCCTAAGTATTCTCTCTCAGATTTTGCCAGTTCTGCAATATAAAAGTGTTTATAGATAGCGCTTGTATGAAATGCTGTGACAAAAAAAGGAAATTTCACATAAAACACAACAGAAAAACAATCACTGCTATCTTAGAGAAATGTTTGTTGTAGTAGAGGGTGACACCAGCAATTGTTTCAGTGCTTGTGTCTTAGTTACCAGCAGTGCCTGTGACTTGTCTTACCTATGTAACCAGAGGCTCAGTTCAGGGATATAGAGTCAGATGGATTATTTTGTAATCAGTAAGACAATATGATAGCACAGAATCATATTCTTTTGGGATAATAAAAAAGGATGTGGGTCTGGTTGTAGGAATACCTCACTCTGAATATGAAATCATAGAATAACTACTGGACTGCAAGCAAATGTATACAAATGTTTTTTTTAAAACCGTCTATTCTTCTCACTTGGTTCCCTGCTTGAAACACAGATGACTTCTTACCCCACCAGATCTATTTTTCAGAGGATGAACAATCCCTTGTTTAGTGAAAGAGCTTGTGGCCAAAATCCTACAGTGAATACACAGAATCATTGAAGAAGGGAAACTTTTCCTTCCATCCACTTGGAATTTTCCTTCTTCCAGCCTGAGTGTTGTCTTCACTCCTTTCGTTGTACCCCTTTGGGCAGAATAACACAACACTTGGATTCCCTGAGCCTTCTTTAAGTTAAACAATCAAATTCCTGGCTTCTCACTGTATATCATGTGCTCCAGCCCCTCAGCCATCTCAGTCTGGCCCCTGCTAGATTCACTGCAGTTCTGTTCTGCTGCAAAGTCTATGGCAGTCACTGCCTTTTGGTTTATTTATGCCTCTTCCACTACCCAGCTGTGCAACTCTGAGAAGTCCAAACCACAGAAATTTTTCTTTTTCTCTTGCCACTTTGTTAACTATGCCCTTTTGGGATGTGAATGCTTACAAGCAGGAATTGCTTCTACCTCTTGTATGTACCGAGTGTGTTCCAAATATACCAGGATTCTGATCTCTGTTGGCTTCTGGGCATTGCTACAATAGAAAAAGCAAAAATACTTGTCCACAGTAAGGACAAAGGGAAAAAATATTGCAATAGGACAAAAAGAGAAAGACTTAATCATAACTAAAAGCCAAAGTCTGAAATGAGGAATGATGATATTTTATTGAGCCCAGATGGTTATTTCACAGGGCAAAAGCAGAAAGAAATCTGTAGAAGTTGGAATACCCACCCATTTTTACTTCACTTCCTGAAGCCACCACCATTGTACCTTCCACAGTCACCGGAGAAAGATGTAGATCTCCCAGTTCCTGTACCCTGGAGTGCTCTCTGCAGCATGGGTTTCACCAGAGTCTCTCTCTGGTTTTATGCCAGCTGATCTTCCCTGAAATGTTGGTATTGGGTTGTCGTAAGTATAATGACAGAAGACAAACTCAGGTTGTAGATGTGAAGTGTCTTTCAGAAGGTTCCTGGGATGCCAGATTTTTTTTATCTCATTGTGAAAAATAGGGTCTCTCCTTTTTTCAGTAGATTCACTGAACGCAGAGTAAACCCAGTCTTTCCCAAGACCAGGCAGGATATCTGGGTAGTTATTCATGTTGTTACACAAGTGATACTGATAATCTCATTCATGTAAACAGGTGTCCAGCTGAAGAATATAGTATGTCATTAAGTGGAGGTGAATGTTCCTCACTATATTGTTCAAGGTTAAACAAATTTTTATCACTAAATGCAACTTTACCTACCTTACTAGCCATTTAGAATTTTTTATAAGGATATTTATTTCAAATTTCTGAGTGGAGCAAGCAGAAATTGTGTACAAATTCAAAGCACAGTGGATGAGAATACTGTTAGGTGTCACTGAACTTCTTCTCCCATTTTTTTTTTCCCCAAAACTTTTTTTTTCGCTCTAAAGAGTTAAAGAAAATTTTCTCATTTCTAGTTTTGAAATAAAGTTTTTGAAGCATATTCTCTTGTTTATCTCCCAGTTTTACAGGGTTAAAAATGGGAAAAAAAAAAAAGCTGAAGAATCATTAGTGGAAATGCACAGGAATAGACCATCAAAATTACTGCTGGTAGAAAAAGTTTTGTTCACTTTTGGTTTTTCCTCTGTTTTATAAATAAAAGGCTTGGACAATCTCAATGACTAAAGTCACAGAAGTAATTAAGCACTCATCCTCCATGTTGGAGTTCAAAGCCCGAGTTCCTTCTTTCTCTCATAGAGCTAACATATATTTAAATCAGTAGATTAAAAGACGTAGAAAAATAATGGAATTGTTCTGGAACAAAATTGAAGATCAAATTATTAAAAACAAACAAACACAAAACCCAAACAGAAAATCCCCTGCAATTCAATTTATTTGCCCTTGAGATTCTCTTAGGCGAATTCAGAAAATGTGATTCAACTTCTGCCTATTTTAAATTATAAAGTTCATTGTAAGAGGGTAAAAATGATCTGTGGAGTTTCTGGGTCAACTGTCTTCCTCACAGTTTCTTGACATACAAAAGTACAGGATGCCTGACTTTCCTAACCTGAAAATTTTGTTTACAGAATTTTCTGTGTTGCCTGGATAAAACCATGGAGTTTTTCCTTGAAGAAATAAATAAAATCATACAGCATTTTTTTTCCTTGGAATTATCTAGATGGCTCTAAAAAATTTCATGAACTTACGGCAGTCCCTTTTAAACTGACAACTTTTAATGCCTGTTTGGTATGCGTATGATAGAGTTGCCTGTTTCGTGAAATGAATAGTTCCATGGAAACATGAAATCAGTGCTCAGTGATGGCCAAAATCCATGGTAAGTACTGGTAAATTATTAGAGAAAGAACACAGAATAAAAGATACTGCTACACTACTGCCATGCAGTTCTCAAACTGTTCCTTGCCGACTTCCTCCTATAGCAAAAAAGGCTGTAGCAGGTTTGGAAAACATACGGACATATGGACAAGGTCAACAGTGAAGATAAAGCGTATGGAAATCCTTTGTAAGAGAACAATTTGACAATAACGCTTTCATTTAGATTGTAGATGATATAGGTCATGGCAAATGTACCAGAAAAAGCCTACAAAATCACAAGTGCACAGGGAGAGAGAGAGGATACAGGTCACTGCTTCTACCAAAAAAACCCCGGGAGCCATCAAATAAGGCTAGTAATTAGCAGGTTCAAACCAATCAAAGGAGGAGGTTCTTCATCTGGTGTTGAACTATAGAACTCCTTGCCAGCTGCTGGTGAGGACTAATTGTTTGCCTGGCTTTGAAGGGAGAAGGGATAGTGTAAAAGAGATACATCCATGGAGTGGTAAAATACAGAGAAGTCACTTCCATACTGGCAAGTTTCCAAGCTGTAATTCCTTGTTGCTGGAGATGTATTTGGGGTATTCATCACTACATGTTTTCTCTATTCGTATATTCTTTCCCTAGGTATCTGAGCTGGTAATAGGGAAGGCAGAGGTATGAGGCCATCCATGCCTGTGTGGCAGTGGCCAAAGAACTCCACTTCCTGCATAAGCACCCATGACCTTCAATCTTTCCTCATATCTGTGGGTTTTCTCTGCCTTCTTCCAGCCGCTGCCAAAGCAAACCTTTAGCCCTGGCCAAGTTCACCAGATTTTGACTTTCCCTGGGTTCTGCATTATTCATGGGTTTGTACCAGCCATCAGAGTCTCTCTGCATGAATTTATGCAGCTCCAATTCATCCTCTTCCTCTAAGCATTGTTTAGAAGCCAACTCGGAGCTTTTTACACCTGCCCCAACTCCACCGCTGCTGTCTGCCTGACTTAGCAGGGCAGCTAAGCCTTAGGAGCACCTTCGTTGGGATGCTGCAGACACTGCAGGTGCCACTGGGAAGAAAGCAAAGGCAAAGGTGAAGGGAAGGGAGGACATTTACTGTAATCATGCCCACTGTGTGTGGTCTTGCCAAGCTCAAACTAGTCCTTACTGATTGGTGGAGGGCTCTCAGAAGTGGGTGTGCTGGTGCCGTTGCGTGTATTCCACATGCCAAGCACAAATTCGCTCTTAGACTTCTGTGGACCCCGCCCAGAGCAGCAACTATAGCTGATCTCCCCAGGCGAACACCATGGGTACGAACTGGCATTCCAGATTTTTGTCATCAATGTGACACAAGGCTGAAGTGACGGTCACTTCCTCCATCTGGAGTCACAGAATCACGGATTCATGGAATAGTACTGGATGGGAGTCACCTTTGCAAGTCATCTTGTCAAACAAAACATTCCTCATCTTCCTGAAAAAAAAAAAAAATACAAAATTTAGGCTCCAAGGTCTCATCACTCTTCTTGGCAGCTCTTGCCAGCTCATGAAAGTTACTTCTGGCTTTGTGCTCTGGCTTCTGTTAACATTTCTCAGGTGCATAATGCTGCCCACACACTGCATGGCTAAGCTTGCATCTAATTCAGATTTGAGAATTCATTCGAACGGTACAGCAGCCAAAGAGTTTCCGTCATAAGAAGGTTAAGGAGTGGATTGCAAAATGGTGAATGCAGAGCTTATAATGTCCACATGGAGACAGGCTCTCATCCAAGCAGAAAAGGCTATTAAATCATTTTAACACAGCAATATTTACAGCAATGGAAGGCATAAAATATTTCTCTAAATACTATTCAAATAATAGGAAGCCAGAAAGAATGCTCTCTGGTTTCTTTATAAGAAAAATACAAGAGGTGTTTTATAGCATAAATTTATTTTTAAAAGCTCAGTAGATCACATGATACGTGGTCTAACTGTGGTATTCATAAACTACATATTTTCTCAGCCATCATATATTTTCTAAACTCATTTTGCACCACATTGTGTTTTTTCTATCTGCTATTCCATGTTAATTTTTACCTTTTCTGATGGTTCATCTGCTGAAATTTAAACTTTTAAGTGTGTGTTATTTCAAATGAACCATATCAATGAATTTTACACAATGTCATTTGATACTTTTCAGTACCATTGAACTAGAGTGAGTAAAATGAATTTAAATACAGACCATCAAATGAATTTCTTCTCTTATGTGTCTTGTGTGAGGTGATATATTACATGAAGGTAGAGTGGGGAGGCAGAATGATATTCAGCTACAACAGGTGCACTTTGGTTCCCGTACCATATGGAAAGAGAAGTACTAAGCTCCTCAGACAGTACTGGGTTCCAAATTTTGTGCAGTATTTGGCACTCATTGAGTGAACGAGACTGCAATTTATGGTTAAATGGGATTCCAGAAGTGTAATGAGAATAGGAAGAAAAAAAAGGGGCTTAAGTTGACCAGTGCTGGAAACTTGCATTTTCAAAAGACATTATTAGTCTAAAAGTAAAAATATACATGATTTAACCCTGCAAGAAAATAATGATAAACAAGCCTTGCTGGTGACTTTTGCCGGCTAGCTCATTGGGAATGAGCATGAGAACAGAACAGAAAAACAAACGTGTCCTGTGTGTGGTTGCATGGATGGGAAGGAGTTGAGTTTAAAGCTCCTGGCTCATTCTGAAGAACTGAGATGTAGTCTGAATGGCTGAATATACAGAAAAAGATAAAGTGACACTATCATCAGCACAATTGGTATGTTTCCTTTGTGAATGGGAAGTACCTTAGCTGTTTATACCTCAGCAAAGGTTTGCTTTTGTCTTATTGGCTGGAAATTTTCTATTTTCTGGTTTGGTTTCTTTTTTTTCCCAGGAGAAATTATTTACATTATTTAGGTATTGTTTGCCAACTTACCTACTCTGGCTATTTCGCTGTATTTAGTCTCAACTCAGCACCTGCAGGTCTGCAGATTCTCAGGGACATCAGACTTAAGCAGCAACCAGCTAAGAGCCACAAAGTACAGATTTATTAATTTTATTTATAGATTTATTTATTTGTTTTATTAAAATTAAAAGTATTGCAAAGAAAGCCTATCATAAAATGAAAGCCTACACTGAACTAAAATTACTGGATGCTGATTCTTGTCCACTTGTCACTCTGTCAGTTCTAATACATCCATACACTTCGGCAAAGAAAATTCCCTGAACAAAACTGGTCAGTAGATACCATTTTAAATTTGTAATTTAATAATCCTGTTCAATCAGCTCAACCCAATATATACCATTCTTTTCGGAAGTTTCCTGCCACTTGTTCCCCTCTTATTCATTTTTAGCTCCTGTATCACACTGCCAGGACTGCTCCAAGGAGAGAATAATCTTCAGGTTATACAAGCTGGTTGTAAACTTCCATGCTGATGAAAGCATTAATGACGTTTATCAGAAGACATTACAACTTGAATTTGGTATACCATTAAAAACTTGCCCATAGTATTATTATTTTAAAAATACATAAATGCATTCATACATAGATACTACTAAGTTTCATGAATAATAATTTTTATGATTCTTTTATCTTCTTTTTTTTAGTACTGAATGGCTTCAGGATAAGAAATTTCCTATAACTCTTTTTTTTTTTTTTGGCGGCACAGAAATGAGGGTATCTCACAGCCTGTCTACTCAGGTGTGAGAGATGAAAATGGTTTGTAAAGAGGGCAGCTATTTCACAGAAAAAGCATGTGGAATTTAGATATGCTTTTAACAGAACAATTTTACATTCTTCGTTTTGCATTCACTCGTCACATTTGTTGCACCAAGAGATGGTCTGAAAGCTCACTTTAGCTAACCATGTGTTGGTTCCATGTTTGTTATCTCAGATGTACCATTTTCCTTTTTTTTTTTGTTATTAAGTTGTATGGTTTCTTTTCCATTTTTACACATTTCTACCACAAATAACATTGATGGGAAGTAACACCACCAGCTTGAATGCCTACAGATCTGTACCTGAGAAGGGTAGCAGAATCCAGCATCCTTGACATGCCCAAGGGCAGGGCTGCCCTTCAGCAGAACTTGACAGGGTTCAGGGAGGGTCTGGAAGGAACTTTAGAAGATTCAACAAGTCCTGTACCTGGGGAGAAGAAACTGCTTCCAACAGCACAGGTTGATGACGTTCTGTCTAGGGGAACAGCTTTGCTGGAATGGGAGTCTTGGTGGCAGCAAGCTGAGCATGAGCCAGCAGTGTGCTCTGGCGGCCAAACAGGTCAACTGTACCAAGGAGTGTATCAATAGGAGTGGAGCTGTCATATTGAGGAAAAATGCTGCTTCTTGCTGCTCAGCCTTCCTCAGACTGCATCTCAAATTCTGTACTGAGCCTTGGGCCCACTTATGCAAGAAGGACCTTGACAAGCTGGAACACTGCAGAAGCCACCAGGTCAGTCAAGGGACTGGAGCATCTGCTCTGGGAGAAGAGACTGAGGGAACAGAGCCTGTCAGCCTGGAGAGAAGAAGGCTTGGGGTGGGACACATGCCTGATAGCAGCCTTCTAAAGCCTACAAGGATGTCATCAATAGATGGAAGAAGGCTTTCCACAGATGTGTGTGCCAGTGGGATGAGACAAGGAGTGTAAGTTCAAAGAACAGTGATTCAGACTGGATAGAAGGAGATACTTTTCCAGCATGAAGACAGTCAAGCAGTGGATCAAGTTGCCTAGAGAGGTTATGTGGTCTTCATTCTTAGATATTTTCAAGGCCAGTCTGGGTAAAGTCTTAAATAATCTGGTCTGACCTCATAGTGGATGCTTTTTTGAATAATAGGTAAGACCGGATTACCTCCTGAGGTCACTCTTGACCAAAGTTTTCCTATGAGCAACCTAGAAACCTTCCTGAATTTGCAAAAGTGCAAATAAGTAATTTTTTCCAATTCTAGCACTGCTCTAAATATGGCTATTAACACTCTGCAAATAAGTAATTTCCTTTTGCATGCAAAATTTTCCCTGTATAATTAGCTTCAGAGACTTTGTAACTCTTGGTCTACATAAAATGAAATATATTCAGTACTTTCTCCACGTGCATTCAGTAACAGCATGACAAAAACTATTAAATTTAATTCCTGTGAATCTATTTTTACAAACTACTGTGGCTTCTGTTCTCCAAGAATGATCCACAATTTTTAATTATATTTGGCAGAGAAGGAAAATTGGTTTTGTGTTTACAGACATTCTGGAGGAAATGAAATGTATTATTCAGTTCAGCAGCTAATGCTTAATGATGGAACAGCAAAGTTGTTTTTTGGGGCATTTTTTTGTTTTTTTGGTTTGGTTTTTGGGGTTTTTTGAGAGGATTTTAACTCATGTATATCTCTCTCTAAAAAATATTTCCTACTCAGATTCTATAGCTATACTGGGAGAAGGAGAAGGCAAAACTTTCAGTCCATACTAGGCAATTCTACTTGAAATGTCAAACTTGAGTGTTCATTGATTAAATACATGCGATAAAGAGAAAAAATGATAAACCTGTTGGTTATGATATTCATTTAGAAGCCTGTACATACAGACATCAGTAGTTATTCCAGAGATGTTGCTTTATAGAAGGTGTATCAGGTTCATTGAAAGAAATGGCTAGCATCATTCTCCCTCAGAATAAAATGTTGGCCATTAAAACACCTTTTAGGGATGTTGCAGATGTAGGAGGACATCCTTGGAAGAAATTATGAAACTGGAAGATGGGTCTTCTAGTCTCTTAGCCTTTTTAAGTCTCACCCCGAGTAATTTATCTCTGTAAATTATCTCAACCATTATTTCTAAGCACCAATGCAATCCCAACATAGAAAAAGAAAATAAAAATGTACAAATAAACCCAAGCTAATTTCTAAAGCATGAGTTCAGGAAACCAACTTGAAACATAGGAGACTGGACAAAAATACCCAAGTTTCTAAGGCAGATCTTTGATCTGCCAATATGGTTTTGTTCACCTCTATTCTAAATCACAAATACATGTCAGTAAAATCCCATATTTTAATACCTTCCATTAAAATGCTAGTTCTTTTACGGTACATTCCTCATACTCAAAACTGTGGTTCTCTTTGAGAGCAACAGAAATTCTGCACAAGATGATCAGACAATGACACATTTATAATGGCTGTAACTTTCAGGTGAGGGATCACAGACTCTCAGAACAGTTAGAAATGTAAGCACACAGTGGGTTGACTCCCACCAGCAGCTAAGCCACCATCCAGTTGCTTGCTTACCCCACACCAGTGGGATCAGCGAGAAAATCTTAAGGGCAAAAGCAAGAAAAGCTTGTGGGTTTAAATAAAGACAGTTGAGTAAGTGAAGTAAAAAGAAGAAAATAAATGCTGCAAAGGCAATCACTCACCACCTCTCACTGGCACGTCAATGCCCAGCCACACGCTGATCGGTGGCTAGTTCGGAAAAACTCTCACACACACACACGAGTTTGAGCACAATGTTATGTGTTGTGGAATATGGTCAGTCAGGGTCAGCTGTCCTGCTTCTGTCTCCTTCCAAGCTCTTCCCTACCCCAGCACCCCAGTCTACCCACAGTCTCACAAACAGAGGAAGCCTTGATGCTGTGCAGGCACTGCTCAGTAAGTGCTAGAGCCTTCAAACGTATGCCATGAACTCCATCAGTTCTGATCTGAAGAGGCCAACACGTGTGACTAGTTATTTTAATGAAAAATGTTCCAGGATGTTTCAGAACAGGGATGGTTTCTATGAAGGAACTGTCCTGACAGAAATATCTTCAATCGTGTTGAAACAGAACAAAAATTTTAAGAAATAAAACCAAAAAGTAAATACATAGACATTTTCAGAAGCTCTATGCAAAATATTTGCCATAATACACAAAAGAAAGTAAAACAATTAGTACCACGCACAGTCTATACTTAACTCAGTTTCACAGATCATTCCTCAAAGCAGAAAGAAACTATGGATTGTATGTAAATAAAAATCCGCCCTCAGTACATGAGCAATAACTGTGAGTACTCACTGGAGAATTACTTGTAGTGCAGGAAGAGAACATTCAAAAATGAAAACTAACTCATGAAGTATTAATAACTTGATATCAAATAGCAAGAAGAAACATGATAAGAGGGAAGTAGTTATTTGTTCTTTGAAGAACTACATAATTCTAAGCTCTATATCTCTTTTTATAACTTTTCTGTCATTCTATCTGTGATGATGATGATGGCAGAGATGTAGTGCCTGTGCCCCTCCAATAGCTTACACCTGCTGCATTCACAAACAATAGAATTTTAGGACAGGTTTTTTAACATTGTTCTTGTGTTCAGCAAAGTACTTCAGAATCCTGCATGCGAAGTGACATGACACAAACAACATCAAAAGCAAACCCATTAGCAAAAAGAATCAGCCATTACTTGATAATCACTAAGCAGTGCTATGCAATTCTCAAGTGGCCATAATACACACTCTCTTGCTGCAGATGAAGAAAGGCAATCATAATTTCCTTGAACAAAGTAGCTGGTTATCTGGGAATACCTGCCTAGAACTCTCAGAAAGAAGGAAATTTTCCCTCTTTTGTGTATATGTGTTTTGAACAAAGTTTTGAAGCTTCAAATGCGCCAAAAGCCCAGGTGACTAAATTGCTACCTCAAAAACCAATCTTCCTTTATCACTTTTCCAACTGGATATGGAAGTCTATTTTGAATAGAGATCTCCAGACTTCCAGACTTGCAATGGGATTGTGATCTCATATCCCATAATGCTGAATGTACAGTCTGGAACTTGGCTATAATTTCAGAAGTTTATTTTTATCCTTTATTGACACACCTTTCATCATAGACTTCGAGAGTTAAAGAAATCTAACGTCATCACAATTAGCATAACTCAGTATTTGAATTGAATGCTTGGTCTCAGTTCCTGATTTCAACACTCAGGTATAATGTTCAAATGTGAAGTTCCTCAGTGTGTCAGCTCTGTTATTGACAACCCCAAAAAATGACTGAGGCAGAAACCAGAGTGACGAAATACCACATCAACTTTTCCATGATGATGCACTGTTTGTTTAGGAACTCTCTGTCTGTCAAGAAGTGAAACGGAGACATTATTTGTTACAGGTACACATTTTTATACAGAAGCACAGAACAATGTCTCTGGTTGTGCTATGTATGAGTCAGTAACTGCACTAATATTATTGTGCCTTTATCAATAAAGATTCTTGCCATTGTAATGTATGTGATGCCTATATGCAAATACTACCCACAAACATGTCAAGAGGCACTCTTACTGCCCTCTAATCATTCCTTGTTGGGAACTGCAGCTGTCAGCTCCATCGNAAATAAATGCTGCAAAGGCAATCACTCTCCATCTCTCACTGGCACGTCAATGCCCAGCCACACGCTGATCGGTGGCTAGTTCGGAAAAACTCTCACACACACACACGAGTTTGAGCACAATGTTATGTGTTGTGGAATATGGTCAGTCAGGGTCAGCTGTCCTGCTTCTGTCTCCTTCCAAGCTCTTCCCTACCCCAGCACCCCAGTCTACCCACAGTCTCACAAACAGAGGAAGCCTTGATGCTGTGCAGGCACTGCTCAGTAAGTGCTAGAGCCTTCAAACGTATGCCATGAACTCCATCAGTTCTGATCTGAAGAGGCCAACACGTGTGACTAGTTATTTTAATGAAAAATGTTCCAGGATGTTTCAGAACAGGGATGGTTTCTATGAAGGAACTGTCCTGACAGAAATATCTTCAATCGTGTTGAAACAGAACAAAAATTTTAAGAAATAAAACCAAAAAGTAAATACATAGACATTTTCAGAAGCTCTATGCAAAATATTTGCCATAATACACAAAAGAAAGTAAAACAATTAGTACCACGCACAGTCTATACTTAACTCAGTTTCACAGATCATTCCTCAAAGCAGAAAGAAACTATGGATTGTATGTAAATAAAAATCCGCCCTCAGTACATGAGCAATAACTGTGAGTACTCACTGGAGAATTACTTGTAGTGCAGGAAGAGAACATTCAAAAATGAAAACTAACTCATGAAGTATTAATAACTTGATATCAAATAGCAAGAAGAAACATGATAAGAGGGAAGTAGTTATTTGTTCTTTGAAGAACTACATAATTCTAAGCTCTATATCTCTTTTTATAACTTTTCTGTCATTCTATCTGTGATGATGATGATGGCAGAGATGTAGTGCCTGTGCCCCTCCAATAGCTTACACCTGCTGCATTCACAAACAATAGAATTTTAGGACAGGTTTTTTAACATTGTTCTTGTGTTCAGCAAAGTACTTCAGAATCCTGCATGCGAAGTGACATGACACAAACAACATCAAAAGCAAACCCATTAGCAAAAAGAATCAGCCATTACTTGATAATCACTAAGCAGTGCTATGCAATTCTCAAGTGGCCATAATACACACTCTCTTGCTGCAGATGAAGAAAGGCAATCATAATTTCCTTGAACAAAGTAGCTGGTTATCTGGGAATACCTGCCTAGAACTCTCAGAAAGAAGGAAATTTTCCCTCTTTTGTGTATATGTGTTTTGAACAAAGTTTTGAAGCTTCAAATGCGCCAAAAGCCCAGGTGACTAAATTGCTACCTCAAAAACCAATCTTCCTTTATCACTTTTCCAACTGGATATGGAAGTCTATTTTGAATAGAGATCTCCAGACTTCCAGACTTGCAATGGGATTGTGATCTCATATCCCATAATGCTGAATGTACAGTCTGGAACTTGGCTATAATTTCAGAAGTTTATTTTTATCCTTTATTGACACACCTTTCATCATAGACTTCGAGAGTTAAAGAAATCTAACGTCATCACAATTAGCATAACTCAGTATTTGAATTGAATGCTTGGTCTCAGTTCCTGATTTCAACACTCAGGTATAATGTTCAAATGTGAAGTTCCTCAGTGTGTCAGCTCTGTTATTGACAACCCCAAAAAATGACTGAGGCAGAAACCAGAGTGACGAAATACCACATCAACTTTTCCATGATGATGCACTGTTTGTTTAGGAACTCTCTGTCTGTCAAGAAGTGAAACGGAGACATTATTTGTTACAGGTACACATTTTTATACAGAAGCACAGAACAATGTCTCTGGTTGTGCTATGTATGAGTCAGTAACTGCACTAATATTATTGTGCCTTTATCAATAAAGATTCTTGCCATTGTAATGTATGTGATGCCTATATGCAAATACTACCCACAAACATGTCAAGAGGCACTCTTACTGCCCTCTAATCATTCCTTGTTGGGAACTGCAGCTGTCAGCTCCATCGTTCTTAGATGGGGAGTGGTTTGAAGTTAACCACTGACCTTGTAAGGCCATTCTGCTCAAACTACACTAGCATTAAAAGGGTAGGAAGGGGCTGAAAGGATTTATTTTAAACAATTGCACACTGCCACACCTGAAGAAATGAAAGGAAAAAAAGTATTTAATTTTCTTATGCAAAAAGGTGCGTGTGCTACTGCCCCTATTCATCAAAGAAATCGTAGAACTTTTCTTAAGGTGATTCATCACATATGTAATCTTCTTACACTTTAAGCAGCATCAGAAGGAAATTCTCAGCTCTGAAGCACATTAACTTTGTGAGCAGTCTCTCTCCAGTATTCCTGAAGAGTTTTCTCAGTTGTTTTCCTCAAAAGTAAATTTTGTTCTAATTTATTGAAGAGATAGCAGGCATTCTTCTCATTAAATTAAGAACTGCTCTGTATCTTAAGGGTTTCATACCTATCTTATATTGTTAAACACGTGCGAAATATTTTTTAACAAGCATTAGTGAACATGGACTCGATGGAGACAAAGTGCATCAGTAATTACCTACCTCTGGAAAACATGACTTTGAGGTGAAAGATTTTAGAAATAAGACTTCAAAGTCTACTGTTAAATTGCCCACAGATTAATGAGATTTCATGTCCCTCCACTCTGCCTATTTGACACCTAAGAAGAGGAAGAAGAGGTATCACAGAGCTTTGGCATAGTCTGCCTATTTTCTAAGCTCCATGGTAGCAAGGCAACTTACTGTAAGGCCCCACTGGTGTCACATTGCTGGCCATAAGCTTGCCATTACCTTTGTTCAGATTATTTATTTTTAACATTGAGACGAACTTACTTACTCATTTCATTCTTGAATGTAAAATCTAATGCTAATATAACCACCTCAAGTACTAAGTTGGGCTCTGAGAAAATTATGTGATCCTTCTGTGAGTGAAATTAAGACACATCACTTTTTAAAAATAAGGATTCACAATGGGGTTACTTCTTTCTAGAATTCAGGGGGAAAAATTGTGTTTGCAGATAATTTTAAACTGCTTTTCAGTTTCAAAGCAGTCTATTTTATCAGAGCTAAGAAAATACTAAATCTAAAACCACCTCCTCACCCAAATTTCTCTAAAAACCTAAACAGCTTTTAGACAAGAAGAAAAGCCTTGGGATTATGTAATTGCTGTGTTCTTCTACCCAAAGGGGTGCTAAAGAGAAAACAGAGTAAGACTTTTCTCAGAGATGCATGAAGTAAAGAGTGGAGACAATACTCAGACAGAAGAAGGGAAATTCCAAGCAGACAGAAGAAAAAAATTCAACCCCTCAAGAGTGTCTGAGCACTGTCACAGACTGCCCAGAGAGAAATGGCAATCTCCATCCTTAGAAATGTTCAAAACATGCCTAAATAAATTCCTGAGCATGACCTAGCTTTGAAGTCCATCCTGCCTGAAGAAAGAGCTCGACTCCAGATGATGCTATTTATTTACTGTGGGATTTTGGCCAGAAGAACATTCACACCAATACGTTAAACTCTAGGTCTGGTAGGGAAGAAAAATACCTGTATTTCCAGCAGAACCAGGGGAAACACAAGGTTCTTTGGGAGCAAAGCGACTCTACACATTTGCCTACCCCCCACAGTCTTTTATTGCCATGGTATTTCAATTCATTACAAACATGAATGCTTTTACCTCTTATTAGCCAAATATAACATTATCACTGCTTTCCAGACAGTGAATTAAACACGCAAAGCAAAGCCCTAATTATCTTGGCCAAAGGTCAAATGCAGAAGCTACAGCAAATTCAAGAGCAGAAACACTAAGTACTATCCTAGAGCCTTAATTTTAAGTATTCATTGTTTGAAAATGGTTTATTTAAACAATTACCACAAAATGATGAAGTAGTACCCGAGGTAACAAAGCATGCAAAATACTGTTTGGTTCCAGCTTCAGGCCTTGTAGCATAAAAATGTGTTATTTATGTTGGTAATGTGATTTAATGCGAAAGCTAATACACCTTAGCAAGCTCTGACCTGAATCCAAATAATCCTGCTGACTCTGTCCCAGTACAAGCAACAAGTAAAAATCAGATGTTACATTTCCAATGTTAAAATATTTACACTGTTGGCAAGGAACCTCTGCATGAAGCTCACTACTGAGTGGTGGACCAATTAGCACCTATAATTGTTTTATTACTGTCCACACTCTGAAACAAATTTGGAATCAGAACTTAGCCCCTGCTACCTCGTCATAACTGATAAGGCAGGCAGGCATTTTGTAGCAATTTTTCACCAGTATATCATGAATGAAATGACAATAAACTAAACAGATTGGAAGTAGAGGGGGAAAAAAAAGAAAAGAAAAAAGAAAGAAAACTTAAAGGGTTAGAAATAATTTTCCAAGAAAAATGAAAAATTAGTTAACTTGCAGAAATTCAAACTCCTATTTAGATTTTGATTTTAATTAGAGAAAGAAGCCTAATCAATAAAAACAAAGGAAAAACAAAGATACTTGCATATCTTTTCCGTGATTTCATTTAAAAATATGTAATTTCTTATTTCCTTTCAAACAGAGGTTTTTGAACATATTTGTCTCTTAAGCAACAGATCAACCAAAGCCTATTTTCCTGAAGAAATATTGCTGCCTTCCTCCTGTGCCCCATCAGACAGCATCCTCACCATCACATTCCCACCATCTCTGCCTCCTTTGCCTCACCCTGGCAGTGCTCCCAGCCCCTTCTGTCCCCCTTGGCCACCAGGAAAGCCCGACAGGTGGCTCTTGGTCCTTCCTGTGCCCTTCAGGTCCAACTGACACGCACACAGGTGCCCAGTGCCTCTGCTGTGAGGGGCACACTCCAGCCCTGCTGCTGATGCTTCTCCGCTCACCCCTCCCCAGGTTTCACAACTCTTGAAGCAGCTGTCTGTCTCCGGTAGCTCTACTGTCCTGTCAAGCCTGTCAAGTTTAGGAGGGGATCAAAAGCTTGTAGGATTGAATGGAAAACTGAAAACTCATTCAAATAAAATTCCTTAGGAAATTAGGATTAAAACACACAGTACTATTATTTGTATTTTTCTATTAATAATAACACGGTGATATAGAGGGAGTGTAGGATTTTAGCCAGCTACACTGTATATTTTAATTAAAAGTTACACACAGAAACCCAAACATGGCAGAAAATCTGTTCCCTGAAGGCAGTCACTGGAAACTTTAAAATGAACAGAAAGGCAGTACTGCTGCATCTAAAATAAGTGTGGGACATACTGATCTTACAGAATTTGAGGGATGAATGGAAAATGTGACTAAACCCTTTCTGGTTTACCTGATGGGAAAGAGACAAACATATACTGTTGATTACAGTGCTAAATTCATTGAGGACAGCACAGACGTGTGAGTCATAATTGTCTACACGCAGCAAGCTTGTGCTTTAAAGCCAGTCTCTTAACTCCCTTGCTGCTGCATTTCCTCACATCAATATTTAGGAGTTTTTTAACGACTTCTCGCTAACAGCTTTTTGTACCAAGGAAAAGTATGCTTTCAGGAAAATACTGCAAACAGATGAGTGGCCACACTCACCTGGTCCTTTTCAATTTGTCTTCAGCTAGGGCATTTATTTTCTTCCATATTTGTTTACAGTAGACTAGAAGTCACTGAAAAATAAATGGGATTTTCAGAGAAAGCAGCAGCACAAGAATCTGGCAAAGTGTACGTGTGTGGTAGCCTGGGATGGTTTGGGAGCTTGTTTGTGGTTTTTTTTTGTTTGATTGTTTTTTAATCTGAGAGAATTACGTGATAATGGAAATATATATGAGCAAGGATAAAAAGTAAAGAGTACACAAAACCAAAAAATTTGCCTTCAAAACTGACATAAGAGAAAGAAAGAGAATTTTTATTGAACCAATACTTAAAATACTTTTGCTCCAGATCTTAAAATCAACCTCTTCAGGAAGGTCTTTGTCTTCACGTGCTCATTTACAAATATCCCTCTACAAGACCTCTTGTCCACCAAAAGAGTCAACCCCTACCTATCCACTTCTACTCCTACCTAGCCACTTTTCCTGTCATGGTGTCTACATATATGGAATATGAGGACTTTGTGCACAAGATCCTCTAGTTAGTAATTAATATTGATTGTGTAAGTTAATACTTGAAAAATATGTACTTGTAGAAATGCTTTGTCTGGAACTGGTTTCAAACTGTACCTAAACGAGACAGAGAAGAGATCAAGAAGGCAGGTTACAAGGTCATCTATCCTCTCAAAAACAGAATTATGTCCTCAGTAAGGACAGCATAAATCCCATATTCGATTTTTGCCTAAGGCCTCCTTGAGTATTAGATGGAGAGGAGAGTCTCTACCAGATGCTTACAGGCCATAACTAAATGCTTCTACTCAGCTTTTTGCATGATACTACGTGTCCTGCTTTAAGCTGGCAGGCGGCTGAACACCACACAGCCATTCACTCATTCCCCCCAGCAGTGGGATGGGAGAGAGAATGAGAAGGGTAAAAGTGAGAGCACTCGTGGGTTGAGACAAAGACAGTTTAAAAAGGAAAGCAAAAGCCATGCATGAAAACAAAGCAGAACAAGGAATTCATTCCCCACTTCCCATGGGCAGGCAGGTGGTCAACCATCCCCAGAAAAACAAGGCTCCATCACATGTAACCATGACTTAGGAAGACAAACGCCATCACTCCAAACATGTCTCCTCCTTCCTTCTTTTTCTCCTGGGTTTACATGCTGAGCATGATGCCACACGGTGTGGAATGTCCCTTTGGTCAGTCGGGGTTGGCTGTCCCACTCTACCCCTCCTAACTCCTTGTGCACCCCCAGTCTCCTCACTTTTGGGATGGGATGAGGAGCAGAAAAGGCCTTGGCTCTGTGTAAGGGCTGCTCAGTGATAATGAAAACATTCCTGTGTTAACAATGCTGTTTCCAGCACAAATCCAAACTGTGGTCTCATACCGGATACTGTGAAAAAAACTAACTTTATCCCTGTCCAAACCAGCACACTTCACAAAGATGAAAGAAAATGAGGCAAATAAACCTTTACTTCCTTTCACCTATTGTTAAAAAGGTACAAATACTACAAACTCTGCTTTTTGAAAGTATTCAGTATTGTTGCCTATCCAGTTGAGGTTTTGTGCCTAAATATCAGAGCATTTTCCATTATTCACCCAGCTCACATCCTTAAAAATGCTCATCCTCTTTCTCTTTCTTGGGAACTCCTAATTCTTGTCTTCCCCTCCAAACCTTCCCAGTTCAGAGCTCAGCCATATTTTCTTTCTAATTCCCTGTCCCTTACTCTGTGAGTCTCTTTCAGAGTCAGTCTTCTGTTGCTGACTGCCTTCCACACATCTACTCTGCCTCCACACTGATTTACAAACCCAGCCCTAGGTTTCTCAGCAGGTCCCAGTCTCTTCATGGAAACTCATCTCTGTGTTCTTCACACCTCTGCCGTGAGAGTCCTCCCATGGCACAGTTGTCTGCTTTGTTCCTGTATGAATTGCATTAAAAATGTCTTGCTTTCAGCCTAACAATACTATGTGACAACTCTGAAAGAAGAAAACCCTTTAGTTTAAAGAAGAAGAGCAGTATTGCCAGTACTGCCTCTGAAGATTCTTATACCTCTTTTCCAAATGTACAAACAAAATGGTCTCAAATTTCAGCATCATTAAAGATGAAGGCTTGCAAGTACACCATTATCTTGTGTTTTGCTATCCTTTACGGGCTCCATTAGGCTGATGGAAGCTTTGTGACAGGTTCTAGCTCTTTCTGACAACCTTTTTTTCCTGCTTTTTTTATGGTGTGCTTGTCTAGAAAAGCAGAGGTTTAAAAAGACTGGATGGTTATCCCCGTTTTACACACTGTGAGCTATTATCAAGCATCTCAAAGAGCTCTTTGTTAACCATTAAATACTATGGAATAGTGGTTAATTAATTGTAGTGATGTAAAAACACCTGGGAACATTTAGTTACGAGCAGCCCTATAAAGTTACCATTTGTGTTGCCTGTTTATGTTTTCTCCCAGCAGAGTGTTTGCCGGTATGCCATCTTCTCATATTCATTGTTTTAAATCTATTTGCACATTCACCTTTTTTTCCTTAGTCCATGATCTGAAATTTTAAAGTGAGCATGGGGTAACTGTGTTGTTTGAGTGTTACAATATTTACCTATGACGTGCTGGAGTGAAGCTATTTCATGGAACAAAATTCTGTGCTCATCTGCACAACCCACTTTATGTATTTCCAATGACTGCAGATTTTGCCACTGGAAAAATGAGGGTATCTCAAGAGCAACCATGTACAATGTGCCATGTGGTAAAGAAGATTGCAGAGTGTAAGTCTAACTTGGAAATCCATATCCCCAGCATAAAAGCTTAGCTTTTATCTCTGTTATATTTCTGAACAACAACCACATTCTTCCCTCCTGCTGGAAGATTAAAAATCCAAGTATTGGGTTCTTAATTACCTAGTATAAACATACTTCCCATTTCAGTGTGAAAAGAGAGAAAAAAATAGAGATAAAACCTAAACCAGAAGAGGTAATGACCTGCTGGACCCTGACGTAGGTGTTGGTTTTTTGTTTTTTTTTTTTACTTACATAGCTGTACTCCAAGACATCATTCTGTGGCAAAATGCAACAGTAGTTTATTGTATCACAAGGAAAATTCTACTCAACTGTTCTTCTACCACACTTATTTCTCAAGCTTGCTGATAAACATTATTGTCTAATTTTAGCTCTGGACATATATCTAATGATTTTCTTTCAAAGCGTGTTAATGGCTGTCTCAGTGTCAGACCATCTACAGTCCATGCTACAGCAATAACCATTGTAACACCATTGACCACTGACATCACTGTCTCAGCGAACACTCTTAAGTAAAGAATGATAGCAATAGACCAAATCAATATGTGCACCTTGTTCTTTATGGCTGCTTAGATATTGAAAAAGCAAATTTCTTCTTGTCAGAATCAATAGCTTTGATTCCTCTATACTTTGGAATTATGGTTCAAGTTCCCAAGCTGTACGATGAGTAAAAAGCATATAACCAACAACATAAAAAAAAATTCTAGCAAAGTATGAGTTGGAATAATGCACCCTTCATCTGCATCTGCACTTAATTCCTGGGAGATTACTTGCAAGAGAGTGCGTGAAAGGGAGACTCCATCCTCCCTACCACTCGTGTCTCCTTGCCACAGATTTTCTTGTGCTTAATTAAGGGGAGCTCTATTTCTTATACGAGCAAGAGGCAAGGCAGAGAACATGGAGACAACTTGAAAGAAATGAATGTGGGTTGGAGAAAGAGAAATGTAACATAGGAAAAAAACCCAACAAAACCCAAACCCACAAAAATAACCCGGGGAGAAGAGCATTGCCAGGGTGCAGTGGTAAGTAGATACCAGGACGGAAGAGACTGACCAAAAAGAGACTGATGCAAAAAGGTGCTCTGAGTGGAAACAAGACTTCAAACAACCAAAAACGTGAGATACAGCAGAGAAAAGTGCAGGAACAGGATGCGTAATACAAAGACTGAAGTATAAATAGACAAAGACTACATCTATTATGTCCTTACTCTCTCCTTGACAGAGCAATGCCTTCTCTAGCAGTTGCCCCAAACAGCTCATGTCTATCTTATCCATGGCTACTCCCAATTGGTGTGAAATGAGCCACCTTCATGTTGCAGAACACCTGGAATAAGTTCCAGCTTGGTATCTGTTGCAAAGGCCTTTGCATCTACTCACTTACAGGCTTATCTACAAAGCTATCCTTCATGTTCAGTATACTTATGTTCTACACGGGCCGTGTGAGAAAATCTCTTTAGATTTAGCTGGCCTGCTCAGAGTTATATTCAAAAAACATTAATGAGAAGTTTTCCTCATCCTTTCTTTTTCATTGGCAGGAAGAATATTTAGGTTGTGAAGAACTCCAAGTTCAATCCATTATAATAAAAAGCATGCAGATACTCTGGCCTCTAGTTTGCCTGTCTTTCAGCTTGAGACCTTTTAAGGTGTTTAAGGCTCACTGTGTCCTTATAGATCACTCAAAATAATGACAGAATAATTTTTCTATCTGTTACCCTGGGTTCTTAGTGCTTTCTGCTGAGAATGTATGTCCTATGGACATAAGTTCTGTGCAGAGGGTCTTGATATGCTGTATAAAACATTGATAATAACATGATAATAATGTCTACAATTGGGATCTCTGCTTGTTATCCCGTATCTTAATTTAAATATGATCATTCTTTGAGTCTTGACTATTGAAGCTGTATATTCGTTGGGACAGGAAGAGTGTGCTAGGCTCACCTAGAACTTACTCCATAAAACCATGAAGTGACTCTTGTTCCAGTTACTTTCATCGACTTCCACTTTTGAGCAGACAGCAAATCCTTGTACATTGTTCTTAGAACAACTGGAATTTCAGAGGTATCATGAAGACTTGGCATGCCTACTAATACAGTAGATGAGGTTTTCTGGGAGGTGTTCAGAAAGCTGAAGTTGAAAGAGGTTTTCTGTGCTAACAAAACCATACAATACAAGTGTTAAAAAAAGGGATAAAGAAATTTCCATATACGTGTTCTCTGATTAATAATGAAACTCGGGAAAAGCAGGGACAAATACGTGTTTCTTAAGTGGAGAATAAGCATGCACACAGAATTTACAATAGCATGAAAGGAAATTTTCAAGTTTTAATGTTTGATTACCCACTTATTCAGGGCAGACTTCTTATTATCTGTACAAAATGCCTGTGTTTCCCAATCTTTTCTTCTACCCCTATTCCCAACACTACAGTCTACCACCTGATGATACGTTCTCCTCTATATCCTTGCTTACCACCTGATAATACATTCTCTTTTATATCCGTGCTTGCAACAGTAAGAAGATACATGTTCAGCTCAGAAGCCCACAGGAGCGGAACAGGCATAATTGGCATCTTCTTGCTGACTTTAGGAATTCTCAATACTTGGTCAAAGACTCATTTTCAGCAGAGTTCCCTGGTAAGATGCTCTGATCAGGCTGAAGTGGTTTGAACAGATGAAGCCTATGGGTACATTACTATTTTGGCTTAGTACAGGAGAGTGTTCTCTAAGAAAATTACCCAGTAGTCACCACTTACCTTGTATTGGTTCTGTTCACAGTGCAGTTTTCATGGACACAGAGCAATCTAAAAATCACTTGGAAGATCCTCTCCAAGTGCTTTACCGGGCAATCCCCATCTCCCAAAGTGGGATAAAGATCCAAACCAATATGCTGATCACACTGAGCTGAACTACTCCAGAGCATACAAACCATTTAACTATTAAAACCTCCTGCAAAATTAATGAAATGAATTTCAGCCAATATTCATGTGCCTTTGTATTTACTGAGGAATTACAGCATTCAGTTATTTACAGATTCATTGCTCCTTTCTCACCTATCCATCCATCTTCTGCTTCAAAATCCTTTCTCATCTTTACCTAATCTATCTTCTTTTGCCATGCCCTACCAAATCTTTCTTCTATCACCTTCCATTTTCAGTACTACTACTAGTAGTAGTAGCACTAGTATCTTCCTCCATTTTCTATTATCTGCTGCAATGGTGTATCAAAACAGGAAAGAACACGAAAAAAAAATAGGGACAGGTTGGTAATTAGGGACAGGTTGGTAATTCAGATGGAGTTTAGATGGAGAAAAATTGCTGCAAGAGCTGTGAGAAAGTCCACCTAATTCAGGAAAAAAAGGAATATGAGGGATAAAATCATCCAATCGCAATCTTAAGGCAACTCTCTGAGGGTAGCAGTGTGGATGCCTACAAATGATAGTGATACTGACCAGTAAATGACACCTCTGAAACCCTTTGTCTCGGAACCAGGCACTTATTCCCAGAATCACCAACTCTTTCACTCCAAGTAAATAAGAAAAGATTAGATAAGTATCTGTACAAATTACTTAGCTACACTTTATCTGCTAAAATGTAGAGAGTGGATTATGAGACATTTTGAGAGTCCCTCTGTATATCTGTAACTGTGATACCTGACCTAATAACTCTGATACTTGAGCCATAGTATAATTCTCAGACATGATTGCTTTGCAAACCAAATTACAGTTTAAATCTGAAATTTGGTAGTTAAACTAACACAGGAAAATAAGAAATATTAACCAAATGCATTGCTGTTGATAGCTAAAGTGGTATCTTTCTCAGTTTCTGTTTAGCGGGTTTCCTTTTCATATGTCTTTAAAATAAATGAATGTGTTGATATAACAGATGAGACAAATAATGCTTTTCTTTATAAGTGTGGTTTGCGTTCTGAAATTCTTAACCCTAGCTATTCAATTCAAATCCCACACATAAAAATGGCAAAATACCTCTCTTCCCTGTTCTGAGTTGATACGGAATAAATAAAACCAGACCTGACTCTGACTTCATACGGTCTACTGAGCTCATTCCATTTTATGACAAAATAACACTTTGGTAACAACTTTTCTTATTTTCCCATCAGAACAGTGTTACAGTAGACTGCGAAGCCAAAAGTATATTTTCTTCTCACATCACTACTTCTTCCAAATGGTTTTTCTCTGAGTGAATGTACACTGCCTTCAGCACAAATGGTCAAGAACATCTAGTGTAGGAAAAGTGGCACATTTTGCCAGCAATTATCCATTTGTAACTAGCAGTTGAGAGAGTTTTTTTTCCCGAACCACTATCTTTATCTGTTTAAGTGACTTGGTTGGTAGAAGGTTTCTGAAAATGTTGTGTTGTTTTTAGTAATTTGACATTTGCAAAGAAGCCATTATTTAGTTCCCCAAATGATTTCTTGCTATTTGACATTTTAGGAGCTGAAATTCCATTTGCATGCAACCTTTTGCATAATTAATACACTAAAAATGATTATTTGAAAGAGGAGTAAACCTGCCTTCCCATACTATGACTGTGTAACTGAGGTCATAATTATCATTTAGCTATTATTTATCCTCTATTCAATTTCACAACTCCTTACACAATGAGTCCCAGTTCCCGAAAAAGACCTTTTGTTGTTTCTCTTTCTTTATCTAGTCTAAGCTTGTGACGTGCTTCCAGTGTCAGTTTTGCTAAATGAATTGTTTCGATAGCTTCAGTCATAAAAATTGAAGACGTGAGCAGAATGTTCTTACTGCAGATCAGTCATTATAGATTTCAGGTTTAGTACCTGTTGTAGGCACTGTATATCTGTTTCTGTGCAAGAATCATCATTTCACTCTACTTTGGCGGTTGGATCCTAAATTTCAGTAGTGACAACGAGTGCCGTACTTGATATCTAAGGCCACTATGGAGAAATGGGCATAACATATGAAAATAAAGCATTGCCAGAGGTATTATTATTTGCCAAAAGGGTTAAAATATCTGTATACATAACTATTATGTATTCTTTATAACAATGGGAAAAAGACCAGTGCAAGGAAATAAAACTTATTAAAGTTGGAATTGCTAATCAGAATTGTGTGGTGTATATTTAGGCTTCTGGAAAACTTTGGGTACGTTTTGGAGGGCTGTTTGACCAGCACTGTGTAGCCACACCTTAATCTGCGATAAGTACTTTAGCAAATATTAGCGAGAACCTAATCTTGAGCCTTTGTTACAGAACGTTTATCTAGGCAGAACAAAGTATAAACACCTCTCATGCAGAGCAGTGTCTCACCCAAAGAACATGACTCAGGGACAGAGCAAAGGATAAACCAGTAGATTGTTTTAAAGAATTTGTGGTACTACTGATATTCTGATCTTTACTTGTAGGTGGCTAGGTTGTACTGTAGGGCTCCGTTCTAAACAAACAAACAAAGAAAAATGAAAAAAAATTACAATTCATAATATTTAAGTATGTAACACCCTATGAGTAATAATTATTCATAGATTACTTTTATTTTGTCTGTGTAAAACAATCTAGGAAAGGATTTTGATGATTCAGACCTGGGGAAGTAATGGAATAAATGGAATCTGAACAGAAGATAAGCAATTCTTTTAAACTAAAAGACACACAAGCAGTTTGAACTTTCAGTTTAAACATAAATAGGTAAAAGGGAGATTCATAAAGACAAGGAAGAAAATGTCCTGCATTTCTGCATTCTATGATGCTTTTCTAAAATAAAGAGTTCTCTTAAAAACAAAACCTTTTGTTTTAAACTCATGTCTGATTTTTCCTTACATTTATTTCCAAAGTGTTAAAAAGGTTGCTTTCAGAAAAGCCCTGGACTTGCAGTGAAACTGTGGTCTTCTCTGAGATGCTTGAATTCCCAAGGAAAGGGAATGTTGCAAAAGATATTTACAAGACCAATGCCATTTCAGTTCAATTTCTTGCACCCTTGGCTTGCTGTTGGCTATCAGCCATCACTGTCAGAAGTGAAGCTTAGATCCCCAGAAAACAAAATATAAAAAAATATGGGGAAGCAGGAATCCTACTGAAAGCATAAAATTAATCAGATTTCTAAAGATGAGATGAAAGAATAGGTACAAGAGGTTATTAACAAAGTTAGAAAAATTAAGGCAGAGCTAGAGAAAATGGAAACTTGTCTGGTAAAAGAAAGTGAAAAACTAATGAGAAGTAATGTTAAGAAGGCAAATGTGTTAAAGACCTTTTCTCTCTGTTAGTCTACAGCCAAATGTTTACCTTGGCTTTATATAACTAACAAAGGCTTGAACAAGATTGGAAAGACAACAGGTTGGAAAGTATCAGTACTTAATGATTTGAAATAGGCATAAACAAATGAAATTCAGCTTCTGATACTTTGAGGATTTGATCTAAGAGAAGTAGTCAGTTAACTCTAAGAGCTGTTGAGTGGATGAAGGAGATTCTAGAAGATTAGATATAGTGAAACGGGTTTTTTTTTGTATGGTTTTTCTTTGGGTGATGTACACCATGAGCTGTCACCATGTAATTCAGAGAATCTGAGTCTGATTCCCAAAAAGCTGTTGAAACTGATAACAGTTTTTGAAACAACTAGGAATTAACACAGTGAAAAATATTAATATGGGCTTGTCAATAATGAGTTGTAAGCTAGCTCTTCTCGTATACGAAACGCTATCTTACAATTTTAGTAAAACTCTTCCATGGTGCTGTTAAAATGGAGTTAAGGAAAAAAATACAACACAGAGGTGAAGAACTGAAGGACAGATACAGCTTACTGGAAAGCTGTATTCGTAGTTTAACATCAATCTGGAAGAGTTGTATTGCGTAAGGTGTCACCAAATCTTTTCTTCAGGTAGGAATCTAGTCAGTGTATTCATAAATGTTTTGGCTGAATAAGTGTAGTATTTGGTAAGTTACCACGTTGGAAAGCAGTTTGAAGTAGTTTAGAGGAAAGGATTGTAATTGAAGATGTCAGTGATGGGTCAAGAAAGTGGCCTGAAATCAGGTGAAAACCAAGAACTATACATTCAGAGCACATTCTATCAGGGTTATGCAAGTGAGACTTCCACCTTCCACAAACAAACCCTCCCACCTGTCCAGGACCAGCAAAGGTCAGCTGTTCCTTCAGGGACATGAAAATATGGTCAGCAGAGCAGAGGCCACTCCAGCCAGTGCCCAGTCCCACAGCACCCAACAAAGTGATTAAAGAAACTACAGCTGCCACATTCAGCCAAGAGCCCAGATCCTCTGGCAAGTGTCTGGTAGTGAGACAGGACCAAGGTCAAGCCAAAACGTCAATCTGCAGCTCAGGTCCGGTGGCAGTAACCGTGGCCAGGTACCAGCACCAGCAAGGTGCCACCTCTTATAGGTCCGGGCTCAATGGACCTTGATACAGACTTATTGCTGCAGGGTATCAGTGGGCTCAATCAGGGCGTATGGAGCTGAGATAGGGAACTGAGAAAGGGATGTAGCAATGTGGCACAGCATGGCATGAGAAATTGAGAGTTGGATAGGGTTTTCAGGCTGGATGTGAGAGCTCAGGCACCAGCAGTGGACTTGAGGCCCCACGTGCTCTCCATGGGTCTGGTCTGCTTTTGATGAAAAAGAGTTTTGGAGGGGATAGAGGACATAACCTTTTCAGTTACTAGTGGTAGTATTTCTTCACATTTACCTGATGTTGCAAAGCAAAGTGCAAGAGACTCATCCATTCTGTAATAAAATATGTTTGAGCTCCTGCAATAAAACAGCTCAGATCCAAGTCCTTTAAAGATTTTCTATCATACATGAAGTTATGATTGCATCACTTGTGATTTCAATAACCTACTGATTCTGAGAAGAATTTGCTTTAGTGGGGGTCAGGAATTAGAGGAAGTTCTGCCTGTGCTATGGTTTTGGTAGTTACTTGAAAGCCAGCAGTAATCTAAAATTGTGGATGTCAAATTAAAATTTTTAATTACAATAAAAAATTTGTAATTAAAAACATAAGCGTTTCTACTCTTTGTGTGAAGAACAGTTCATGGCAGTGAAACACCTGAGCCTACCTGGTGGCTGAGGGCAGTTGCCCAAAATTAGACCCCATTTCAAGGTACACAGTTGATCAGTCTCTTCCTTTCGTACTTCTGAGGGGTCACAAGGCAGGATGGGATAGAAAAAGGAATATGGACTTGGACCTTCCCCTTCAGAGACTTGGCCACTCTCTGCTTCTGCAGCTTGCTTTTTGTGTTAGCCTCTAACTCATGTGAAAGCACAGAGGAAACAACATGCTCCCTCATTTTTTTTTTGTGCTAAGAATTTTAAGATGACAAGTAAGACCATTAAGCTCCATTTTGAATGTGGCTGTGCCAGAGTAAAGATTCTGTAACCATTCTGGTTCGAGCTAGGGAGCATTTTAGTTACATAACAAATGTACAATGCAGTGTGCCAAGAAATAGCAAACAGTCATGGGGAGCTCCCCTTCGCCTGTTGATAATTTATAAGACTGACACTAATGAGGTCCCTTGATAAGCAAAGGCAGAACTAAAAGCATCCTAACTTCAAAAGGATTTTATTCCTCAAATATTAAAATGATGCAGAGGAGAGAAAGGGCTCATAGTTGTGGAATCCCATGAGTTAAGTCAAACTGCTTGGAGATTAAAATCCGTATCTGACCTTGTATCACAGATATATAAATGATGGAAAATCTATTCAGAGAAGATTATTGTCCCAATTTCTGTACAATTTCTAAGGGAACTTCCCACAGGGGACTGTGTGGCTGAAATTTGCTAAGGCTAGACATTCCTGAGGATCATGAGAATGATATGTATGACTTTGTGAGCATCAGGCAGGAGTTTTTCCCACATGTAAAGCCTGGTAACCATCAATGAGGAAAAACATCAGTCATGCTTCAGTAAGGATTTTATGGAACTTGCAGGGGCCATGATAATAGCCTAAAAATAAAGCCATAGCAAGATTTAAAATGCTAAACCAAAATAAAATATCTTGGATAATATAAAAAAGAAAGAAAGGCCAAGAAAAATAGAGTGATTTCCAAGGTGAGATTTTACTGCCCTAAAATTACTATGTGTTTTTCACTGTCTCTCTAAATTTTTGCCAGGCTATGGCAACTACATGCGTCTAATACCGAAAAGTCCTGGCTGCTTATGGGTGTCTGATGCCAGGGATAAGTGCTTCTGTGCAGGTACATCACTCATTCTGATTACCTAAACGAGGTGACTGTCAAGGACTTAGTATGCTTTGTTTTTAGCCATTGAATCTCTTCTGCTGTGTTTCACAGTTCCTGCGTGAGCCTGGCCAGGTACCAGGAGCACCTTCCTCAGCAGTTCGATGTTTAGGCATGGGACAGAATTAGAGTAAGAGTGGGAAAATGAAGTTGGTGAGATGTTGTATGTGGTAGATGTAGGAAAGACTGGAAGGCTTGGCTGGCATAGGGAGAGGAACAGAGACAAGGTGCTGGTTTTCAGTAGTAGGGAATAGGTGGTAAGGGAGTAGGTGTGGCAGTGTGGGGCTGAGCTCTTAGCTGGGGCTGTGGTCTGGTGGGAAGGGCAGGAAGAATATTATCGTAGAATAATATGTCCTGGAAGGGGCCTCGGAAGGTCAACTTGTCCAGCCTCTACTAAAAGCAGAGTTAATTTACGTGTTAGGACAGACTGTTGCTGAATTCTCAGAGACTACAGGATCCTCATCCAGGCTAGGGGAAGGTGTACAGATCCCAAAAGGGAAAGGGCTGAGTTGGCTCCTCGCTGCAACTTGCCATGCAGTTGGACATTAACAGAAATCGAGCATGTAGGGCACATCTCTTTCCTGAGCAGGTTTATGAGCTGTCATGGAGCCAGCAGAGACCAGCCTTTAACTTCCATGGATGTAGAGCAAGGAGGCTGGCTAAATTTATGAAAATACACTTTTTCTAATTAGTTTTGAAAAAAAAAATTGCTCTTTTATGTGGGATAATGTAACATAGAAGAAATTAAGTGTTGTGTTCTGCAGAAAGATCCCAGTCCACAAGCAGAATTTTGAAAAGTTTGCCTCTGCAGATCACCTGTTGAAAAATCATAAGCAATTTGGAGGAAAAAAATTCCAGTTCCAGGGAAAATTCAACTCTATTCTTAAATCTTGAGAATCTCCCTTGGCTTCTCTTGAGGCTTCTCAAATTCACTTCAAGTATCCATATCCCTCTTGACTTGTGTTGTGCAGTCATTTTATGAAGCTGACCACTGTCTTGCTCAGATTAGAAGGAAATTTCTGGTTCCCTGAAGGGGAATCAGAATACATTTTGGTTAGGTAGATAAAAACAATTTAAAAGACCCCCCCAAAACACAAAATTTTAACTGTTTTCCTGGTAATTAACAGCAGATCTGGGTAGCTCTGATGTCCTAGATTTAGTTGCCACATCAAAGGGACTTAAGGTCCCCCAGGGGGACAGAAAAGGATCCAGGCCACAAGCCATTGGAGCTGCCTGAAAAATGCAGTCGATAAAGCAGGGGTAGGATGGTACAGCTTAGATCCTGAAGTGGTTTTTGATACTTATTTTCTTATAAAATACAGAGCAGTTAGCTACAATTTTCTTAATAGTCCTTCTGCCATTATAGTAATTCTGAAATGACTTTGTCCTTAGAATTTTTCACTCTTGCACACATAAAAATCTCATATTTGAGAGTCCTGCAGATAATTGCAAATGGACAAAAACTAAGGGCTTGCACACCTACTTCTTCTACGTCTTTTCTTGGGAGGCCAGACTGAAGATGGAAAGGAGGCGGTAGCCAGGTGTGGGTCTGCCTCTTCTCCCAGGCGACTAGCGACAGGATAAGAGGACATAGCCTTAATCTGCCCCATGGGAGGTTTAGGGTGCACATCAGGAGGAATTTCTTCACAGAAGGGGTGATTAGATGTTGGAATGGGCTGCCCAGGGAGGTGTTGGAGTCACTGTCCCTGGATGTGTTCAAGGAAAGACTGGATGTGGCGCTCAGTGCCATGGTCTGGTTGCCATGGGGGTGTTGGGTCATAGGTTCAACTTGATGACTTCAGATGCCCTTTCCAACCCAGCTGATTCTGTGATTCTATGGCTAAGATGTCTCTAAATACGCCATCCTTTTTATGAGAAAGGAGTGATTATATGCTGCAGGACTGGTCATAATGTTTAAAGGCATTAAAAGACTAAAGCCTCATGTGTTGCACAGAGATAATGAGAGATAATGCTCTGAAAGGAAACTATTTTTCTTGCTTTGTAGTTGTCAAAACCAGTGCACAGTTTTATGACTTAGATTTGAGGAGTTATTGTCAGTCATTTTTTAGGTTCCCATTTTTACAGCTGTCTATTTTAAATTTGAAAGGGAAACAAATGGAATCCAGAGTCTTAAAGTTTAGTTTTAATCCTTAAAGGGTAGGATTTTCACTGCTTGGGAAGTGCTAAATGCCTTTTTCAGGATCAGAGTTTCCTTGTAGTTTGGAAAACCTTAATATCAAAGAAAGAATTTAATTTCCAAGAATATATGTGGCAAACAATATCAACAAGGAAAATCTGTATCTAGCTGATCAAGGAACTTGCGTATAGTGATAGATTTAGCTTTCATATTGATAGCAAATTTGATTAGGGAGAAGTATAATCACTGGATTAAAAAAAGGGGCATAAACCAAATTAAAATTGGAAATGGTGTGAATAATTGAAAATTATTACTACAATTTATCATATCTCTCAATCACGAGGAAATTCACTTCTCCTAACCTCTGCTCCATCTCTTCTTTTTGTATAAATAGAGGATTAGAATTCCAGATAAAGAAACAGACATGAACCTACTCACAGGAGTAGCAATAAACTCATAGTATTCAACAAATTGAGACAACCCCTGTTCAGCCCAGTAAGAGCTTTTATCATGTAGTCAGCATTGGCAGATGATAGACATAAAATGCCTGCTCTTCCAAATGACATGGATCAGACCTCTAATGAGTTTCAGAGTTGTCTTCCTCTGCAGCCCTGACATCCTCATCTGTGTGCTTACCTTCTAACAAGAAGAAAAGGGAAACAGAACTCCACGTGAATAAAGGAACCCTTTTTCTTTGACTTGGTATTCATCTCTTGCAAAAGTTCGTGTAAATTCTTGCTGGAATGTTTCTGCTTCCACAGGAGGCAAGAAGAGATTTTTGATTTTCACATTGAATTGTGATCACATCGTGATCTTTTTGAGACATCACATGATGCAGCTACAGAATCTTGCTCTCTGGTCTGAAATACTTGTTGCATCAGCACATTATTACTCCACAAACCAGAACACTGCTTTCTTTAATCCCTGATATTGTAATTAAAAATAAATTAAATCATAGCTATACCTATCCTAAAAAAACTGAAGGGGTGCACAGTTTTTTTTAAAGCCTGTTTTCATTAAACAAAAGAAGAAATAAACAGTTGTTTACTACCCCTTTTGCATTTTCAAGCCAAGCATTTAGTTTTATAATAATTTTTTTATTTCCACATTTATTAAAATAGTTTCCTTTGATAAAAGCTTTGTGAATTTATGTTACAAAATTTGTATTTACTTCTAATTATGTGATGAGGCCGAAAATTTACTAACTTTCCAGGAAAAAATCTCATTTAGTCTCAGTATTAAACATTGTGTATATACCAGAAGAGAAATGCAATACCTTGATTTTCTGAAATGTATTATTTGCTTAAGGGAGGATAGCAAACTCTTTGACAAATGAGCTCATTATTAATGCAATAATAGGATAAATATACTATGAAAGGATATAAAAATATTATTTAACATAACTATTTCTGTCTTTGTAAAAAATATTGTTTTAGGCATTAAACCTGACTTTCACCCCCTCTCCATCTCCCCCAGGTTCTTAAGGATCAGGCTTAGATAGTAGGAATTGAAACAAAAAAGACATTGAAAAATAGATTTGTTATGCCGGGGATGGTAGAAAGGAACTCATTTGTAAAATCACTGTCTGAACTGAATTACAGCCTTCTTCTCTGCTGCTTGCATTAGGCCCTCTAGTTTATAAGTCATCACTGCTAAAAGTTACAATCTAATAATAATAGTAATAACACTAGTACCAGCACTACAGGCTTCAAATGATGTTCCCTTTGTGTTAGGTATTACAGAAACACAATGGAAATGGAAAGATCAAGGGAAAAATAGATGCAATTATTTTTCCCATTTCACATCAATGAGTCACAATACATTTAAGCAAATATCCAGTGTTCTCCTGAAATAGGGTTTGCTACTGGAGCGAGGCTTAGAGCACCCCCACTACATCCGAATTACCCTTTACTTGCACCCTGCACTTTCCCCTGTCTCCCGTTGCTTTGATTGTCCACATCGGACACTTCTTGTGGCATGTGCAAGACACATGCCTAGACTTTCTTTGAGAAAGGGTGTGCAGGAAAGGGAGGAGGAGGTTGTAATCTTTGTGGTTTCACTTAAAATGGAAGAGGTTCAACTGCGGAGCTGTCAAGGATTGAGTGCAGCTGTGTTTGTTCAAAGGTCCATCCACAGAATCTCATCTCCAACCCGTGATCAAGTGGAAGGTTCTTATGGTGGAGTATAAGAACAGACAAGCACACTCCAAATAGTCACTTTGTTCTTTTAACATAATTAACATCATCTGTATTTCATAGCCATTGGTGGTGTACTTTTTCCCCCACACCAAAAAACTTTCAATATGTTTTAAACCTTCAGAGACTCTAAAACCTCTTCGGTTCTTGTGGGAAGCAGCTATGTATCTTAAAGCTACCCTTTGTGAAGTATGTGGGGGGTTTTTGGTTATGACTTTTAAAATTTTGTTCTGAAAGCGTTGCACTCAATTTCCTTTGCTGCTCGCTGTTGTTACTGAAAGAGACACAGAACAGCTTCCTAACCTCTGCAGGGCATGATTGATTGCATAGCTCTCTAGCATATTTTCTCCACAGAAAAAAATCCAAGAAAAACCCCCAAAACTCACATTTTATTAGCTATTCATGGAAAAAATCAAAGCAATCTTCTGATAATCATTATCTTTCTATTACTTTTTTAAATTTATACTCTTCCTTGAGCAATTTGAACTTCACATGTTTCCTGTTGGCTCACTTTTCTGGTTGTCAGGGTCTCTCTGAGTGGGAGCCCTGTTTCTTGGAAAGGCAATATTGCTTGCTTTTCCCAACACCTGCTGGCTCAGTGTCATCTGCAAGCTTGTTAAGTGTGCACGCTGTCCTATCATAGAGACTGTTTACAGAGAAAATCAAAGCTGTTCAGTCACTTGTCCTCCTCACCTAATGATTTGCAAAATCTCAGAAGGTGTTTTCTTTTATCTTTCTCAAATATATGGGATTTAAAGTCGTTTCAGTTGATTCTCTCCATAGTCTGCAGTGAAATATTAAAATGCTTCCATATGTTGGAAGATTTTTCTATTTTTTCTACCACCCAGTTTTAATCTTCCAGACAGAGATGGAAAGAGATGATGAAGGGTAGTCCTTCTGTTCTGATAAAGACAGAGATGATGGAGGATAGTCCTTCTGTTGACCAAAGGTTTGGATATGGCTTGTCTTTCTGAGGTATGCTGCCTGAGAAATTCAGTAGAATGTAAAAGAATGTTTCAGATCCTATATTAGGAAGTGGGCTCATATTCCATACCAGTATTACACTCTCATTTTTAATGTGTGTTATCTTTATTATATCTGTTTTATAGGAAGGAAAAGAATAATTTTCTTCATTAGATTGGAAAAATTAAACGTATCTTGAGCTAAAAAAACTCAGACAATTGAATTAAAATTCTTGATGCATATTAAAAAGAAACTGTGAAAATAAGAAAAAGAATTATGATAAATTGAGAGATGTCTTTCCTTAAAATGTTCTTTGAATGTCCTTTAATCTTCTTGTGCTCATCTATTTGTTTTGTATTATAAAAGGATCTTCTAACTATTAGACTAATCTTACCGATTGCCACTTAATATTCAAATGATCTTCCACCAACAGAATCAAATTCTGGCACAAAGAGCTTCTCCCTTTTGTTTGCTGCCCTTATAGTTTAGTTTTCTGCCAGCCTGTGTCTTGTTACGCTCAAACCAATTTCTCAAGGAATAGAATAGAAAAGAGATCCTGTTATGTTGCTAAATACATATAACGAAAAATAGATGAATTGATGTGGGTGGCCAGAATTACAGCAATATTCTAGATGAGCTTGTGCGTAATAGCATTTAAAGTAGAAAACTGGAAATAGTTTTCTTGTTGCATTTTAGCATTTTACTTGCCTCTTCTATAACTTCTCCAAGCTGGTGGTTCACAGTTTGACTAACCACAGACATTTCTTTGTCCCCCAGTCTTACAGCTAGTTTAAGCTGAGCTTTTTGCTGTTGGTTCACCAATAAATGATGGGAAACTGCTGTACTTTGACATTCAACATATTGTTGCATTTCTATTCATCTATTGTCAAATGCTTGCAGTTTGTTTTGTTCCATTTCTCTGCTTTGACAAAGTGTTCCTGGTGACTCTTAAGAGTCCTGCTGTCCTGGCAGATCAGAGCAAAAAAATTGCTCTTTCCCTTGAGGACCAAGTAGGCAGCTCTGAATGCTGCCCTCTACTCTGAAAATCTAGGTCTCTCACTTTCATTCCCCTTGGTTTTGACCTCTACTTTCTCTTTCCTCCTTTAATTTCTTCCCAAATCCATAGTTCTACCCCATGACTTCCCCAGACAGGGTGAAAACAAAGCAAATGCTCAAAAATATATCAGGCTTTCTGTGGGCTGCACTGTGCCTAGAACTGGCAGGAAAGTGATTTCTAGCTACACAGGAAGTTTAGCCAACATTCACTGTCTCTAGAAGCTGTTCTGAGACACCACCTAGAAACAGCCAGAGCAGGGAGGGTGAGCAATAGCACAGGGTGGTGGTAGTCCGGGTGAGGTTCTGTTCTCCCAGTGAGGTTACAGTCCCCCCATATCTGAGCAGGGTGGGTCATAGCAGGGTGCCATCAAAGCAGAGTGATCCATGAGGTTTGCTGTCTCATCAGGGATTGCAGTTAGGAGGAGGTGCAGCCAGAGAAAAGGAGGCAGGGCAGAAGACAAGTTAGTAGGTCTGAAGTCAATCCAGAGACAGAGCCAGAAACAAAGAATAAGATACCTACAACTACAGGTATCACAGATAAAGTAGAGTAAACAACCGCCATAGCAGATCCAGCAATTATTGAAGGAAGAAAAAAAAAAAACCCTAGAAAATGAGAGAATATATCTCTTACTCTATTTGATGAGTACATACTTGGTGGCTTCCCTTGCAGAGCTGTGTTCACCAAAACCTATGCAGTCTATGCACAGGTGGTTTTGTCTTGTGTTCTTTCATTAATCAACAGATTCAGAATTTGCTGCTTTGGTTTAGTTCAGTTTTTACCAAAATTTACAACAATCCTGTATTGGTTTTTGCTAGCAGCTTCCTGACAGAAAAATTCAAAATTTTGATTTCAGCCAGTCATCCACAACAGAGTATCTGCAGCCTGTAAAGCATTAGTAATTTAAGTTATGTTTTTCACCTACAAAAGCATCATAGCTCAGTCTAGAACTGAGGGCCCAAGCCTGAGCTTAAATGGAATTCCGGGACCAATCTGCAGAGCTTGTGTGGGTGGAGATTCCAAGTGAGGCTGGTCAAAGCAATTTAAGCCTATTAGTGCACTCATGGCCCTGCATTTATGTATCACCTACAAAATCTTCTAAAACTCCTCAAACAACGAACTCAAAATATTATCGATAAGATAAAATTTTCTGCTGCATTTTACTATTGCTTTTAATGTTCTCTTCTTACAAAAATTTCCTCCTGAATTTTCAGCTCCATCCATCTGATCTAAAATGAAGAATTAATCTGCATATATTCTAGAGCAAACACTGGCTGAAGTCACCACCTGCTTCTTGGTTTTATATGTGATGTAACTTCAAAGTATGCTGTAGCAAGGGATTCCAAACCACAGTCAATTGAGGTAGCCAAGAGAGATTTTTTAGACCTTTCAGCTCAGTCAGCTGCAAATACACTTGAGCTTGAAGGATCTTCCTCTGAGTTCATTTTGATCTGGTCAGATGCAGGACACTTCCAAATCAGAAGCTATGTAGTTGCAATATACTGGGAGTAATGGCAAAGCGACTCATCTGTGCATGCTAAACCAGTCTGGAAGTAATTTTGTTTCTGAAATTATTCCCTCCTCTAGAAGATGCTGATACTAGATTTTCCAATCTAGTAAATACAGGAAGACAGGGTGCTCATTAAAAGCAATGCTCCTTTCACCTTGGCCATATGCTGTTTATAAGCAACTGTAGTGTATTATTATGCCAGTGACAGCAGTAAATCCTTGGAGAAATGTTCCTGTGAAAATACAGTCCGCGTATGTCGGCAAGACTGACAATCACCACAGTAATTAACATACAGATACCCTTATGCTAATCCCTCAGTACAATTCTTATTGCATCAGTCTGCCTCCTACTCTGGATAAACTTTGCTTATATATTTGTCTGAAAGAAAAGAAATAAAACCAATAATGTCTTATAAAAAGAAATGTTCCATTTCTGAAAAGAAGAAAGTCAGGAGAGTGCTGTGATTTCAGCTATACCAGACAGCTGATGGAATAATTTCTACATGACGTAGGATCCACGTGCAGAGTACAGCTCAGTCAGCAACACCTTAGCGTGACAGATCATTTATGTCCTTTGGCTCAGCATCAGCTGAGAATTGTGACTCTTAGCTGGCTGGCCAATTAGAGTAAACATGCTTCTGAGTGGCCAGCTCACACCTTCCAGACCATCAGCATGCTAAGACATTTACCTGTTTTCCATTTCCTTCTGCTCCAGGAAGCGCGTGTGTAGGATCTTGTCTCTGTGCGGGTCTGTTGTGGTTCTGCAGGCAAGTGAGCCTGCCAGTCCATACAATATTACGTTAAAAAGCCTTTTTTTGGTTATTTGGATAGTGAAAAGGGACAGCAGATTTTGGGGGGAAAGGAAGAAGGAAAACACACTGTAGTAAAAAATGAAGGTGCTGCCCACTGTGGATAAATTAAATATGTTTAAAAGTTCACCCACTTATTCTATTTGACGTGTGTGGGCTAAATTCATGTAGTTGTCCCTTCATTAGCTATAAACGAGCGACAAACAGGCAATTGTTTCAGAGTACAATAATTTCAATTTTTAGATAAAATGAGGAAATAGAATATATCTTATTCTGCCTTTCTGAAAAATTTTGGCTATTCCATTATATATTGTAATATTAGAAGGTCATTTCCTTTTATAATTGCAAAGTTTTCATATTGATTAAATTCTTTCTTCTTGTAAAGAAAGCAGTTTTGTCATGTTGAAATGGTAGAGAAATCATAATTTTGCCACTCTTTGAATGTTAAAATGCATGCATTGCTATAAATATGGCTGCTACAGACCTGGTCTAATCCAGTGATTTTTGCAATTCAGCTCAGCTGTTCTTAATATATTCAGTGATACTTTAAGCAACCAGCTTTACGTGGCCTACAGTATTCTTGTGCATGGAGAAGAAAGAGTACTATTTTAGAACTTGCAAAAGCAATAGCTGATAAGAAGATGTCACAGAATCATAGTCATAGGATGGTTTGGGTTGGAAGGTACCTTTAAGTTCACAGGGACACCTTCCACTAGACTAAGTTACTCAGAGTCCCATCCATCCTGGCCTTGAACACTTCTAGGGTGCGGCATGCACAGCTTCTCTGTGCCTCACCACCCCCACAGTAAAGAATTTCTTCCTAGTTACTAATCTAAACTTACCCTCTTTCAGTTTGAAGCCATTGCCTGTTTTCCTAACACTGCATGCCCCTGTAAAAAGTTCCTCCGCAACTTTCTTTCCAGCCCCATTTAGGTACTGGAAGGTGCTCTAAGGTCTCCCCTGCGCCTTCACTTCTCTGGGCACAACAGCCCCAAATCTCTCATCCTGTGCTAACAGGAGAGGTTCTCCAACTCTCTGATATCTTCATGGCCCTCCTCTGGACTTGCCCCACCAGTTCCATGTCCTTCTTATGTTGGTGGCCTGAGAGCTGGACACAGTACTCCAGGCGGAGTCTCACAAGAGCGGAGATATCCTCTAGCTGCCCTCTCCTACAGTTTTCATTTCCTCAGCACTTGAATATATGCACTGCCATTTCTGTATTTGGCATAATGGATGGCAGAAACCCCTGTCAGGACAAAGATGGGAATCTGTATGTAGGTCTAGATAAAACGTGGTATAGAAATGAAAAAGAAGGGGGGGAAATGTTATGATGAATGTGGTTAAGCACTGGAACAGATTGACAAGAAAGCTGATGGAATCTCTGCCCTTGGAGGTTTTCAAGAACGAGCAGGGCAAGGCCCCAAACAAGCTGATTTAACTTAGGAGGTCAACCTGCTTGGTGACAGGGTCAGACTGGATGGCCTCTGAAGGTCACTTCTGGCCTAAGTCTTCCTGTGATTTTTCTGAATCAGGATAACCAAACAGTAACCTTCCACAGAAGTAAACTATCTTCTTCAGCAGACTCTCTAGCTGCTTGTTTTATCTCACTAGTTCCTAATGTGGTTCCTCAGTTATGTCAAATTAGCAAAATTAGCATTCCTGTGCACACAAAATTAGCCTTGTTCATATGCCATAATTATTTGCACTTCCCACCTTGAAATTTAGGCAGTCATGTCAATGATTAGATGTTATCGCTGTTTTTAGTGTCTGACTGTGCTTTTGAACATCTTCGTGTCAAGGACGAGATACTGACTTCTTGTTTGTGGAACATTGCACAAGCATGTAGCTTAGTCTGGGGGCATTCCCAATGAGTCAGGTTAATGGGAAACAGGAAAGAAAGCAATTTCCTCTTGCTCCTTGGCTCTTCTCCATTTTTCTTTATCTCCTCCCCCTCCACATTTTGTGTCATTTGAGGGATTAAAATCAACCCCTAGCCTCTTTGTTCTCTCTTTTGCTAGATATTCTTAAGCCTTGTTTTTTTTCTGGGGCTCACTGTTTTGTTCTGCAAGCTACACTTCCCAGAGGCAGCAGGAAAAATGAGAAAAGATTCACAATGATGATGCAATTACTTATAAAGGAATAGATCCTACTTCATTCATCTGGGAATTTCCTTGAGAAGCAGTAATTTCAACTATCACATGCAGCAATCTCCCAACTTCTTGCATTTTAATATTTTTGGTGCTTGTATTTTACTGAAAGACTCCGGATGGGTTTTCTTCCATTATACATTTCTGTGTGCTTACTCTCAGTCTACTGTAATCTATGCAATTTTTGAAACTACCCACATTCTATAGACAATTGGGCTAATCAGAGATTTCTGATGAAAAGACTAAATCATGACAGTATGAATAAGATTTCCTTCAACTATTAGATGCAAATGATAGTTCACGGGAGTCAGAAGCCTAAAGTCAGAGTGTTTTCCTAACTGAGGGCATGTTTTTCACTGGTTTCCCATTCTGATAAACTACCCCAAAGTATTTTTGTAGCCTACAGTTAAATATGGCAATTGCATCATTGACATAAATGATGTTTTTAAACTGTACAGGTTGCACATCCTGGAGATCTGCTCCTGAACTCCCTCCTGTGGGAATTAATACAGGTGTTCCCTTGTAAGTGACTGCTGAATGGAATCACTCTTAGAGTGCTTAACAACTCGTATTTATAAGACAATTTACAGGCTTGCAAATTCTATTTTATTGAATAGAATATGTTTCTACTGAAAATGGATAGGATGAAGAGGATTGTTAGTCCTATATTTTCAGGTTCAGTTCACAACGGATAGAGTCTGTGGTTAATGAAAATTCAGTCACTACATGAGTGCTGCTCTTTAGCTTCCCAATACAAAGTCTTACGCTTTCTTTGACATTGGTGTGCTCTATAAATTTGGGCATCCTTCATATCGGCCTGTAAAGATGTCTCGATTTCCAGTAAAGTGTCAGGGCCCAGAGCAGGCTTCACTTGTTCTGGGAGTTCAGCTGACTGCACTCATGTCCAGCTCACTGACGGGATTTGCTCTGAAGAAACCAACAGCAAAACTCTACATGGGTCCCCACTCCTTTCCTTGGGAGCTGCCTTCATGCTAAAACTCTCTCCCTTGTTCTCCACCAGTCCCAGAATTTTTAAGATTGATTTGTGCTTAACTTGAAGAACCAAAGAAAACTACTCCTTGTTACCCGGCCCATGAAATGAAATGAAATTAGGAATTGTGACTTCAGTGTGTGCTCTAAGGCTCACCCCTTTCAGAGAGATGCACTTCTAAAAGTCACAGAGACAACAATGACACTGACAAGATCTTTAAGCAAAACAAAAGCATTTTAGTGTTATGTAATTTGGATTGCATGAAAATCAGGTCTTTGCACTAGTCACAATTCGTATGTTCACCCTTATGTCCCAGCGGTGCCATTGGGTTTGTTTTTCCTAGTTGCTGTGAGGTATAATTCTTGTGCATCCACTGGAAAATCCAGCAGTTATATAAGACATTTAAAAAGTTTCTGTTTGAACTCTTCCTATCTGTCTTATTTTATCTGTTTGTAACTGGTAATTATGAGTTCATGCTGATCTACAATTTCAGTTTCCACAGCAGTGCTTTTTAAAAGTCATTTGGTTTTAGTCTGTCTTATTCTTCTCCAATAATATATTTCAAGGCTTGAGTGCAACACTGAAATACTCATAAAGTTCTTAACCAGCTGCAAATTTTTGGACTGTATTATAGTAATGGAAGCTGCCTGACTGACAAACTAGGTACAACAGAACAGAAAGAGAGGTGTAGGGAGAACAAGAGAAACGAAGGGGAAAAAAATATACAAAACTGAGCACAAAGGAAAAAAAAGAAATGCAGATTGTAACAAAAGAAAACTAGAATAATGAAAGGTAAAAAACAGTGAGAAGAGAGAGGCAAAGAACCACTAAAATTTAGAATTCTTTGGTCACTTCCTAACAAACAGGTTAGCAATATGTCAATTTTTATCCAATCTCATACCCATATGCTTGACACACTACAGCAGCTGAAAGACTAACATGCCAAGTGTGATACTTAAGTTTCTGAGGAAAACAAAACACTTGAGGTCAAATACCAGATGATAAAATGAAAAAAACTTATCGTTGAGAAACTGCCATCAAAACAATTAGAGGAGTTATCTGAATGCAAATTCTTAGAGACTAGAGTTCACACTAGTTGAATTTTAAGAAGTGGTGGAGCCAGTACTTTCTTTAGGATCTGTTTGGATAACCACCCCAAACTGAATGTCCTGCTGTTTGAAAATCAATTTTTTATTGATTAACAGTTGCACTTGTGTTAAAGAATAAATCAGATGTGTTTTGTAAGACTTGGCTTCCTTCACAGCCTGTTTATCAGCATTAATGCTATTTCTATTCTTCAGTTTCTCTGCTGTTGTATTCCATGGTTTTAGGGACTTCATTTGTATGTTTGTTTTCCCTCTGGGATTATTATAATGTAATCACCCAATTGTTGCATCAATTGCTCTGTCTGGCTTTCTGAATTCCATGGTGGCATGACACTTGCACTCTCCCAGTCTTTGGAGCTCCTTAGCTGCTGTGGCCATTATAATCAAGTGTAATCTCCAGGCCTCAGCATATTGAAGGAAAAGTTTTGTATCAGCAGAGCAATCCAGCTTATTCACAAAAAATATCACCTCCTTGGTTCTGTCAGCGTAAATTTACATGGAATATCCCTCTCTAAGATAGGTTTACTGAAATGATCTTAAGGATTTTTGACCCATTGAAAACAATAATAATTGAAGTATTTAAGCTAAGGAAAAAGAGCTGGTAGCTGTTACTCCTTAAACAGCCCCACTGGAGTTAGAATGTCACATCTAGGTGTGTTTTCCTCTTATGGTTAGTCTTCCCGTTTTAAAGTGCTGGCAGCTGGATGAAGAATTTTTGCCTTTAGCATCTTACTAGGAATTTAGAAATAGGCTGCTGGTTGCAAATTGCATCTGCCTCTTAGGTTTAAACCTAAATCCAAGTGGCACATTTAGGATGTTCAGCCCTGAGACAACTTTATTACATTAAAGAGTGCTCGTAACTACAGGGCTGTTTGCCCATGTGTCCCTGCTCAATAGCCTTCTGGTCCAGCTATTAGTTCTGAACTTCCATGGAAACATAGCACTTTGTACTCACTTCAAAAATGTGATATAGAACAACTTTGCCACACGATTTTCAACTCTGTGTCATATCAGAATTTTGTCTACCAGTGATCATAAATAAGACAGGAGGTAGATCCTAGACGACAGACATGCATTCATAGAGACACAACTGGATAAATTGTCACTTGAGAATCTTCCTTCATATTTAGATTAACACCACTGCAATCTATGATTGCCCCCAATAGCACAAAACTTCGTCCACATCCAGAGAACACCAACATGCTTATACCAACAGTAACTCAGAGGTTTACCTTATCTGTTAGAGTTCTGAAACAATTGCTAATTGAAATTTCTGATCTATTTGTAAGCTCTGTGTATGAATTTGTTTTTAGGTCTCTAAGTCGAGGAACAGGAATGAAGGAATAGCAAAAAATTCCAGTTTACTTTTTTCCACATTCACTGATGTCGTATTCTTCTCCAGGAGAATATGGATATAAGTGAACAGAACCTTTTTCCTGATTCAGATTGAAAGACTGCAACCAAAGGACATCGGCTGTCGATGTCATTGTAATCGACATTACAACTGGCTGGCAGTGGAGCAGTCATTACTCACAGCCATGTGTTGCTTAAGCAGTGCATGGGAGAAGTGGCCATCCCAGGGAGGGCTCCATTCCCAGAGATCGAATCCCAGTAGTAGTCAGCTGGAAAATACTAAAAAGTAATGTTATTACTTGAATTCTACTCCATGTCCTTGATGACTAACTCAGGGTCATAGAAAGGTCTTGACCACGACACCATGTCCCCTTAAAATAGGCCATGCAAGCTTGAAATAAACAGGGATCATTGTTTTATTTTAAAAAGAGTTCATTGGAAGATGACAAGGTATTATGGTCCTGACCACACTTCCCTATCCTCTCTCATTTCAGTCATTCATTTATGGGAAAGCCAATTTGGTTTCCTTCCTGCCTGCAATCTCACACTCATATTTCTGTCTCGGGTTTAGTGTATCTGTGTTGTGTGAAGATGTGGGCAGGGTTGGTCGGGAGAGCTGTATTCCCTTTCTGTTGTCACTAGTTCACCATGAACTTGTACACACTGAACTCTTACTGATCCAGAGACAATAGGAACATCTTGTATTATATATTTAGGAAACTCACTGGGAAAAGAAAGTAGTCAGTTGCAGTCCTTTTAATAGAGGTAATTGACAACCTTTCACAGAATAAAAGATTGCCAATGAAACACAGACTAGAGACCAGGTCCTCTTCTCTGGTGAGTAATGAATGTTAGAGATTTCGTTATTTTGGCTAAGAAATTAGGAATGTTTCTGCAAAATGAGGAGTTTCAGCAAGGGTTGTTTTCCAATCTGCTCTGGCTAACACTTCAGGCATCTTTTGAGGGGCATGCAGTGAGCAGTAGAATCCCTCCAACATCATGCTATGTACAGGAATGAAATTGACCTAGGTCTCCTACATTTGCTCTGAAAACCTGAAAAAAAAAAATATATAAAAAGGATGAAGGGAAAGGTTTTTTTGTCTCCTCCTGTACCTAAGAGGAAAAAAAATCCACCGCAAGAAACCCCGTCTTGCATATTAACAAATCTCAAACTGCATCTACTTCAGCAAGTCCTAAGACATTTAGAGAAACATTAGACTTTTGTGTTAGCTACATTTTGAACTGTTCAGATGTGTTAATGCTGAGGCATGTCTAGACACGCCAAGAAGCAAAAATTTAGAGAACTGGGAAATACTAAAGGAAAAATAAACACAAGCAGTTACAGAGTTCTTTTGTATTTCTGATAGCAGAAAGCAAAAAACCAAAAAATTTATTATTTCAATTTTGGCCATAAATAGCTGCTACTTATGCCTTATTTCACAGAATCACAGAATAAACTGAGTTGGAAGGAACCCTTAGGGATCATTGAGTCCAGCTCCTGGCACTGCACAACACCATCCCAAGAGTTACACCATGTTCCTGAGAGTATTGTCCAAATGCTTCTTGAATTCTGTCAGGTTTGGTACTGTGACCGCTTCCCTGTTTCAGCACCCAGCCACCCTCTGGGTGAAGAAACTTTTTCTACTATTCAACTTAAACCTACCCTGACACAACTACTTTCCACTCCCTCAAATCCTGTCACTGGGCACCACAGAGAAGAGATCAGCGCCTGCTCCTCCTCTTCCTCTCATGAGGAATTTGTAACAGCAGTGAGGTCTCCCCTCAGTCTCCTCTGCTCCAGGCTGAACACACCAAGTGACCTCAGGTGCTCCCCATAAATCTTCGCTTCTGTTGGGTCTGAATCTCATGATCAATGAAGACTAAATGAACTGATTTGTCCTACAGGTATTTCACATCCAAAGTCTCTTGTTTTAATGGCAATTGCTTTGGTAAGGTTTTTTGTGGTTTTGTTTGTTTTTTTTTTTAACAAAAAAACCTTTTCTGATCAACCACAAGGAAAGAGTAAAATCAACTAATTGAAGACCAGAAACACGAGATTTAAAATATTATCATATAGTACAGCTAGAAATGTTACTAAATACTGAAGATAATACAGACAATGTGAGATAAAATTAAACCTAAAGGATTGACAAGTCATAACCATGACTTTTCAATTTCAGTCTTTTAGGAAGACCCTAAGTCTTTGTTTAAAAATCTTACCATCTNCATTTCGTCCAGAAGAATCCTGTGAGAGACAGTATTGAAAGCTTTACTGAAATTCAAAAAGGTCACATCAACTGGCTTTCCTTAATCAACTAGACCAGTTACCTTGCTATAAAATAAAAATCAGGTTTGACAAACAGGACTGTCCTCTGATGAAGCTGTGCTAGCTGTGACCAGTGGCTGCATTGTCTCTCAGGTGTTTTTCAATATCTCCCAGAATAATCTTCTGCGTAACTTTAGCAGGCATTGATGTGCGACTGACAGCCCTGTAGTTTCTGGAGTCCTCTTTCTTGTCCTTCTTGAAAACTGGGACAATGTTTGCCAGCTTCCAGTTAGATACTACCTCTCTAGATTCCAAAAACTGATTAAAAATAATCAAGAGAGGTTTTGTTGTGTCCTGCTTCCTGGAGTTTTAGTCTGGTGCTTTATCTTTGTAAGACTTGGTCCTATCACTGATGACACTTCTTAAAAATGTTTCTATAGTAGATTTTTAAAAATCATTTAATACATCTACTCTAAAGTTTTTGGACTACAGCTTCTGAGGTTTAGATGAATCTTTCAATATACTCAGCATGTTTCTTAGTCTATTCCGAAAGGTGAATTATTTTACATAACTTTTCCATGGAACAAAAAGACACTGTTTGTTTCCATAGCAAAATAATAGTTTCTTTTCCAGTAATCAGTTTGCATATTTATACTCATGACAATCTGTTTAAAAGCACAAGAAATAAAATGTGCTAGCCCAAATAAAAGTGAAGGGCAGTCAAACTACAAATAGATTGCAGAAGATACAGACGAGAAGGTACAAAGTAAGCTTTAAGAGCTTTAAGTTTTAAAAATATTTTAAGTGAGATTTTTTTGTTTTGTTTTGTTTTTTTTTTACCTGATTAGTTATTTTCAGAGAGAGAGCAAGAATTGTCTGAAATAAAAATAGAATTGTCGATCTTATCCTCTGTGTGATTGTACTGTTTGAATTAGTGCCACACTTTAGAACCATCACAGCCAAAAATGATGAAGGACCACCCCTCCTCATGCACAGAATGTAGCAAAGCAACACAGGCATTTTATTTTCAAAATGAATATTCCTCTGAGCAACTCTTCTTTCACCATAATTGTTGAGTCTCTATTTCAAGATTCGTAAATTTTGAACATGATTATGAGCAAATAAGGAAAGTTAGGATCACTTAACCCTTCAAAGCCTTAGAGCACCTGCTGTCAAGTACAACCATCAGGTACCCATCACCAGCTTCTGAGAAGGAGCAAAATGACAGCACCAAAATGAGATTTGAGGTTACGGGTAGCCCATGATAGGTTATAACATGATTCACTCGAGTCACACAAAAGACAATTTTTGAATAGTGATGTCAGCTGAAGTTTGCTGTTTCACCCAATGAAAAGCCAAACAGAAAAAAAACCCAGAGTGCAAGGATCAGGCTGCACTAACAGAGAACAGGCTCTGTGCTTACAGCTGAGGGTAATACAGGCAAGCTCTCACAACTTTTGTAGCCAGTAGGCTTGCTTCAGGCTTGGCCTAAAATTTACTCCAGGGCTGATTTAGTTCTGATTTTGGGAGACCACCTGCCCCTTAGCTAGGAGATGAAGCACATATTTAAAAATATCTGCTTAATCCTTTCTTTTGAATTTTATCATAACACATCAAGGGGGGCACTGAGGTGAAACTCCTGTTTTAGAGCATGAGAGTAATGGGTTTTTTGTAAAACACATTGCAGTACATCAAAATAAAAAGCTTTGGAGGGCTGGAGTCTCAGCCAGTTTGCTGACCTCCACTCACACAAGCTACAATCAATCTTCCCTTCAGGCTATTACAGATGCAATTACTCTTATGATTGCTACAGAGATATATGTGATGAGACCATGCGTGAACAAAAAATGTGGAAGGAGGCCTCCAAGGTCAAGTAAGCAATAGTAATGATTTTATTAATTACTAAATTCTAAGAAAGGAGTACTTACAGGGTCACAGGATTGGAGGGAATCTCAAGAGGTCTTCTAGTCCATCTTGTTCCTCATAACAGCTCAACAGCTAAATCTAGGTCACTGCTAAAGACTGTCTCCCGAACCTCTTCTCAAGCAAGACCTGTCCTCCAGCTTCAAATCATGGAGATGTTCTTGTGCTATCTATCCCAGTTGCTTCACTATTGTGGTCATCACAAGATGTTTTTCCATCCTGAATATCCCTTGTTACAATTTACTTTGGTGGCCCTTTTCCATACTATATGTATGCAATTTGTTATTCCTCCCTCAAAAGCTTAATCCATATTCACTGTTATTTTGTAGTCCTGAGAATTAAGGAGCTGATGGATTTGAACAAAAATATAATAACTGTATCCAATTTCCTTAATGCTGAGAACAGGTATTGCACTGCTACCATTTATGCAGGAGTGACTACAAGTAGCACATGCCTCCCCCATCTTTCCATATCTGTGCTTTACATTGGAAAAGACTCCTCTTTGATATTTGCAGCTGCAGAACCAAGCAGGCAAATGAGACTCAGATGCATGAGTGAGGAAGTGGATCAGAGGAAATAATCTCAGCCTGATTAGATAGCAGCAACATATTGAATAGAGAAGTGGAAATTTTTTTTTTTTTTTTCCAAAAGATCCAAAGATGATAGCATTAAAATTGCAAAACATGACAGAAAAATACAATATATTTGAATTCACACAGGAGAACATCCATAATGCAGGGATTGCCTGCATGTTTCATCACACGTCAACCCAAATGATTCTATGATTCAGTGACAATGTCATTCCTTTCCTATGAATTGATATAAGCCTTTGCATGATTTATGTTCACTTTCTTGTTACATGGGCAGGCAGGGACTGGTGAAAGTTCCTATATCTGTGGTGATTCCTGGTAACATGAGTAGGAGGATTAGAGCACGACCATTACCAGCCTGCTCAGAGGAGTCTGTTTGCAAACAGTTGTCACTTGTTGCATTGCACAACCAAAATCTTACTAGATCAATAGGAGTTTCCAGAGTAGCAGCCTTGCAGAATGGGTTGCATTGATTTAATGGGTTTTGCCAACTGTTGATCTCCTCGTACTTGTACCTGCAAAATTTAATCAATGTGACACTTGAGATTTCTATAACTCTTCAAACTTTATTGAGTCAATAGAGACATAAAGGGAAAGCATACATTCTGGGGAGACCTTGTTTCCTCTTTTCAGTACTTATAGGGAGCGTATAAGAAAAATGGGGCCAGGTGCCTATAGCAACTGAACAAGGGATAATGGTTTTAACCTGGAAGAGGGATGATTCAGAATACATGTAAAAAAGAAATTTTTTTACAGTGAAGGTGATGAGACACTGGAAGTGTTTGCCCAGAGAAATGGTAGATGCTCCATCCCCGAAACAATCAAGGTCAGATTGGACAGTGGTCTGAGCAACCTGAGATAGTTGAAAGATGTCCCTGGTCATTGCAGGCAACTGAACTTTTAAAAGTCCCTTGAACCCCAAACCACTTTATGGCTCTATGACATTCCATGGTGGAAACAGACTTTTTATTAAACTAAATCATATTATCATAATTTTCCCCCAACTGATATAAACCTATCAGTTGAGAAACAAAACTTTTTGTGGTTGCTAGATTTGTAAACTAAACAAGTCCTGTGCTGATAAACTTTCTGTCTTCCAAAACAGGGTGCCCATACTCTGGTTATTCATTTGCTTTTACCTGGATGTTTTATCACACTCTAGTTCCAAAAAGCCCTTCGCTCTATGCATTTATGTTATCAGTTTCTGGTGCAGCATTGTGCCACGGGATGTTGCCTGTGACTACTGGCTCACCTCGGTATTTTCTCGTACTGTTCTTGTTCTCTATGATCATGCCAGACAAGATTTAGTGACTTCTCAAGTTCATGAGCACCGTGCTTATTCAGGCTGACATCTGGATTTCTGGCTCAGTTTTCTTCTGCTGTAATAAGATGTTAATTTCAGAAGTTCATTTCAGAAGATTCTGAGGGAGAGGTATGATCACCTTTCTTGCTAGATAAAGTAAAGAGCTGAGGTCAACTTTTTGAATCCCTAGGAAATAATGTACATGCATGACAAATTAAATGAAGTGCTCTCTTAACAAGAACCATTTGAATTCTGGTTTATGTGTATGTGTATATTATCTTCACAGTTCTTTTTATGCTATCTTTTATATATATTCCAGCAGTAAGACTGTGTTGCAAGTGCTCTCTGACTGTCGTCTGGACTACTTAGGCATTTCATACCAGCCAAAATGCAAGGTCATTTAATTTCTGCAAAGCTGTTGGTGGACTAGCCCTGTTTTTGAACCTGAGGTGGCAGGAGCATAGATACTCAAATAGATACATTCCTATGCCCTAGAAGGTGTTTTGTGTGTTGTTGCCAATCAGCACAGTGTATTAGTAATCAGAGGCAGTCAGAGTATCATAAATACTGAACTCCACAAATCTGATGATGTACAATTAATACAGGACTGTTTGACATCTCTGCTGACTTGACCCTCTTTCTTATTGTCTGTCAGAAGTCCTTGGATCAAAACATTGAAAACTCAACACATGTTTATTTTTCCAGACAGTAATGCTGAAGCAGGAACACTCAGAGGCCATGTTCATCTTCCTGGTAGCAGAACGTATTCTGTGGAGTAGCTGTGAACATATTCTACTGCTGGAGCAATTGTTTGACAGGATCCTTTCAGAACAAAGGGGCTCTACAAATATCCTAGTCCTCAAGGATGTGTGTTACTTCTCTCAGCCCAATTTTTGGCAAGAAATTGGTAAGAGGAAGAAGATGCATGTAATGTAATTTCTTCATTCAGGAAGAATTGAAGTCTTCTTGGATTTAATTGTTAAAGTAAATTGAGAAGAGCAAAGATTAAATTTTCTGTTAGTTTTGAATAACTGTTGAGTAAAGCTATTCATAGCCTACAATGTTTGCTATTTTTTAACCTCTTAAAGAGTGCAATATGCTGTTTCAAGGCTAGCAATCCTTTTTTTCCAGCACTGACCTGTTACAGATCCCTCACATATCTATCAGAAAATCAGTTTTTTCCCAAACTTTGTTTGTATACAACTGACCAGCGGCACCATCTATGCCCCTCTATCACCTAAACCAGATTTCTGCTCTGAAACGGCTACCAGCTCCATTAAAAATCCCTAGTTATTGCTAATAATTAGGCTGTAATTTCCTTAAGGAAGTATTTCTTCTGAGCTCAAACACAGCCAGTGTTAGCACTAAGTCCTTCAGGCATGACTTTCTCTGTGGAAGTTCATCAATGAGAAACTTACTCACAGCATGTAGTTCATTTTCCGTTAAATAATGTCTACATGAAATGGCATCTTTTACTTCCAGGTTTTTGTGATACCTTGAGAGACTGACTTAGCTGATTTGGCTATCTGTCAGCCAGACTATCTGTTCAGAAAAATATATCATAGAAGTGTCATGGTTTAAAAAACCCCAACAAAACAAACAANTGGAAAAATATATCAAAGAAGTGTCATGGTTTTAAAAACCCCAACAAAACCAACAAACAAAAAAACCCCCACCACAGAAAAACCTCCACAAGACAAAACTGAAGAGAATTACTGCTCAGATAAATTTGTTTCCTGATCATTACCTTCTGATATGAGCTCTGAGGCAGGACAGTGCTATAACAACATAAGTTTTGATGACTTTGAGACACCCTGGGATTCCATCTTGCTAAATTTAATTAAGTGGATTAGTGACATATACCACAAAAATTAATTTCTTTGCCAGGGAAATCACTTATGAAATGAGAGATTTTGTATTGTGATTATGTGAGCAAGTTCCTAAATAAGTAGGAAGAGGAAGGAACTCAATATCATCATTGCAGAAGTAGGCAAAAAAAAAAGAGATGGTGGTGGCGGTGCAGAACTTGACAGTTAGCTCCATACAGACCAGTTAACCTGACCTAGTCTGGCTGTCTTTGCAGAATGCTGTTTTGTGACCTCTAGCGAAAATACGAGACCAAGTCACTTTTGTAGGGACCCAAGAGACTGAGGGTGTAACTCAGAACTCCAAGATCCAAAGCAGGCAATTCCTACTGTATATCTAATAGTTATCATACAACAGAGATCTGTTACTCACTGCTATGAAGTCTGTGATCTTACAAGAATACTTGCTGAGCATGAAACTGACGAGATTCCATATCAGTTTAGTTGCTGGATATTAACATTTCTCTTTTAGTAACTGTGCCTAAAGCAGTTTACAATGATTAACAGGTCTAACAGAAAACATATCCACTTTCACAGACCCACAAGGTGACAGGTGCTAATAGCTGTATCCAAGGGATCTTATTTCACGCTTCTTGTTATAAGTGATATCATGGATTCTATTCTGTGCCACCTGCTCTTTCCCTTCTTTGTGAGGTAGAACTTCAAAATAGACAGGATATCTACTTGTATTGCATACGAGTATTTCCAAGATTTTCACCTGCCTACAGTGTGAAAATTCAGGCTTGCCAAACCAAACACACGTGCAGACTTCGCTTACTGATAATTTAGCTCCTATTTCCCAGAGGTAGCAAGTGGAAAAAAAAGAAATAAAATAAAAATAATGAAAGTCCAGGTGCTGAAATGTATTTATACTATCAGCTTTGCCTAATTAGTTCAATTTTAAAAGTGTCTATATATGAGAGAGAGAGTAAGGGAATACCAAAGCAGTGTTTTATTATTATTATTTTTTTTTACTCTCAGATTAAGTCTTTGAAGCAGGGCTAAGTATTTAATTTTATTTCGCAGTACACTGGAAATTAAACCTCAAGGAAATTGCATGTAAAATACAGTTATAACCAGATGTTAATAGGTCTCAGTAACCTTCAAAGAGGATAGCCATAGATTTTGTTAGTTAAATATTGTAAATAGTATTGACAGATGGGAATGCATTACAGATTGCATAAAGCATAACAGTAGAATCTGAATACTATGAATAATTTTTAAACAAGGTCTTAGAAAACCCAACATTTTTTAGCAGAAATCTGTATGTTACACTGTTCAAAAACAAGTTTCAAAATAACTTTTACATTTTATCTTAGAATGCAACAATGTATATTCTTTAAAACACAGAAAAATACAGTGCCTATTTTACTTTACTTTCCTTCTTGTTATTAACAAGCTCCAAATGTTTATGCAAGATCACATTTTCAATGGCAAACATTCCAAGTATTTTGCAGGCCCAAGAGTACTGGAATTGATGAATTATGCTATTGTGTTTTGGGACATGGCTCTCCCACAAGGAAAATAAAGTATCTGAGAATCTTCCTGGCTTCTGCCCAGCCTCCTGAGGGAAGCAAGAGAAGAATAACATCTGGACAGTCCCACTGGGCATGTAGAGTTCTGAGTTAGAAATGCAGAAGGAGGTGTGGCAATCTCAGGACTCAGAACAGTTTCATACCCGCAGTCTTTGTGCATCTTGCTCCTGCTGAAGGCCTACAAGAATCTGTAAGACAGGCCGATAGCTAGAGTGCTGCCAAGTTCCCAGTTCAGGAAGATGTTTAAAGTTCTCTCAGCACAAATTCAAGGCTCACAGCTGGAACTGCATCAGCAGTAAACAAAACGAACACCTTGAGAAGATGCCGCACACACTGTTCACAAGCGCTTCCAGTTCTGAGCACTTCCCTGGGTCCTACGACCTCATTCCTGTGCATAATGAATAGGTGGCAAGGTGGCACATCACTGGAGCCAGCCATCCTACAGTAAGGTCTGGAAACAAAGGACTCAGTCTCGGAGTGTGTGCAGCTCTACTGGCAAGGCAGGCTGGAGAAGTTTTCAGTGATGCCAACTTTTCTCATTAGCCATTTGGGCCACTAGTTGTGCCTCTTTAATTGAGCATCATGCCTTCTGTTGAATAACAGTGAACCTTTACAATCTGCATGTGTTTCTTACTGGATCTCTGTAATTTATATAAAACTTTTACCTTGCAACTGGGATTGATTGCATCAGTCTGCTCTAGTTTTTAAGCTTCAGGGTTGATGCAGAGCTCATGAATTAATTTATGCTATACTAATTATTTCCATACCTTTGATTCCCCACTAACTTAAATTAATTTACAAGGTTGAAGGCCTTTGTGTGCACACATACAAACACAAAAGTATATTACATATGCAAAGGTACATCAGTCCTTCTGGAAGTGTTTTTTTCCAGCATCAAGTCTCATACTTATTTTTTAAATTACTTCACCTATACTAATATGCATCTCTTTTAAATACCCAAGAAATGAAACCCGACTACTCAGTCTCTAACTAAACCTTACTTAAAATTTCCTACATGATTTCAGTTTTCATTTGTTCCTTCCAGGGCCTCTCTCTTCCCCCTCCTAAGGAAGTTTAGGTAAACATATCTGGAATATTTAATCTACTACAAAAATGGCATTATTTTTCTTTGCACTAAGAACGCTGCTGTAGTCAAGTTTGATTTTGTCACTTTAAATGCATGTTTCAGGGATGATGACTAACTTTCTGACACTGTAAATGGAGCTATCAACATGTAATATTCAAAAAGCTTTTGTTTAGTTAGCGCTTTTTACCTTTCGCATACAGAGGCCCAGAGATAGCTGCATGCCCAACAGCCTTCTAAAGCCCATTTCAAGCACAGATTTAGAGACGAACATTTTAAAAAGTTTTTCTGTTTTTCTTCAAGAGTTCATAGGCCAGTATGGTATCATTTTTACTCAAGAGCATTTTTAACTTACCCCTGCTTTATAAGACATTAGGGCACTACTTCAAGACTGAACCTCTGAAATTAAAACTTGGCCACACTTTTTAAAAAAAAGATTTGTGTATGCTGAGGTTAGAATTTTTTTGAATGGCAGTTTTGACCTCAGTACCTGCTTGGATTTTCCTTTCATCTTTGTTCAAATGTACATCCTCATGATACGTACATCCATCGTTATTCGAGCACTCTCATAAGAGCACTTTGGCCTTTTGTTGAACACGGAAAGAAGAAAAGTCACAGTGGTACGAGTCCCATTTCTTCCTTTCCTTTCAGTGGATCTGATTCAGCATTTGTCTAAGAGGCTCAGATATACCCAGTATCTAAGAAATGTGAGTGGGCTAGGCCTGCCCATTTCAAATTCTCACTCTTCTTACTCTTTTCACTCATTGGCTAAAATACTTATAGGACAAAAGGACTTTAAAAGCACTGTAAAGGACTCCCTTTTTGTAATTTACAACAAATAGTTGTTTTTCAACTCAAATATTTTGCTTTTTATTTCATTGCCCTTTTTATCTCCTTCCTTTGCATCCATTTTAACTAGCAAAAATCACAGATCTCCTTTCCACTAAGTGTCTAATCTGAACTAGACATAGAAGAATGCCAAGTTCGACATTGTATCATTTGAGAAGTAACATTTGGGTTATTCACACCTCTGAGCAGCTTGCTCCTCTGCAGGAATACAGGCAATTTACAGAAAGACAAAATCTGTAAGAATGTAGACCAACATCTCTACTTCTGTTCCTCACCTACTTCCATGCATTTAATTTTCAGTATTCAGTTTGGAAGAAGTAACCAGGCTGTGGCCTACAATAAAGAAACATATAAAAATAGCCAATTAAACACTAATTGGTCTACAAATACATTCCTAGCTCTACGCTAGTTTGTGTACCTTTCTGCTCTGAACAAGATTTTGAGAGTAACCATCTAGCATACTATTGTGGCTATGAGAGCAGTTCACGTGTACAGATATTCCAGAGACAAAAGCAGCTGCTCAGAACTATTAGAAGTTGTCAGGCTCACCTGAGAAAAGACATCACCAAGAACTACCCATATTGTACCCACACAGAGAAAAGTTAGCAACTAAAACTCATCCTTAACTATCAAATAATCTAACAATAAAGACTATTCCCAGTCACACATTGATTCCTTGGAACGAAACCAGATTAAAACCTGAACACAGGCAGAAAACCTGACTGGCTAGAACAAACACAACTTAAAACTGAAATATTACAAACTTATTTCTTACCCCTTAGGCCCCAGAATTAAGGGACATAAAACAGAAAACAGATTTTCAGGTTGTAACAGTATGAATTTCTTCACCTCATGACTTTGAGGAAAAGCTGACAATTTTACTGAAGTATTAACAATGCAGAAATGTCTGGTTTTCTCCAAAGAACCTATGCCGTGCTCCTGAAAATGAGTTTGATACTCATCCATCATTTTGGATGTGATACATGGATGTATAAAGCCTACCTGTTTTCTGTACAGATAAGAGATTTTTGATAACTCTCTTTTTATCCCCAAGATAAGCCATGCCACAGTTCCATTTTTTTGTGATTGGAAACAGCTGTAGTAGAATAAACTCTGTCATTATTACCTGTGTCTTTGAAAGGGATGAAAAACCACTGTCACACAACTGGTAATAGAGAATCAATAAATGCAACAGAAGTTGACAGGAAATCCATTTTTTGTTTTGTATTCAGGTTTCTTTTTGGTCTGTCAAGGAAGACAAATATCATGGATTGAATAAAGTGAGAAAGACAGAAACGGTGTGCAAGAGTGATAATATTACGAAATAAAGTAATATATTCTTAAGTAATCCATGTTTAGTGGAATATTGACCATATTTTAATCTTGAGTCACCTAAAATGGGATTTTGGGCTATCACAAGAAAACCAGAGTAAAGTCAGGGAATTTCAACTGAAGAAGTCAACGACCAAAGGCAATTGTTAACCACCACTCTGCAATGTTCTTCTGAACAGGACAAACAGGTGTAAGGCACACACATTTTGGACACAACCTGATGTTTTCCGAGAGAATCGGCCAATTTTCAAATTTCACTGCCAGACCCTGAATTGGTTTAATACTGCTTTGAAAAATTACTTGGTCTCTCAGTGATGGTAACTGCCTTCCTGAGCATATCTAGGCAGAAGATATATCATCTATTCCAAAGACCCAAACCAGTATTTTCTGGCATTTTGATTGTTTTGACCTCATAATTTGTGTGTGTGTGTGTGTGTGTGTGTGTATGTAATACGTGTATAATACATTAATTGCCAGGGCCGGTGCAATACAATGCAAAAAGAGAACTTTGAACTGAATGTAGTATTGCAGTACGTGTATGTAGAGAAGCTAGAAAAGACAAATTTTTAAAGATTTCACTAAAAAAACCCCAACACCCATACAACAAAAGGGAGATTTTTCAATGGTGCCTGTGCATTTTTCCTAGTTTGTGCAATGTACTCTTTTGCACTCTCTGTATTTTTAACATATTTTAGTTATATTTTGATTGCCTCAGGTTTCAAGGGATTGTATCTGAGATACCCTTTCTTTGCATCATTTAGAGGGAGCAAGAAGGAGAGTGTCTTACTCTGTAAGTCTGTCTACAACAGTCAAGAGAATAAATCCCAATGACAGCAAGGGCATCAGGGACAGTGGCAGTAGGTGCAGGAGTACCAATCTCACCTATTGGAACCGAAGGTTTCTTCCACTAGAGTCAGACACTTCATCCCGCAGTGCCTGCCTGCCACAGGCCACAGCCCTGAGAGTGGTAGGTACCTCTATTTTATGTAGAGAGTTGTTCCTCCCACCACCAAAGACTGTGTCTCCAGCCTCTAGCAGCATCCAGTTTCTTTTGGAACTGCGTTTGGACAGGAACACCATGTACCTCTGATTGGATAAAGTTTCTGTGTGTGATAAGTAAAGCTTTTTATACAATTTTTGTTTTCCTCCATTGTTTTCACGTGCCTCAAGGTTGGCTGAATTGTCTCACAGCCTGTAACATATAGACTCATTCCATAGGTACAGTTCCTTGTGTCCCATTTCCCATCCTTAAAAGAAAGGGGCTTAACTCTTCTATTCAGTCTAAATGTGTGTATATATATATATACACACACACACACATATATAGACATTATATATATACATTATATATAAACACAATACACACACATATATATATATATATATATATATATATATACATAATGTATGCTATACAATTTACTGAATTCCACTTCTCTCTTGACCATTTAGGAAAATACATCATACTCCACATTTCAACAAAATGACTTCTTCTGTGCTGATATGTTTGAGCACTGGTTGATGATTGTAAGTGAAGACAGTTTTAAGGAACACATTGGAACTGATTTTCTCTGATGTTTGCTTGGGCAAGAGAAGGATTTTGCACCAGTTTAAGTGTGACTCAGTGTTTGGTAAAGATTTTTATAGCTGAGGTTTCTGGCAGTATTAATTAGAGACAATTATAACGTGATAGACAGGTTTTGCCAGTTTAAAATTCTTAACAGAACTCCCTCTGTCTCTTAAAAACCAAATGGAGATTTTGATTGCATTTGCATACTTGAATTGTTAAAATCCTTGAATGTTAGATTCCATGAATATAATAGGACATATGAAAATTAAATAATCAGAACTTTACTTCAGCAAATAACCAGATGTCCACGTGTGTGTACATAACATTAGGAATGAAGCAATATTAAACATAACAAACATTTGAGGCTGTTCTCCATGTCATTGTTGCTAACAATGATTTTCAATCACAGCTTAAAATTTTCAGAAAATGGTCAGAATTTCTATTATTGATACTTAAGTAATTTTTCAGTTATCACAGTTGGTAATTTTGTGTTTCTGTTTGATTGGATTTGGTGCTAAGCCTATTAATTGGAAAAATAAGTATATTTTTAATGAAGTATTTTCTGTCATCTGCTCCAGTGGCTTCCTAGATCCAAACAAAGACACTTAATTAGCGTTTCATTTTCTCTCTGGTCCAATAAATATTTTAATCAAATACAAGGAATAAGAGCCAGCAAGAAAAATTCAGAAATCAGCCAGCATACATCCTTAAAGTACCTCATTACTTTGGTTACTTTCTCCATACATAGCTTCTTCATGAAAACCTAGTGTTTCAGGGTTTTTTGAAACAGATGTCAAGAACTATTTTTTGTGTAAAATTGTTTTCTGGCCAACCCTACTACTAAATTACAGCCTCCAAAACTCACTTTCTTAAGATGAAGTAATCTTCAACACTGTCTTATCCCAATGTCAGCAAGAAGAAATGCGAGTTAGTTATCCAGCGAATCTTAATATGCTTTTCTAGAAAATGCATTTTTTCATGTGCAAAGACGTGTTATTTAACCGTTTATGGCATCTACCAGGGCCACTCAGTGACTGACATGCAGAGTGCTGTGTATGCTTTCTTCACGTTCTAAATCAAACTGCTACAACAAAACTCGTTAGACAGCATATGTAGACATAACACGAATTATTCTAAACAAGTTTTCTGTGCAAAACCAGTGGAACTCAAATGACCAAAAATACACTCATCCACTCTCCTGAATTAAGCATTCTATTATTATTATTGTTGTTGTTATTATTATTATTATTATTATTATTGTAATCTATTGTTAATTATTAAATCGTTTTAAACATGGCTCATCTGCTGATTTGACCTTGAATTTTTTGTATCTTGACCTTTTTTGCAATTTCTGGGGTTTCCAAATCGTCATGTTGAGTGCAGACATTGACTATTGTTCCTACTTCACCATGTACAACGTAGTACATTTTGTCATATTCCATGAATGCCATCGCAAAAAGCCTCAGTATGCATAGAACAAAGCTGGAATAATTATCCCTGTGCTTCTTCCATACTTTTCAGTCTCCCAGGGCAGATCTATTCCTCTACTTCTCCTGATAACTAAAGATGCAGGGAATAGGTAAGCTTTTGTATGACAGTTCTTTGTTAGTCAAAGTCACTTATTTAATCCACTATACTATTAGCTTTAAACCTGTGAAGCATTAACTGATATCAGCACTGATTTTTCATGGTCTCAAAACAAAAAAGTACTGTTTTTCATAGAGTTTATTCTTTGTGGCATTAAGAAACAGATGGAATTTGCTCTTAGATCTTAAATAGCAGGCCTGACCAAAATGTTTGATCTATTTCTAATTCTGTTCTTGGTTTGTATTTCTGAGACTTTTTTTTGAACTCCTTTCTTTGGTGAGACTTGTCAAGTGAACATATTCAAGAATATCAGATCCTTGGTTTCAACTTTTTAGAAGCTTACTGAGACACCAGATTCTTTCTGTGAATACCTTCAAAAGTGCAGCCTGTACTACTGGTCCACTTGTTGCTACATGCTCTATGCACGCCATCGTGGAAATCACGTCTATGAGCCAAAGGCACTTCAGTGTGGAAAGAGAGAGCTGGTGTTCCCCTGGTAGCAGAGAATTTTCTTGAAAACATTTGCTAGAGCTCATTTACAGTATTATCTCTTCTACCCTCGTAAGCTGCTCGTCATCACAGTGCAGTAATGCCCGTGATCTCCTTCAGTCAGATCACTCACTGAGCCATCTCCTGGGAACACGACTGCACAGTGGAGAACCAAGGCAGGAACATGTGCGCTTTGGCTGAGGTGCTGGAGGCAGTATACACATAGTGACGATTACTGCCTAAGTGAAGCATGTGGGAATGCCCCAAAGCAGCATGCAATAATTCTGCCCCTTTAGAGTCTAGGACCTACTTAATCACTGATGCTTCTCCCACCCCTTAGGCTGCCTTTGTTTCTTGTACTTTCATGCCATATTTGACTGTGAATCCTAGATCCAAACCCTTTGCCAAGCTTTGCAGTACAGTTCTGTATCTTGGGTTTGGTGTGAATTGCAGAGACTTTCTGTCCAGATCCACGCCCTAGATTTGGGCCTACTGATACTTTTAATTTTTGAGAGCTGAATCTGCTCTATCCTTGTTGTTAGCAAAACACATCTCAGTGTGAAGCCCACATACAGAAACATCCACTTACTCTCTAACATATGCAACAGGTGAACACATTGTAACTGGACATTGGGCATTCACCACAGGTACACCTATATTCCGAATTCTAGAGGACCCACTGATTTTGTGCACTCTGTAACACAGGTGTAGATTTTACTTCGCATTTATCCTTCTCTCAAACATCTGCATAAATTATTCCAGCCCCATGTTCCCCATGAACTTGAACAAAGAAGGGTGAAATGCAGTTCTGCAGCTGTACTCCTTGTTGCCAAGCTGCAGTCAAGGATAGAAAACACTGACTGAAAAAGCCCATGCAGACCTGAGGGGCAGACTGCTCCAGTAATGGAGCATTGTCTTGCATTTGTGGTTTTGCTCCAGAGGCTTTCTGTGCTTTCCCTGAAGTAAGATTGTTAATTTACCGCCTGTATTACTTCGAAGGCTAAGAATAAATTAGACTCTCCTGATTGGGCTGCAATCTGAAATTCAGTGCGAAAAAGCCACAGCTGAGAATTTTTACCCTTCACAAAGATAATTTCACCCTTCCTTCATCTCTCTGCTTCATTTTATTTCACAGACAAGTCCCTTTAAATAATACAAAGCCACTGCTTGCATACACACTCCCCCAAATCTAAGGGGCTTTCATCATCTTCCTTCAGTATTTTCATCAGCTTGTCACGATATTAAGAGTAGTGCCCCCCAAGACAAGAGGCAGCTATATGGGAAGAACTGCTTTGAGTTGCAGAAGCAGTACCAGAGTGACATGGATGTTATCCCCACCAAGCCCCATTTCTCTACCTCAGCGAGTCAAGAATTCACCAAGTAGCTCTGTGAATCTGTCATGCTATTTGCCACTCTTAAGTAGTCTTCTGAGGTATGTCTGGCAGGACTACAAAGAGCAGTGAGATCTGAAGCCTGATTCATGAATTATTGGGTGGTAAGTTGAAAGAACTCCATACTTCTAAAACTAGGTTGGCTTCTTAACAACACCTGTCATAACTGTGCCCCGACAGCAGCAGTTATGTCCTCTGAGAAAAAAATACACAACAACAAAACTCCAACATATTTTGAGATATATTTATTGATGCCTCTTTCTTCTTGCAATGTGTTTTTCCTACTATTTTCCATACAGACCACTAAGATATCTGGGATGTTGCTTTAGGCAAGACAGACTATTCTTCCCAGATCTAGTTTTCCTCAGTGACTTCAGACCTTCCTTGAATTTTTCTTCACCACTTTAAGAGAAAGAGCTGTACTGGTTTCTATTAAAAATACTAAGATTCTCCTGCCATCATTTAAGCTCTGGAATTGAGGCCTGATGAATGAGACAATTATCTCACTATGGTTGCATCCCATGCAGTTCCACCCATCCCTATTCTTCTCTGAGTCCTGAGAATATTGTATTGGTCTCAGTATTTTATGCTCCAAGGCTCAGTTGGCTTCCTGCAGTAGACATAGTCTGCTAAGAAGACATTTCGGGAAAGTGAAATGCAGTACTGAGGAAGCTTAAGATATCTGGCTTTTGCGATGCTATAAAGACTGCCATACCCTGACCATGCAAAAAAAAATTCTGTAAGGCTGTGAGAATTTGAGAGAAAAGAGATAAACTGGTGGAGGAACCCTTTCTTAAGCCTTTTCTTTTACATGTCTGCAATATTCAGCCCATTGGAGGCTGATTTCTCTGGAATAATTCAGAAGCCATAGTAATGCAGTAATCAAATATTAATAATAATTGAAAAATGGAGAGAAATAGCACACAGAAGATGAAGGTGCAAGTTTCCCAGTAAAAGAAACCTAGTGATTGACTTTTTTCAGATTTCCCTCCCATGATGTTCTTAGAAAAAATTCATTTGTTCCATTTACACAACTGTCTATCACAAAGAACTGCTGTGCTAATAAATCCCTGCCTCTCAAAGAAGAAAAGATGTATCTGTCATACAAATAATATTTGAAGTGAGTTAAAGCAACAGGAGGTTAAAAAAGGAAGCTAAACCAAGGGAAAACTTTAAAAGCTCAAGAACAGCAAATCATCATTGGAAGACTCATCATATGTCTGGGTAAAAATTGATAAAATGAAAAAGAGGCTGTGGATTTGGGTTTTTCCTGTTAGATTTACTGCAAACAAGCTTTCACAAAATATATATAGCTACTGGCAACAACAGCAAATGATGTTTCATTTTTTTTTTGCTTTGTTTCATTGTTAAACCTTCTGTGCTGCAGTCAGTGCAATGAACATTATTTTAAGTTTCCTTTCAGTGCAGTTTTTAACTCTGTGGCATATGATTACAAGAGCAGGGATTGCATATCTCTTTGCGTGTGTATGAAACCACGTGAATCTCTTGTCAGAATATGGTAGGTGCAAATGACCTCTCTAACAAACCTAGGTTAAGTAACATATATACCATGGTCTCAACTGCAGAACAGAGGCACAAAATTAGCTCCTGTGCTTTTCAGTGTTGTGTAATAGAAGTGGACAGTGATCTAGTTTATCTGTCCCCAAAACAGGAATAGGAATAACACAATGTAAGTCTCATCTTTCTCTGCCAAAATACCCTGGTTCTTAAATTTCTAGTTCCTGAGTTCCAATTTAATGTTTACAGCACAAACCCTCAAGTGTTCCCATCTCAAGTTCTCCAAATTTGAACTTCCATACTGCAGTTGTATTAACACTTTGCTCCTAGAGTCCCTTTCCTCCCAAGAGTCGCAATCACAGACGGGACATTGTCAGGGACCTCTGGAGTTCATCTTGTCCAATCCCACATTCAAGCAAGGTCCCCCAGCAGGTTGCTCAGGACCATGTCCAGATAGCTTTTGAATATCACCAAATTTGGAAAGTCCACAATCTCTCTGGGCAACCTCTGCCAACGCTTGGTCACCTTCACAATGAAAAAGTGCTTCCTGATGTTCAGAGGGAGCCTCCTGTGTTTCAGTTAGTGCCCATTGTCTCTGGTCCTGCCACTGGGCACGACTGAAAAGAGCCTGGTTCCATCTTGTTTGCACCCTTCCTTCAGGTATTTATACGCATTGATGAAATCCTCTCTGAGCCTTCTCTTCTCAAGCCTGAGCAATCCCATGTTTCTCAGCCTTTCCCTATATAAGCAATACTCCTATTATTTAATTATCTTCATCATTAGACTCTCTCCAGTACCTCAGTTGCTCTCTCATGCTGGGGAGTCCAGAACTGAACCCAGGACTTCAGGAGTGGCCTCAGCAGTGCTGAGGAGAGGGGAAGGATCAGCTTCCTTGACCTGCTGGCAACACTCCCCCTCCTAATGCAGCCCAGGATATCGTTGGTCATCTTTACCCCACGGGCACGTTGCTGGCTTGTATTCAACTTCTTGTCCACCAGACCTTCAGGTCCTTTCTTCACAGCTATTTTCTATCTGGTCAGCCCCCAACATGTGCTGGTGCACGCCCTTCTGATCACAGGGCTGCATCTTCTTCCTCACCACAGTCCCCCCCTTTGTCCGTTTATCTTGTCTCACCCCTCAGCTTCTGCTCCTACACAGACCTCCCTCCTCCTCTTCACTCTCAGCCCCCATCCTCAGCCCACGTGTCTACTGTCTGCAGTTGCTCTGCAAATCTCTTTCTTTCTATTTTTAAATAGCTGACAATTCTTCCTTCCTCCCCCACCCCTGGACTCGGATTACTCTCCAGCATCCATTTGTCATTGATTCCACCTCCATTCCTGGCTTCTCCCACAGGAAAAACAAAAGCTGGATCCAGGCTGCAGCTATCAGAAATCTGCCTGGATGTATTCAGAGGAAAGAAAAAGAGCAGCTGTCTGGGAAAAAAAAAAAAAGATGATGTATGATATCCTGTATTATACAAGCAGGCATTTTTTTGCGAACTAATAATTATTGTCATCAAGGCAGAATCTGTACAAAACTGACTGGAACTCTTTCAGTTAGGAATGAATGCCAACACAAAGTTTGAAACACTGAGAGATTTAATATGAGTTTATTGCTTTGATCCTGTATCTATTCCTACAAATAAGTATTAATGCACTTGGACAAAAGTGGGAAACTTTGCAGTGTTTTTAACCAGCTTTTCTTTTAGTCTGAAGCAAATCCTGTCAGTCTCTTAAGCAGGGCTAGAGGATATACTGTATTACCTGCCTCTTTGCCAAATGAGCAAATCTCTCATCCCTGCAATTCACTTCTTCTCCAGCAGTCTACCCAAGAATACTGCACTTAACGTGAAAGCAAAGCATTCATGAAGGCAAGTCAAACCCCCCTAAAGTTTAGGATTCTTCAGTTTCATTGCATACTCCAAAAAATACAGATACTTTTCACTCAGCTGGTATGTTACTTCCATTTCAGTTTAAAAACAGGATGACTTTCCAGACAAAAATAATCTCTCTTAAGCCAATTGGCTTAAGAAGTTTAAAATACAGAATTCAAAAAAAGTATGTTGCATATGGTTGTGATTAGGAAAGAGCTTTTTCATGAAATTCTATTAAAACATGCAATGGTGGGCACAAAACTGTCAAGGATAGAACAGCCAAGGAAATTACCCAGAAAACCAGCAAATTTCACAGAGCAGTGCTGTCAGATGACAAGACTGTGAGTGAATTACATTATATAATGAAAGAGCTGTTTGAGTCTTTCTCTTTTTGTGTTTTTCTTCTCTTGTGCAGGCCTATGGAATGAAGAGAGCAGTACAGAAAGCAGAGGAGGGAACAGGCAGGACCAGATATGATGACTTAGTAAATGTCTGCAGATTGGGTTCATAGCAAACCTTCAGAGCAGAGTAAGAAAGAGGCAGCGACAGGCAAAAGGCTGAGGGACAAGATATGCATGTAGTTGACAGATATATGTGACTTAGGCATATGTGGTGACTAAAACCAAGCAAGTGGATAAAATCAACAACAGATTATATGCAGATGAGGAAGAGGTTAGAGAACTTGGGAAGACGTGACAGAACAGAGAAAATAATACAGAGGTTGGGGTCTGGCTGCAGGGGCACAAAGAAGTCCAGAAGCAAGAAATTAATTAACCAAACAGAAATTAATGCATGTAACTTTCCTCGTATAGTTACAGAAAAAAATTACTGACTTTAATAGGAGACTAAAGCTCCTTCAGTAGATGGAAATACATTGAGTGTTTTTGCAATATTTCACTTAAATTATGCTTTTCTGTTGTTATTTTTAGATTGTCATTGAAAATGTTTACAAGGTGTTTCTTCATCTTCCATATTTTCATGTCTTCTTTCTTTGTGTAAACTCCACTGAAATGAGATCTTTCAACAACAAAAATACTGTTGCCTATTTGACATGAAGAAAATAGTTATGGAAGCAAACTGGTTACGGTATTTGTTTCATCCTAAATCAATAGGTAAATGAGATTTAAAAAAAAATCTTTTAATGTCTAGATACTCCCTGAGATCTATTTAACTTTATATCATGGATGCAGACTGAGCTTTCCACTATGAATGCCTGTCATCAGTCTGCATGATGGTCTCTTCTTCTTCTATGCTCTACTTTTAAAATAAAAAGTGTGATGATTGGGAAGAAGTAAACTATTTCAGTAATCATAGTCTCCTAAAATCTCACCTCACAAAATCAGTGCCAGTACCACCCCCAAACATGTATAACCAGCACAATGACTATACACACGACCATTTCAAAATTTGAAGGTTTGTGTGTGTTTGGTACTTGTGAAAAGGAGCACTGACAGTGTTGGACAACTTCCATTTCTCGATAGAAGAGTTGCGAGGAAGGAGGTGGAGCACAGGAGCTTTAACAGTGACTGACACATTCTTGGATGCTGATTACCTGCTGTTCCCATCTTGAGAACAAGATCACCTTCAAACTGAGGCTATAAAGACATGGGTCTTTTGTTTTCACCAGTATTAGTTATCTGGGTCTCTTCAGCGTAATATGGGCATTCCCAGAGCTGCAGGGCTGCTGCAGTGAGCCAAGCCCCACATTGTAACACAGCTGTCCAGAATCACTCAGGAGAAATAGCAGCAGAACTCTGGAATATACAGCACCCCTTATGTATTTCCTTCACCACCACAATAGTGTGCTTTGCTAGTGCGATAGTGGTTGAGAACAAATCCAGTATACTTGATGCTTGGAAGGTTCCTGTAAGTGGATGCAGACTTCCATACGTGTTGATTTACAGTCTCAGTATAATTCTTTGGGCCAGGAAGGGACAAATCTTCAGCTCCTTGAACATTTCTGTCCTCTGCTCTCTTGCCTTGTGAGGAGACATACTGACTCCTCGGAGGGAGAAATGCTGTGCTTTGTACAGGAATCATCCCGGGGCAACTGATTAGAGATCACCACTCCTTGTGGGTGGCATATGGCCCAGAAGCTGAACTGCAGGACTTAATCTAAACACACCTACAGCCTCTAAAGGCTTTGAGAATTAATCTGCTTCTTCCTCCTCAGAGAAAGGTTTAAGGGAAAGGTAATAAATTACAAAAACATATAACAAATGGGGACAACATAACCTTTTTCAAGATGATGCTTTCCTCAGCACATCTGTTTTGAAACCCAGGTTTGGGAGCAACACTCAAGAACATCTCTTTGCTGCCCGCTGCATTTTTTCACAATTACAGTGTTCTGCTGAAGAACTGCTGATGTATGTTCCATTTCTCCCACTACTTCACTTCTATAAGGACAAATTTGAAATATTCATTTGAATGTTAGGAGGTTAACAAAAGAGTGAATTTGCTATTTATCAATAAGCATAATTGAGGAAAGCAGTCCCATAGCTTTTCATTCATCTGCTTCAACTCTGTCAGTCGTGATTCAAGATGTCATGCCTAGCAACTGAAAGAAACACTTACTTTAGAGTTTAAACAGTCAGAGATTCAAAAATATGAAATAATGTGTCATAGTGTAGAGGATAAAAAAAAAAGTGGATATATCTGGAAACCTAATGTTTTAAACTGTTTGACAAAATACTGAAGAAATTTTTAAAACCGGGTTATGAAGCTTGACACTTGAGTGCCAAACTAGTTTAGTTTCTGCTTCTTCTGTTTCATAGTTTTGGATCCTTTCTTGTTTCATAAGAGATTTTTCTAATGCCTGTTCAGTGGTCTGTATCACTGTGAAAGATGCTGGAACAGTCCCACTGGTTTGCTCATCATTTAATTTATGCGCACTGTGTGGTATGTCCTACTATAAAAATTGTGTTTCTGTTTCAAGGCAAGAGGGCCTGTCTTTGCTTTTTAGTGGCTGCCTTGCTCCGGATTGAGCAGAGGCCTCCAGAGAGGAGGAAACACAGCTTCCCTCAGAGCTACCCAGCGCACAAAGCACAGGGACGCTGCCAGCTTATTGGAAAGGGCAAGACCTTCAACGCCACAGAGGTGTTGGGAGGCTGGAGAGAATGAAGAGGGGAAGAGGGGTAAAGTCTCTTCTCTGCAGCATGAGGCAGGCTCAGGCCAAGCTTAAGAGCTGACTGTAAAGAAGAGGCGCTCCTAGAAACGCAGAAATGGTTGTGTCAACACAGTAAGCTACTGGAGAGGAGCTGGATGGAAAACGCAGCAGGAAGGGCTTCCTCAGCACACAGAGCGCCAGAGAAGGAACTGGGTTCTGCGCCAGGCAACCAAGCAGAGTGGCATTTAATATTTTTGTCCACTAATGAAATCTGACTTAAAAATTCAGAGGAATTTCACTTTTAGGTAACACCTTTATGGGAATGCTTCTTCCTCAAACTGATGCTCCATCATGGCTAATTTACTTTCTGCTCTTGGCATGCATACTCATGAAACTGCATCTACATTATCGAGAGTATGATAATAAGAACATTTACTTGTCAGCTGAACAATGTCAAAGGATTCAATGGATGTGAAAATTGAGCATGTCGTAAATGTAAATAAGGGCTGCAGAGGTTTGATGCACTGCTGGCATTTTGTGCCTGGCCAGCTGTAGCCATAAGGGAATATTTGGGCATAAGTACTATATTCACAACACAGAATTAAATCTGAATGCATTTGTCCTAAAAAATAAAATAGACTCCTCTTATTTTCTTTGCCAGAAAATCATAAGGGACAATTCTGCCTCTGAGAAGTTGATCTCCCCGAATAGCAGAAAGGGAAGACAGGCTAAATGGGTTCGGAAAGTGTAAGCTATTTCATCAATGGAGAGGATGGAGGGAAGGCAGCAGGGAAACGTGGTGAAAGAAAAGACAGATTTGATGCATGTAAACACTCACAGATAGGAAGAGGCTTGTATACACGCTCATTGTAGAGTGTCCCTCACTGAAGATATCCAGGAATTGTCTGGACACAATCCTGTGCCATTTGCTCTGGGATGACCCTGTTTGAGCAGGGAGGTTGGACCAGATGAGCCACTGTGGTCCCTTCCAACCTGAGCCATTCTGCAATTCTGTGTTTATATGATTTGTACCTGCTGGCATGTCAAAATGTGTGTGAATAGTGGAAGGGTGGCAGTGACATAGTTATACCTGTGTGCTTGGAGGACAGTGTGCAATTGCTCATTGCCATTGGTGATACTTTCCATTAAGCTTTCCCTTGAGGTCAGGATAACTTAAAGTAAATCCCCACAATTATGGAGTTCACCACAAAGGATCCTCAAATGGGATGCTCCTGGAGACTGCCAGAAAGCAAATCACTGCACTACTTCATCAAAACTGAAACAATGTAATGAAAATTCATACCTTTGCAAGCATTTCCCCAGTACAGTAGAGCTAAATATGCATTTTTCTATGTCTTCTGACAGCACTATTATATCTGTCACAGAATTACTAAGGGGCAATGAAGTTAGGAAAAAGGAGCTAAGATGAAAAGCTGTGTATTACAGTACCTCTTCCTATAAGAACATGAAAAAATTGTGATCTGACAGGACATTAGAAAATCATCTGCAGAATCTTCAGTAACCACTAATATTTATATTCTACCTCAAGGGACTCAGGGCTTAAATTCTTTATGCTATAATAATATTATCTTTCCTTTAACTAGTTATTTCTCTATAAGGTCAAGAAGATCCTTTTTCTGTCTGTACTAATGCTAAGGACACCAATAAGACAGCTGTACATTCAAGGTTCCTTTCTCATTTTCTTTATGAAGACAGCAAAGGACTGAAACATGTTAATTAAATATTTGGCATCAGACAACCTTTTAGGGAAAATGGGGAACTTTTGACAGACAAAATGCTGTCAATTGTTCCACAGGGACAATGAACTTTGCTCAGAAGTGCACAGTTTTCTTATTTCTTTCTTTCATTCTTTCTTTCTTTCTCTTGTTTTTCAAAAATAGAGCTGCAGAGCCATAGAAGAATTTCATTTGAAAAGGTCTCTGGAGGTGTCTAGTCTCACTCTACCTTTGAGCAGAACTAAATGAAAAGCTGCGTGAGGTTGCTTAAAGCCTTGCTCAGGTGACTTTTGAAACATTCTAAGGATGGTGACTGCAAAACCTTTCTGGATGACCTGACATTTACAAAGATACAGAAATAGCTTCCTTATTTACATGAAATGGAATAAATAATTGCACGCTAATACCACCACCGCTACCATTTTATTATTTTTCTGATTCTTATTACTTACATAGCTAAGCATACTATTATTATGATATATGAAAAAAATTTGCAGATTAAAACTGAAGCGATGGTTTTTTCTTTTTTAAACAAAATGAGATAAATCTGTGTCTTAGCTTTCACAAGTCTTCAGCTCTGCTTGGAAGAGAATTTTCCTCATAGCAGCATAGGTCCCAGTGAGAAATGGGCACTTTTTGAACAGTCTCAGCTTTCCCAGATTTTTTAGCCAAGTAGCCAGCTCTTTTTCTTGCTGATGGTCCTGATAGACCATCATTTGTCCTTGTACATGCGTTTCATGTTCATTTTTTTCTGGACAAGGGACAAAGTTTTCAGTCAGTTCCTACTACCCTAGCCTATAAATAGAACACTTCTCCAGTTATCTGGAAAAATTTGATATTGTAACTTATTTTATTTCAATAGCATATCTTGCACTTTTTCTGGTTTTTCTGCACTGATTTTATAGGTGTGATATTTGTCAGCACCAAACAAGCAGATGAGAGGGTAGCACACATACATGACAGATGGCTTCTCTCCTGTTTATTTGTAGACATTCAAATACAACTCTTGAAGAGATCTTCCATTTTCTAGACGATCAAGACAGTTTTTCTCCTGTTAGAAAATCCTTTGCAGCTGGAGCTTTCAGATAACTGAAATTCTCCTTCATGACAGAAAGAGTGGTGTCTGGAATAAGAAACACTCCTTCAGAGTCTGTCTGAGATCCCAATGGAAGATTTCCAGGTGTATGCTGACCTGGATGTGCCATGATTCGAGCAGGAAGGGTTTGCCTGGTGTACGACTACTTTCTGAACTTTAAAAAAAGAAAAAAATCAAGCCTCAGCTGGGCATACTCTGTCGAGTTATAGATAAACAACCTCATTTTCATTGCAAACGGAATTACCACACAGTGTTATCTGTGATTTTTTTTTCAGGTAGCTCGTTTTGAAAGTACTTAATGATCCTGACACAAAGATTGAACTGTACACTGACACAAAATGTTACCAGACATAATTGGATACAAGATGACTTCTGAGACTGGAAGCCTGCAGGTAATTAGGCTGTGAACTCAGACACTCTTTGTGACATCCGTCATGCGCTAAATAACGTGTTCTACCTGGGCTGCGTATGATCTGTTGAGAGGTGTTAAAAGGGCCTGGGAGCTGGCAGCTGCAGACACCTTAGGTAACAGGGAAAATGAAGTCAATAAAGCTGACAGTGTTTTATACCTATAAAAATTAGGCTACTAATGAAAAGAGCTTTGTGAAAATGCATGTCGTTGAAGTTAATGTTTTTTGCTGTGCTTAATCTGACTCCAAAATGTATTGCTAAATCATTGAAGATTGTGGGGGTTTGCGATCTGCTATCTATATGTCATGTAAAAATGTATTTGTTTTTGAAGGTCATTATGTTCTCTTTTCTTGGAATTAAGAACAAATTATTCTGTTTATGGATGTTTGCTCCTCCTTTAATAAATAATTGCTACTGATGCATATTCTTTCTCTTCAGACAGCTGATCTTCATGTGGTGTTTCTGTCTCATACACTTATCACTCCATTCTCCATTCTTTGAAAGATGAGTTTCCTTCCTCAGACCTTGTCAACATTTAGATTGAGAATATGCAGATTCTGCTAGTGCATCGGGTTAGAAAACTACATGAAGTTTTCCTTTTTATTTTGACAGAACAATCAAGTTGTATAATTTTAGAAGAAGAAGACATGAGTGCTGTCCCAACCACCTACGTTTTGGCAGAAATCCTGATGTCAAACAGGCACTCTGATTTGTGTCAAGATTGTTGTTTGCTTTGCACCATATGGAGAAAATTCAAATAATTTCACTTCGTAGTCCTTTGATAGTTCTTGCATATTTTGCAATACTGATTCAGTGCTGAAATAAATGCCTAATTGAAATTTTAAGGGATAAAATGTGCATAATTATTTGAATTCTGTTATCTGTTATTAACTTAGTCCCATTTATCCTTTCCTCTTTTTGAATGCTATTTACAATATTCTACATTTAAAAATCAGAATATTCTTTTTTTGTTCTGTAAGTTAGTAGAAAGACTGTGAAAAACCATTGATGAGACCTGTTAAGATTACATTTTCCATGACATATTTTAAAAATATGCATTTTAACAATTAACATCAGTTTTCAACTAGGTTATGAGAAATAAATCAAAAAGGACTGGCTGAAATAGTTCTGCAGTTCTCTATTTCACAGAATTTTAATGACAATTGGCCAGTTATGAAACACATGCAGCTCGATTTTGTTCAGCCACCGTTTTGTACTTTCTTGTTGGGAGAGTCAGGCTCTGGTCTGGCACAATAAATATGTGCTCAAAAAACCTAGTCTTTTAGCTCTTCGATTTTCCACTGGCAATACTGGTTCACAGGGACTGTTCTGGCTGACAGGACCACTGAAACACAGTACATGTCAGTCATAATTTATTTCCACCCCACCTTATCTGAAGAGTTCATTGAGCAAAATGAGGCCAAAAGCAGGTAATACAGAGCCAACAGCCTGTATATACAGCACCTGGAGGTGTTGCTTCTGTAGAGGAGTCAGTTGTTGACTCTTCAGGACAATTTAAATTTTTTATATGCTGCTGAGGATATAAGGTACAACTGAGGCAGAACAGAGCCAGATTCATGGCTGGTTGTTAATATAACTACTTGAAAGGTTCATGCTTTGCATTGCACTATGCATCTATAAAGCAGGCCTTGAGAAAATATATTCCATAAAAAGACTTTTACTAGTACAAGCTGAAGGATGGTAAAAATAACAAAGTTGTTCCTCCAGTAAGTGAGCAGCCAAATACGAGCCCTTCATTTCTTGGTTTTTGTGTTCTGCATTCCCCCTTCTGTCTCTCTCCTTGTTTCTGCTGTAGTATCCAATGTGGTGCTATATAGCATGTCAGCCCCTCTTCTCATGGCTCTCCATAGATGGAATCTTCCCAAATCAGATTTCTCAGCTCTTCCAACAGATGTCTAAATCGCTGCAGACCTAATTATCTTAAGTTTAGAGAGAGTTCTGCAGTTTAGATGACATAAATATTATTACTAGTGTTAGTAATGTCAGACAGCTGAATGACATCACACTGCCTAGAAAAGTAAAGTCTTGCAGTTATCTTCCCTTAAGAAGAAATTATCTTCACTGCCTTATGAGGAATCACAGAATATCCTTAGTTGGAAGGGACCCAAAAGGCTCATCAAAGTCCAGTTCCTGGCACTGCACAGGACAGACTCAAGAATCACACCATGTCCCTGAGAGTGTTGTCCAAATTCTTCTTGAACTCTGTCAGGTTTGATGCTGTGACCACTTCCCTGGGAAGCCTGTTCCAGTCCTCTGCCTCAGGGTGAAACTCCTCTTCCTGATATCCAACCTAAACCCTCCTGGAACAACTCCAGGCCATTCCCTGAGACTGTGTCACTGGGCACCACTGAGAAGAGATCAGTGTCTGCCCCTCCTCTTCCCCTCATGAGGAAGTTGTAGATTGTGATGAGGTCTCCCCTCAGTCTCCTCCAGGCTGAATAGACCAAGTGACCTCAGCCACTGCTCATAGGGTTTCCCTTCAAGGCATTTCACCATCTTCATAGCCCTCCTTTGGGTGCTCTCTAATAGTTTAATGTCTTTTTTATATTGTAGCACCTAAACCTGCACACAGGACTCAAGGTGAGGCTGCCTCAGTGCAGAGCAGAGCAGGACAATTCCCTTCCTTGCCTGGCTGGCGATGCTGTGCCTGATGCCCCCCAGGACACAGCCCTGAGCAACCTTGCATAGCTATGAAGCTAGTCCTGTTTAGAGTAGATTTAGACTAGAAGACCTCCAGGGGTCCTTTTCTACATGAGTTTTTCTGTAATTCTTACCATACAACTTTAGCATGGAAGACAAACACCATCTGTATATGTGATATTAACAACATCATGCAAAACAGCAGTGTGGAGGGGGAGGACTGTTAAAGGGCTTTGACAACTGCACAGGAATTGTACCAACTGTGCAGGCCTCTCTTTTAAAGTGTGTTCAGATATAATTCAAAGTTAATTTTGCTAATACTATTGTGTTCCTGGTATAAACATAACTATATTAAGGCTCGTAGTTAGGAAACTGCAAGAGACTAACGCGAATCTTTGCAGCTGTGGCATTCAGAATAATTTACTGGTTTATAATTACCAAAGTAAGCAATATGCCTTTTGTCAAATATTTTCAGCAACGATGAAAAGCGCATAAGCAAAAGAAAGGAGCTGAAGCTTCGAAGTCAGACAGCCCCTATGTACAGCACTTGTTTAATGCAAAGAAACATATTGCTTCTCTAAAACAGATGCTATAGGAAAAAAAAAAATATTCTCAGACGAGCAATAGGAGAGCACTAGAATTGTGTGTTTGAGACAAAAATTGTCCCCACAAATACAGCAATATCTGCTTAACATTGTGATCTTGTGTAATTCATTGTAAATATGGTTAAAACACTTTTTTCACTTTACATACACATAGGAACAACTAAGACATGTTCAACCCTAGCTTAGTGTAACTAATAATTAATAGGCAATCTTTTTGATACTTGAAGGCTAATTGTAGAGCATGTATTGGGCAGTAACTCTTTATCTGGAGTTTACAGATGTTCTAAATTATCTTCCCTTAAAAGGGTGCTAGGAGGACAGCAGGGAGAAGTGTGGTTTCTTTCTCTGGATTTTTATGGGGGGGGGGAGCTGGGAGTCTGCAGCACAGTGTACACTAAGAAACTGCTTGGAAACATAGGGCTGTTTCTTACAGACCCAGAAGGTTAACAGTGTTGTCTACAACTGGAAATCTGATGAAATCTGATTCAATCCTGTCCCAGCAGGTCCGTGTCCTTCAGTGAAAGGAGACAGTAGGTAGAGGGGAGGCAAGTTTGTAGAGCTTTTTGTTTAAAAGTTATTTTGCTCTAGTTGCCCTTGTACTAGCCTAACATCTATGTGTACTGTAGGTGTTCAGAGGAAGAAAACGGTGAATGTCAGAAGTCTGACAAGTTCACACGCAGGTAAGAAACAGTGTCAATCCCTAACATAACTGTGTTCTACTGGACATCTCCGGAGTGCTGTGTAGTGCCTTACTAGCAGGGAAATCCCATTTGTACTGCACTCCACCATATCCATACGAATATTTCAACATATTGCTTTTGCGACAAGCGAGAAAGTAACCAAGTGCACGAGCAGGAATGCAGTATTTGTGTGACCTTGCCCATGACCTTGAAAAAGCATGTTCAACCCAGCCTGCAGGACTAAATTTATCGCCTTTTCCGATGTAGTAAACTTTAGCTTTGAATCTGCTTCCTATATACTTGTTAGTGAAATCAATTGTGTTTGAATTATTACTTGATAAACAATACATTTCTCCATGCAACTAAGTGGAAAGCACAAATAATCAAATTGGATCAGACTCCCATTAGAAAGACACATCATTAAACCTAAAGCTTCTTTCCTCCCTTGTTCCTCAAAAGCAGGAAAAGCTTTCAAAGGACCTCACTGATAAATGAGCTATTCAAAGACTTCATCCTCTGAGAAACCATTTGAGCATGGAATATACAGCAACAGATCATCTTCGTGTCCTTCCTCTGGACTTCCTCCAACAGGTCCGTGTCCTTCCTGTGCTGGAGACCCCAAAGATGGATGAAATATTCCAGGTGGGGTCTCACTGGATGGAGGAAAGGGGTCCTTTGTGTGTACATGTACTGCAGCAAAAGAGTTACAAATGCAAATACGAACCTTCAATTTTGTATGAAAAGCACTCAATGAGTCTGTGGTTTGATATGGTAGAGAAAAAAATTTCCTAAAGAGAATGACTCTTTAAAGAGTGAAATACCAATGCTTCTTATCTCAATTGATTTACTGATACAGAAAAGAAGGATTATTGAGAAGAAATCAGCTGAAACTGCAAGCAAACTGAGTTGAGATAATTTCACTCTCTCCTAGAATTTATTTTCTTCTACAGCCTTGGGAGCAGCTACAATTTTTTTCTCTATATACATCTTGCAGATGTAAATATGTGGTGGGCTAGTCTTAGTTAACAATAAAACTCTCACCCAGCTGCTCACTTGTTCCAGCACTATGCTCCCAGTGGGACCGAGAGAGAAAAGAAGAAAAAAATAAAGAAATCAGGAATGAGAAAACTCATGGGTGGCGATAAACACAGGGACATTGCTTTCCAGTTACTGGCAGAGGCCAAACAGACTTGACTAGCTAAGAATTAATTTATTGCCTATCTATTTTACAGATTTGGATGGTAAGAATCTAAGCCCCAAACACTGAAACAACCTTTCCTCTCCTCTTTCCCAAGAAGATCTTAATTCCTTTAGACCCCTTCATTCCTTTACACTCCTCTACTCCGCCCAGAGGCATAGAGGGATGTGAAGGATGCACAGGGGGATGCTGTGTACAGTCAGTAAATAGCAGTAGGTGTACCCTCTCCTTCGTCTTCACTCTTTTCCCCTGCTCTGGCTAGCAGTCCTCCACAGGCTGACGTGCAGATTTCTGTTCCACTCTAGAGCTTCTCCTTCTCGTCCCTGCCACTCCTGGAGCCCCCCCACTACCAACACCTCAACACCTACATGCAATACAAAATATCAAGGACATGGAGAAGGCTTTTTGAAGAAACCAAGACAGAATGGAGGGTAACTGTGGGGTTAGCAGAAGGCAAACTCTCTGATAAACAGAAGTTGGCCAAAAATTGTTCTGGAAATTTGTATATCAGCCCTCTGACTGCCTCCAGCTGAGAGCAATACCTTGCCAATAAGTTCTGCATTTCTCAGAAGCTGACTGCATTTCCCATAGCTTTGCTTCAAGTTTTCAGGGGAGTAAAAGGTGGTTTGGGGATCTTTGGTAAGCATTTGGACGTATTAATCAGGCAAAATCTTATTGCTGGGAGAGGGCTCTGTGTCCATCACTGGTGTAATCACTGCTGCAAATACAATGACAAGTCACTGTGTCTGTGGTGATGCCATACCTGGCAGTGATGAGCTGTATGGGTCTGAAACAATGGAAGCATTCTCTACCTCTACCTTTTTTGGGAAATCATACCACTGCTTATAGCAATTGCCTTCCATTCTATTGTTGTTCTGCTGAAAAACTTCAAGGCAGGATGTGCCTTGGGACTGCAGGTTGTGCTTGGATCAACGGCTGCAGATCTTGCCATCATCACATGTTCCTGGAGACACGGGATTGCTTCAATGTCACACAGCTGAGTGTTACTTTTAGCTGTCTTGTTCTTGGAGCAGGAGCTACAGCCCTAAGTCAGTTGCCTGACACCAAGTCAGAGGCCATAAATAGGAGATCCACAAATTTAGCGTGTCAGGGGATCAGCCACGTTCTCTGGGATAGGCACAGGCTGTCTCTTCAAATTACTTCCGTAAGACTGAAAACAAGATGAAAGAAAAATAATTTATAGGTTATGACACAGAATAAATGAGATGCGGTGACTGAGCTACTCAGTAGTCGATAGTCCTTGGGTTCTGTTGGACCCTGGAGGATTTTCCTGGTGACAGTTTACTTATTGGCGGACTTGAATTTGCAAGTAGTGGGAACAAATAAAGGGAAATCTTAAAAAGCCTTAGCATTAAAAGCTTTTTCCTAGCAAGGCAGTCAGCTGCCCAATATCTATCTTCAACAACACAAAACAAATTCTAACTTCTCTCTGTAGTTAGAAAAGTTAGTTCTATACTTCATAACAGTGACATGGAGGTGTACCTTATTGCATTTAGTATGCTCTCAAATAGTCACTGTTGGATACCACAGTATTATGTCCAATAAGAACCATATCATTTCTGTCTTAGAATGAAAACTGTTAGGGCAATATGCTTAAATTTCTGCAAGACACTTAATGTAGGCTTACCTGTTGCCCTGCTAAAACAATGTTGTACACAGTCAGAATATAATTAGTTAAAGAATTGTCTGCAAGAATAAATGTGAATAAGAAACAGCCATTTGACAACAATGGTTCTAGTGAAATGTTGCAGAGGTAGGTTTAGTAGGGCTTCTTGACTCCTGGCCTTGCCTTGCATAAGCACAAAGTCTGATAATCCTCCTCCCAGGCACTTGAAATTCTATTTGTTAAAGGAATAAATCTTGGAGACAGAAAGATCTTCTTTTGGAAAGGTGGCTCAGGATTTCAGTGTTCTGATCCTTCCTATAGACCTTCTTTTCATCCAGGTACACTTGCATATAGAACTCTTTTATCCATTTGCTTGTATGATAGTTTCGGTTAACTCTTAATTTTGCAACATTAGGGAAAAACAAGCTCTTTTAGTCTCCTTTAAAGGAGTCTTTTTCCAGGTTCACTTGCGTTACTCAGTAGGATTTTATTCTGTGTTGGGGTGAAATCTAGATGTACACCCCTCCATTTTTCCCCATTTCCTGAAACTGAAAAGCTCTTGACTTAGGGTAAGCACTACTCAGCAACAACCGAAACATCATTGTGTTATCTACATTATTCTCATCCTCAATCCAAAACACAGCACTGCACCAGCTTTTGGGAAGAAAATTTACCCCAGCCAAAACCAGGACACTACAACAAGAAAATCAAGGCACAAAAGTGAAACGGAGTGCAAATAACCTGCAGTTGATTACTCTTTTAGTGAGATGTAGGTAGAAAATACTGTGGGGTGCCCATATCCACAGCTTAGGCGTGGTTTTGTAGTTCTCTGTACATGTTTTGCATTCATATTTTTCAGCACAGATGGACAGGAGTTTATCTTGTCTTCTTGATGGAGTTGACCACTATTTGTTATAATAACATTAATATTTCCCTCTCTTTCTTTGAGATACTTTCCTCATACATAATAGAATTGCATTTGCCTTCCTTGGTGCTTAATCTTGATAATGTGTAGTAAACCTCTAGCTAATTATTTGAGAATACAAGTCCCATGGCTTATCAGTTATTTCCAAGCAGGAACTCCCAATTTACACTGAGATCTACAGTATTTTTCAAGAGCATTGCCTTGCAGATAGCAATACTGATTTTATTCTTATTTTCATTTTTTCAGTCTTCATGATCTTTCAGTTATTGAAGTCCTTTTTTATGAAGATTCTCTCATGCAGTCCTCTTTTATGCAAACCAGCCTAGCACATTCAGTATGCTTTATTGGCATGCACTTTTGCTTTATGACAACATCGTTAATGAAAATATTGGAAAAGATTAGTTTCAGGGGCAGTACTTAAAAAACTCCACCAATCACCTTCTGCTGGCGTGGTATTTATTCTTTCAGCAGAACTTGCTGTAGTCACCCCTTTAGCGAGCACCTCACCTGCCCTGCAGCTCCTGTACTCTCTAATTCTTTTACTCATTCAGATATTTTTGAAACAGAGTGCCTCAAGTGAGACACACATCCATCTTCTACTTGGTACTTCTGGGAAAAAGAGAGGGGAGAGCATACCAGTGAACATGGAAGATAGACAGATGTCTGCCAACCATTAAGTTGAAATCAGTTGTAGAAATGAATAATCTTTAAAATCCTGTTAAGTTTTGTCTAAATTACTTCTATTTTTTTTCTGACAGTGAATGAATTCCATAGCTTCAATTCTATGTAGTATTTAAAGATACTACTCCTTTTTAGTGTTAACTGTGCTATCTTTTAATATAAAATTTCATATTCAGTATATCATGAGCATTTTTCTCTGCATCATCATTCATAAAACAGATTGTTTATATCACATATAAACTGACATCCCCTTTTGCAAAATTTTCAGTCCAGAGAATCATATAATAATAATAATATGATAATTCTTGGAGTCTCACAAATAAGGGACATACAGAAAAAAGAGATGCTAACAGCCACTATTGTCAATATTTTTTTCAAAATATAGTCTGTACTTTGTTTTTTGATTTTGCAGAATTCTGATCTTAATGTGCATTTAGTTGGTGGCCCCTTTAAAGCAGGAGACATCTCAAATTTAAAATTAAAGAAGATAAATATTTTTGGATATTCACACTTTTTTTTCCTCAGAGTGATGTAAATTGATGAAAGAAAATATGTCAAAACACAGTTCATAATCAACCTGTGCAACCTGCTGCTAAAAATAAAATAAATACTTTACTGAGATGAAGAGCTTTGTTGAATTCAAGACTGGCACATATCTGTGAATTCATGTCAGCCCCCCTGTAATTGTCTCTTAATGAAGTCAAAAATTCTTACTCCACTAATGTTTGACAGCAATCTGAGCTGCTCAACTAAATAGAAATAATCACCTAAGAGTTTTTCTGACTGCACTCTCTGTCTCCCAGCTATCTCTGACAGACTCTTTAGAGGGCTTTAAATTTTGAAATTGCCTCTTAAACAATGAATGAAGCAGGGATTTGGATGGTCAGCTATCTTACACTTCTTTCTGTAGTGGGCAGTCTATTTCTAAAGCAATTAACATCACACACAGAAGATAGAACATCTCAAAATCATTTCAGGATTTGTAAAAATGTCTGGGAAAAGTGAGTGCACAGAGAAATAGGCATATATTCCTTAACATGCCACAAGGCAGCACATTGTACCACCATCTCAGAATTGTAGCATATCCAATTTGCCTTAGGGAATAGGAGGGAGCTCAGAAAAGATTATCATGTTATGCAAATGGATCTGGAAATGCTTTCTAACTGATTTCAGTAGGTACAACTTTTTTAGTATACAGCCAAGGCACTAAATAACTGAATCTTCTACTGAAGTTATTTGACCTGCCCTCAATTTTGGTTGGATTAGTAAAAACTCTGTTCGTGGCTGATAGATGTTCATGCCCAAAGTCATCAGAGAGACATCCCAGGGTCCTGCCTGCCAAAGAAAAATGTGTGTTTGGTAGTATCGACTAAATACATTTCATTTAAATGGATTGGAATGCATTTAACTTCTAAGTATTGGCCTTATTTGTTCTAGTAGAATGGCTAAAACCAATTTGAGACAATGTTCCTTCCAAAATGTAACCATCACATCCAGCATATTAAAGTTAATCTATTGTCATTGATTTTGGTTCTGTGCCACAGTCGGGAACACATTAGTCCCCGTTTCAGAAAGTATGACACAATTCTTTGGTATCATTTAAAGAGCTTCTCTCAATCAAAATTTTTAACAGGGTATGTATCCATATTATTTTTCTTTCCTTAGCTCACCACTGCTATACTTGAGATTCAGTTAATTATATAAGGAAAACTTATACATTTTTATCTTAGACTCATACAGATAAGGGTACAGGAACCTGTTTCTTAACAAAGAAAAGAAGAAAAGGAGTTAGTTTATTTTCTTGCAATTGCATGCCAATACAAAATGAAACGTTAATTTAACAGGTAGTGAAGTGTACCCACTTCATCTTTCTTGTACTCCTGACACAATGCCCATTGCTTTTGTCTTCTCATTCTATATCATGTTGATTTCAACTGCAATGTTTTGGCCATGTAAGTCAGATACCAAAAAAACAGGAGAGAAAGACCTTTGTTCTGAGAAACCGTGAGCTGCTGGAGCAGGTAGAACTTCAGAAAATGGTTAGATTACAAAATGTTAGCAATTGTGTGCTAAGCCTACAGGGCCTCTCTTATTCTGCTAACGCACAGCACTGCAGAACTTGAGGGAGAAAAAAGGGAAAATGGATAGTGCTTTTCCTACGGTATTTTAGAAACCTGTATTAGCAAGTCTTTTACATGTTTGTGAATAGGGAAGAAACCTGGTAGTAGAACTGAGCATGGAGGAGAAAATTGTTTCTACTTAAAACCCAAACTATAATTCTTGGTATTGCATGTAGCTTCCCTGAGGAGCAGGCAGTTTCTCCTGTTTCAGAAAGCCAGATGGAATGGCTACATTTTTTGAGGAATCAAAAAAGTCATCTCACACTGACTTTTTAAACTGTTCTTGTAAAATATGTTGGATAAGACAATTGTGTTCCATGCTTACTAAAAATGACATTCATTCATTACCACACCCAGCAGGAGGAAAAAATCCAGCCAGTGAGCTCTTCACTGCACGTGGCTCCAGGAGGATTATCAGCATTCAACACCAGTCTGAGCTCCTTCACCCACTCCAGCTTCCCTGTGTGTGCTTCCTCATGAGGTAATGGGAAGAAGGGAAAACCATAGGCATGTCATTACTATAATTCCTTTATCAGTATATTCCAGAGATGGAGAAAAAAAGATTTGTAAGTGCAGGGTAAGAAATCTTAGCAGCTGAGGTCAGAAACAAGTGATGACTCTCACATGGTAGATTCCTTACTGGGTAGAGAATTGATTTGCAGGCTTGGAATTCTGAATACTTGGAGACATCTTACCGCATGAAGAACTTCCTCTGCTTCAAGTTATGGGAGAGAACTGCATATTATCCAAGGGTTTATACTGGTAATTCAGAGCAACAAAAACATGTCTGTATTCCAAAAATATGCACTGAGAGGAACAAGAGGTGGCCAAACGGGGCTATGAAGCATGAGAGACAAAGTTCTATATGTATCTGTATATGAGGTGTGCCAAGAGTGGGGCAATGACTGTTATACTACCCAACTAGAAGAATTAAACTGAATGCTGTTACCTACATCAGACACAGGTTTTACCTTTCCTCATTTTTATATTTATGTAGAAATTCTTTAACCTCTTCCAGAGTGCAGCTAGAATGCCCGCTATTTCCCAAAAAGCCCCTCCTTAAGCTGACCCACCTGACCAGATGGGCAATATGGTCCTCTGTCCTAGAAAACAGGCTACTTCTTCCTTGCCTGTATCTTGCTTGGGTTTGCAAGCGGCCTGTGGAGTGTTGGTGTGTTGGCTGCATGGCCAGCTCTTGGCAGACATCTACGTTTGTGTTCAGGAGACCAGTGACGTTGACTGTCAGCATTATGATTTTTTTTTCTAGCAGCACCTTCTGTCCGGTCCCGAGCATGTTCCTGCCCTGGGTGCGGTTATGGATCCTCCCAGTGATGTGCCAACACTGCAGAACACACTATTTAGCAGAGCATGCTTGTCTTGCTTAGTATTGGAGTGTCAGTGGTGGTGCTGACTTGTCTCCTGTAATGCCAGCTCTGAAATGATTATCTTCCAGGTGTCATGGGCTTGGCTGGACCTTTAGTGGGATAGGAAGCTTTCAGCAGTTTTGGATAAGGGAAATTCCTTAAAGCCTGAACCGGCTGCACTTGCCGTTTGATGGAGTTCATGGTACATGACACCTTCAGAAGTAGGGAGTGGGAATGCTTGCAATATCTTTTGGAAACTCCAAAATGTGAAAGAGAATGCCGGAATGGAGAGTGTCATGGTGTGATGAATCATGCATGGCCTCAAACTGTAGCACAGATGCCTAAGTATTTAGCTGAGATTAAGGGTTTTTTTCACATGGAATGAGGCACTGGTTGTCTAGGTTAGAGTTTGTTGGATATTTGGGGAACTTGCCACCTCTCTCAGGGCAGCTTCCTCTTGCTACAAGAAACCCTTTGCTCTTTGTGCAACTCTAGAGAATTTAAGTCATAAGAATCAAATTGAAAGAGCAAGAGGACTTTATTTTGGGAGCTATGTGGGTCACCATGAAGACCTCTGTACAGTTCTTATTTTACTATTAAAGTGAATATTGTGATTTAAGCAGCAAAAAGAAGATATTTCTATGCAGAAATACTAAATATGTAGCATACATTTGCTCCCATCTGTCTCTGGAATCTCTACTAGACTCTAATATTTTGTGTTTTACCTAGCTTTTAGGAAATAAGAAATCCATGGTAGCTGCAAAATTAATAAGCAGGTGAATTGAGAAAGAAAAAAATCCTGTATGTTTCCACTAATAAAGATTCACTTTGATCCTGTTTTAGATGTTCAGAACTTCAAAGTGAAAATATACTGGCATCTGTAGTTCTAGTGTAAGAATTCAAGTCCCACCTCTACCATTTAAAGGGAGCTATTAATTTTTTGGAATTTGAACACACGTTCAAAAATCCAAGAACAGATTTGTTCAAAGGGGCCCACATACGCTCCTTTCAAGACAAAACAACTAAGATAGTGAAAATTGTAGAGTGTAAATATCAGCAGGCAAATTTGGGACTACTTTGAAAAGAAATAATGCTTCACTAATGACTACTTTCTGACTTTAAATTGTCCTTTGCTCTTATAGTTGTGTCTGGTATATGAAAGATCTATTTCTGCCCAATTTACTTTCGGTTTACCCCTCCTTGAGCTTTCAACCCATTAAATTGTGAGATTATTTCCTTAGATTTCCTACACAGTGTATTTCCCCAGCTGAGTTTCGAGGAAACAGGGCTTTGCATTTCTAAAGGAAGATGTCCATATCAGATTTTGATTTTGAAAATCACGAAAGTGTGTGAGGCCTTCTTCTATTCAAAATTCCCACATTCTGCATTTCCAAGTCTTTACTTGGAGATAGATGCCTGCGAGTAGTAGATAGATGCCTGTGAATCTCTATTTCAGCTGTGGATACGCCCTAGGTTCCTAAAGATGGTGTTGGAAGCCGGGACACTACAGATTCCCAAGGCCTTTCTTCTTCGGATCAGGGAAGCTTATTGTCTCGAGTCATAAAGCTATTCTGCCAGAAAACTGAGGTTCACAGCTCCCTCTGGGATTCTGCTTCTCTTCTTAATCACATATTTTGATGCAGCCTCAGGATGTACTTTGGAGTGTATAAATTTTTTGCATGCAGAACATAACACAGCTGTGGTCCTGGGACGCATCCCAGCCTGCAGTAAGGATGAGCAGTGCCAACCCTTGCTGCCACACACCTTAGCCTTATCTGCCATATGCAATACATCAGTCTTATCTCAGAAGAGTTTGTGTCTCAGCTGCAGGATATGTCATCACTTCCATATCAGAAAACAACTGTTCTGGTGGGCTGCAGCACAGCCTTTGCATTGTTACTACCAATGTCACAATGCCACGGAACAAGAGATAGGCCAACAGAGACAAGTTCCACAGAAGACAGACACAGTCAGAGTCCTGTAGAAGCAGACAGAACTCGTGGGCCCACTTGGACAAGGGCCATAGTCTCTCCCTGAAACGGATGCATTTAGCACTGAGAACAGAACAGAGGCCTGTATCCTGTAGCTGTGGAGTAATCCCATCACCTGGGTCACTCCAAACTATATATTTCTTGATGTCCATCCTTTAGAAATGGCTAAGGCTTCAAGCTTCCAAGCTGTTTGCCCTCAGAAATACCAGGACTGAAACCTGAAAGATCGACAAGGACTCTGGTTGAATCAACACACATACTCATTAGACCTCACAAACTATGGATCCTGGATTCAACAAAACATGTGGGCCTTTACACATGTGCCAGCACCCTTTTAACAGAAATAATATTTCAGGCAAAATGCTCTGAGGTTCTTGATATTCAATGTTACTGCAAGAATGATAAAGCTACGCTTGAACTTGAGTTCAGAAAATATTTCTTACTTACAAAAGTTAAGATCTAAAATATTCCAGAATATTTGTATGTGTCATGAAGGTTCCATTATATAAGAGTCACAGTTCTCACTGTCATAGATGGGTTAGGCAGGGCTCAGGGAGGTAGGAGGTGAGTAGTGGTTAAATAGATAACTCTAAGATACGTGTGCAATAACCGTCTTTTAACGAATATTTCACCTTGTCAATTAATAAATAAGCTATTAAGTTACTCTTGCTGACGTTAAGTTGCTATTGCCTTGCATAAACCCTTGATATCAAAGGCCACATTATGATGTTGAAAAGTGAAAAATTTAAAAGAATTAGTCAGTAAATTATACCTGGTCAAGTGTGTTCATTGAAATGCCCTCAAAATGCTTTTTTGCCTAATCACATTTCTCCTTTGTTTATTCTATTTCATCATGCATAAGTTGCTCGAGCATTGCTCATTGAATCTTTGATAAATGGCTTTTATTATAGAAAGAATTCTTTGAAAGTAAGAAAAAAATTTCTGAAGAGTTTTACAATTTCTTTTCAGGGCTTACCAACTTGATTTCATAATAGTTTTCAGAGACGAAGCAAGAAAGGATAATGTTTATTTTATTGATAAGAGAACTATAAAACATTTATATATATGTATGATATATATACACTAATATATACACTATGTAAAGCTACAATGTTCAAGCTTTAATGACAAAGGCCAGGTATTTAAAACCAAGTGATCTTATTTTTCAAGACGCTAAACACTCACAGTTTTCTGGACTTCAGTAATACCTACTTTAATTGAAAAGAGATCTCACAGTGCAACTTTGGTCACCCATCAATAATATATTCAGATAATTCCATTTGCAAAAGTTTTAGCAGAGTCAATGGCAGAGAAATTTCATAACTAATGAAGCTCCTAAATCCAGTTTCAAGTACTTATTTTAGCAGTCGCAGTGAAAGCTGTTAAAGATTCAGGACTTCTGAAAATCAAGTCAGGTATGTGTCTAATTCCTGCATGCAGCAGTGATTTTCTTGTCAGGGCAGATTCACTGGCTTAAGTGAAGTTACACTACCAGGAAAAGTGTTTGCTGTGAATCGAACTGTCTTAGTTGATAGTGCTGTTCATTCCCACACACTGTTGTCATGTCACTAAACCTCAACCTGTATTTCCCAGAAGAAAAACTTTAGTATTGATGGGACTATCCAGTCAAAGCAGCATTTCTCATTGATAGCAGGACTTTTACTCAGAAATTGCAGTACTGTATAAACAAGTAATTTAGGCCTAACTTCACTTCTGGTTTCTTTACCTCCTCCACCTGAGCGACACAGGGGAATGGGAATGGGGGTTGTGGTCAGCAGTTCATCACACATTGTCTCTGCTGCTCCTTCCTCTTCACAATCTTCCCATTCCAGTGTGGGGTCCTTCCCACAGATTGCAGTCTTTCAGGAACAGTATGCTCCACCATCGGTCCCCTGTGGAGTCACAGGCCCGGCCAGCAAATCTGCTCCAGCATGGTCCGGCATGGGCTACATAGACAGCCTTTCTCACCATGGTCTTCACCGCCGGCTGCAGGGACATCTCTGCTCCAGGACCTGAAGCACCTCCTCCCCCTCCTTCTCCACTGACCTCAGCGTCTGCAGGGCTGCTTTTCTCGTGTATTCTCACTCCCTTCTCTGGATGAAGTTGTGTAGCTTTCTTTTCCCACCTTCTAAAATGCATTTTCTCAGAGGAGCTACCTCTGTCACTGATGGACTCACCTCAGCCAGCAGTGGGTCCATCTTGGAGTTGCCTGTCATGGGCTGTGTTGGACATGGGGGAAGCTTCTGGCAGCTTCTTACATAATAACGGAGTCATTTGGATTGAAAAAGACCCTGAAGATTATCAAGTCCAGCCTTTAACCCAGCATTGTCAAGTCCACCTTTAAACCACATCCCCAAATGCCATATCTACACGTCTTTTGATAACCTTCAGGGATGCAGACTCAAGCACTCCCCTGGGCAGCCTCTTCCAGTGCTTGACACCCATTTTGGTGAAGGATATTGTCCTAATAGCCAGCCTAAACCTCTCCTGCTGCAGCTTGAGGCCATTTTCTCTTGTCCTATTGCTTGTCACTTGGTAGAAGAGACCCATGTCCGCCTAGCTACACCCTCCTTTCAGGTAGTTGTTGAGGGCAACAAGGTCTCCCCTGAGCCTCCTCTTGTCCAATCTAAGCCACCTGTCAGCCCTTGCACTACCAAAACCTTTCCATATAAACCTGATACAGCCAAAAAAGAGTCAGAAGTGCTGTACATGTTAATTGCACACAAATACAGATTTACTACTGCTGAAAATCATCTTTGCCACACAGTTTTAATTTTACTGGGTCTAGCTGAACATTTAAAATCAGATTGAAAAATTACTTCCGTGCTCTAAAGCTATATCAAACCTTGTTGATACATGTTAGGAATCCTAGTTTCATCTATCTTTCCAGAAATGCCAATTTGTTGACTCAAGTGTAGTATAACATATGCTGTACTTCCAGAGAGATGAATTCCATCGTCTTGGGATTTTTGCATTTCTATCTCAGAATGTTCTGTACATCCTTACTAGATGCATAGCAGTGGCAGATGCATTTTTTAAAAATCAAGGGTTTCTGTGATACTTCCTGCATATTCATTCTGTATATAATTACTTAAAATGAAGTAAGATTTACTTGTGGTCTCTTTCTGTATAATATTAGTGATGTATGTGATTCAGCACTCCAAAATTATCATATAACTTGTGAAATTTAACATGAGATCACAGCTTTTGAAAAATATCAAAATTGTCAAAATCTCTTTAATTGAAAACCCTAAAGGTTATAAAACTGTGTTTACTTCTTGAGTTAGGGGTATTCTCTGAATGAAGGTTATTCTCTGATGCATTCTAATTGTGCTTAGGAACTTGATATCTGTCACACAAGTAGAAAATAAAATTTGTGACATTTTACAGATTTGGAGGCAGTGGCTAGGAAATCATTACCAGGATGAAAAGTGCAGGACTGCTCTTTCTTATCTACAAAAGATCAAAGGAAGACACATAAATGAAGACTGATTCTGAAAATGTGGCTGATGCTTTTATTTCAACTACAGTCATCCATTGACCATCACAGAAAAGTTTCAGATAGATGTAGACATTCTTTCATAGTTTCAGATTCTGTTTTTTTGTCCATCCAAATCTGATAGAAGACTTCAAGATACATAGGCAAGGATGCTGCATTAGGTTGCTAGACATGAAGCAATCAAAGAGCATTTTTTAGTTTCTATGGGAAGAGAGAGGAAAAGTGGGTTTTGTTGATACCATTTGTTCAAACTACGTACTGAAATACATGTTCAGGAGTTCTAAACCCCAGACAGTGTAAATGGGAGCAAGGGTGCAGGTAGGAAAGAAAAGTTATCAAGGATCTTTCATTCTTCTCCCTGGATTCTACAGGGCATGATGTCTTTGTAAAGGAGACATTAGTAATTTCTTTAAGAGCCTTAAGCGCTGGAATAGGTTGTGTTTACTCTCTATAAGGTCTATTTTGTTTAGTCTGAGTTACCCTCATAGTTAGCTATTAAAATGATAAAAAGGAAGAGTGTCTTCCATTAACAGTTGTGGATATATATTGCGTTTCTTTATCACAGAGATCAGGCAGATCTAAACACTACAGTGCATATTTGTAGCATTAAAACACGTACTTTTCCTTCAAAAATATCTGAATTAACTCTTTTTTGTCCTTGACTTTTTGGTAGCAAAATCCGTGGAATTTTTTTCACACCATTTCTTATTTAAAGTCTGAGTAATCCACCATGTTTCATCCAGCACTGAATAAACAGCCATGTCCTTATCCTACAATGGAAGGAAAAATACAAAGAATGCTTGGACTAGATGCCTATTTTTGTTTCATTGTTGTACAAAGGAGATATGAAATGACCATCCAATGCAGAGATGCTTCAGGCCTATATATGTGAAAAATAGTTGAGTTTTTGACATTGTTCCTGGGTTCACACCCTCACTGAAAATATGTATTTCTTGAGAGGAAGAGCCTTTTAAATAATACTTTTGGAGCGATCTTATAAATCTCCCTCGTCTCCTGTTTTAGTGGTTGTTGTTTTTCTTGGCCTGTGAAAATATCTGTCATTTCCTGATAAGCGTGGGATTCAAAGTGACAGAACAGAGTTAGACAAGTCAGGTAGCAGTAAAAACCCTGAATTTTGCCAGATCTCTGCTAGATGTTTCTAAAGTTGGGAAAAAGTTATTTAAAAAAAATCAAGTTCCTGCAACTTTTTTCTTGTGGGAACCGGGTTTATGTGCAATATTTCTCTGTAATAACAATGTGCTTCAATGCTTACCATTTTTATGTTTAATTGATTTGAACTATTATGTCTTTTGAGTAACCGTTTGTTCACTGTGTTTCTTGTCTTCTAACATTTTACGACCTTTTAAAATGTTAATCAATAAAATACAGGAGAAAAGAACCATCTTGGCATCAGCTTAGATAAGGTGTGATCCGTGGGTCCAGGCAAGGATCAGTGCTCGCTTCAGTTGTTTTCTTGCAGCTCTCACACCCAGAGCTGCCCTTAGAGACCATCCCAGCTCTTGCTCGGGGACAATTTCACCAGCTCAGCGGCTTGCCTGGGTTGACCTCCACTGGCCACCGCTCCCTCACGCGCACACACCTGCACTTGCCGAGCTCCGCGGGCACACTCGCGGTCTGACCCGCGGCTGCACTCACACACCCTGCCACACGCACACACACGTGCCCACAGCATACACGCCTCTCACCCAGCATGGAGCTGGAAAGCCATTTAATGGCAGGACGACGAATATTCATCTTTTTCTCCTCCTCCAGAATACAAGAAAAGCTGTAGCCTTAACTTATGCCTAAAAGAAAGTACGCAGGTCAAATTATAATGGCCCCTTCACAAAATGAGGCAATATATGGTGTTTCAAAACAGCAAGCGCCATCAAATTGCTATGCTGAATTTTATAATAATACTCTTGATATTTGAAAAATTGAGGGAAAGGACAAAAAACATTTAAGCTGTGAAGTTCTTTAAGTTTCATTTAAAATAACACACACCTCCAACTCTATTGTCTTTTTTTCTTGACTCTGCCAGCCAACTTGCATTTTTCTAAGTGAATGATATTCACAGTTTAAAAAAAAACTATTCTTTTTTTTTGTAAGGTACTCTCTGTCTTTATTTACATTATGTTTTTAAATTGGTTCCTATTTTAAAAGGAGTTCTGTTCTGACCCAAAAACTCCAGGCACGTGCACAGACACCTGAGCTCCCAGAGGACAGGAGACTGAGGAGGTGCATGGGAGACAGGAACAGAATGAAAAAAAGAATGGGTAAGTTTGTCTAAATCAGACTAAAATCAGACCTTATGGGATTGGGACATGAGCCTAAACAAGCAAAAGATGATGACCTTTTTTGAAGAGTGATGTCATTATTTTCATTCTCACTGCTTTATAGATCTTCTTTCCATCTATTTTTCCTTGTACTTGTTTTTATTTTCCACAAACTTGAGTTTCATTGTAGGTCGAGCTGCATGAATGAGAGACTCCACAACTTTACTGCTCATTCATACTCTGGAAATGAAAGATGGCTGCAGATTTTATGAACTGTAGCAATTAAAAAACTACTATTTTATATGTTGTGTATATACAGTATAATGATTGTGGCACAACAATGCCATAATGACTAATTTAATTAACAACATGTTCAAAGTTAATCGTGTTTTGAGTCAAGGAAGTACCGGAATCAGCACCCAGTGAAATTACTGTACCCCTGCACCAAGCTGCTCCAATCAGAACCCCAAAGCAGCATAAGCGATTAAAGAAATATCTTGTGTGCAAGAAGTGACATCAACATACTGTTAAGAGCCATAAGCAAAGCTTTGCCTCTCATGTTTTCAAGACTTGATACCATGACCTTCCACTGGAAACTTTAAAAAGCTCAGGACAGATTAGATTTGGTGCCTTACGAAAAAACCTTGGAAGAGAGAGTGAACGTGCCAACTTCTGTTTGTGAAAATAACAGGCATTGGGACTGTTTGACTGGTACAGTAGAGGAATGGTATTTTATCCTGAGCAGCAGCTGAATGAAGTGAAAATGTAGCTGAAACAGTTTAAAATGTAGTTGCAAGTGAAAAATACCCCTTTTCTGCTATGTGGCAGCTCAATTTCTGTTTAAAACTCATTGCCGTCTATGAAGGTAAATGACCCATAGAAATGTCATCTTAGCAGACTAGAATAACCTACATCATTCTCTGAAAAAATATAGAGGCAATTTCATGATCTGAAATATCAGTTTTTCTCCAAATGTTATTTATTATTTCTGTTAATTCGACTGACAGCATCTGGTTGGAAATCTAAACTGTGAATCTTTGCAATTCTGTTGATCTAGACCTAAATTTTAAAAGGTTTTAATACTCATCCTGACTTTTATAGGGTAAGTAGAAGGCCCTTGGAGGGATTTCAGTAGCAATTAAAGTTCTTTTTCTCTTTTATTTTTGTTTTGTGAGAAAAAATTTTTTTTTTCACTCTCTCTCTAATTTTCATTCATTTTCAAGCATCTCTAGGAACTTTATGACCATTTAAATGATAGGAGTAATCATCTTAGTAAGTATCATATTCTAGATCCATTCCATGCAATCTATCTCAAATCTGAAATCCAAAGAGAGTATTTTTTCTGATAGAACTGGAGCATGTTGGCAGGCCTGCTAAAGCATGCAGAGCATCCAGGAGTAATGCAAAGCTTGTGCAAAGATGAGTTGTAGACACTCTGGTTTGTCAGTCCAGCTGACACAAATTAAGAACATGTAACGTGATATAGTGAATATTTTCCCTCTTAGAACATGAAACATAGTTAGTCCTTATACTGGCAGTGAAAGCATACCAGTATGTTACTGGATGTGCCCTTCATAAAGTTTTAAACATGTAAGAAAACTCAAGTTACAGCCTACAAAGAGATGTTTTGGCACAGGAAGAATGAAAGGTGGATTTGGTTAAGGCACTGAGCAATCATAGCTTTTTTATTCAATTTGTTACAAACCAAAACATACATCTGCCCAGGTCACAATGTTGCCCTAAGTAGTACGTGTAGAAAAAAAGAAAATAATACAAGTTTGGCTGAGTTGTTATACAATTTGATTTTTTTGTGTAAATATGCTCCACAATACTTGAAGACCAGAGAGACAAATGCCAGGGCAATTCTAAGCATGTTTGGCTTTGGAAACCATCGTTTGCCCAAAGAATTGAGTAACTCAAGCCATGCAGCACTATGCTACACTCAGCACAGTTGTACAAGCACTACAAAGTGCATGGTCACGGAGGCGTGTATCTCACCCTCCTCGGACCAGAATGACACCATACAAATGCCCAAAGCAACCCAGGAGCTCACTCTCCCTCCTCTTGTCAGTCGACAATGCTGAGCTCAGAATCCATCTCATACACTTTTATGGAGGGGTAGTAAATACATTTTAGTGTAAAGCTTGCATCTTTATCATGGCTCCTGGACCAAGCCTAAAACGCTGGTAGAACCAGTTAATATTCTCCATCCACATCAGTAAGAGCTGAAGGGCGGCACAAAACTGCTAAAATTTTTTTACGAGGATGAAGAGAGGCAGTTAATATATCACATTTGATATCAGTTAGATACCTCTATATTGACATAATTCCATCCATTGGTGGAAATTTTTCTTTATATACAAAAGAAACCCTCCCAACCTATGAACCCAAGAAAGAAGGAAGAATAATAGGGGCTATATCTCGTTACCATAAAACAAAAGTGTAAATAGAGAAGAAAGGGTTCTGTGTCACACCATGCATTCACATCATGCTTATACAAGCTGTAATGCTTCTGAGAATCATCCTCCACATTCCCCAGAGGAGATGCCTGTGTGTAGCTGCAATTCATCTCCACTGGGACAGATATCTTCTCTTGTTTATGCCATAGGAGGCTTTAAAGGCTTCTGGGCTTATTGAGAGAGTGATTAAGATCACTGACTTCCTACCAGGCATAGAGAAGCCACCATACCCAAAGTAAACTCACCACACTCCTTCTATGCGTCTGTAACTGGCACTCTTAATGCTCTAAAAAGTCCCCCACACTTATTAGGAGGAGAAGGTGCTGAATTAAGCAACACCCTAGAGACAAAAGGACTCATGGGCCAGTGGGTTCACAGCTTTCCATACTAAAGAAGAGTCTGCTGAGGTCTGACATGCTGCTTTTGTCCCTGGCACAAGACAAGAGTGTAGCAAATAAAAAAAGCCATTATCTTGGCACAGAGTCTATACACAGTCAGAGCACCAAGAATCCCATCCTGCTTGGTGTACTTCATATGAATCACAGCCTGGAACTACGATCTTATACACTTCATCAGATGAATAATTCCTGAAAGTTTATCAATCTCAAATGAAGCTGAATTATCCCTTTTACTTATTTATATATTGTTCATAGAATTAATTTTAGAAAAATAAGGTTGTATTACTCATTAATCTAAAATAGTCTGCTCCAGGTAATTGCAGATCATCTGTAGCTAGCTTTATTTCATTTTTTCCATGGACAAGCCTCAGTACAGACTCAGTAAAAACATTGTGAATGGTGTACATAATGCATTTAACACTGATTTTTGGCATAAAGCAACATAGTACAACATTTCCCTCTCCCATTTTCTTTCTTTTCAGCTAACTTTTTACCAATTATTGAACGGCATGAGGGACATTGTCTTTATACGGATTCTCCTGAAGCTGATGTTCACATAAACAAGCAAAGATTACCCTCCTTGGGTAGAGGCTTCAGGATAATCCATATAAAAGTGACAAACCAAAGTTGACACATCAGATGTAAAATGGAAATTAAATTCTTTCCTGGGGTTTTGCTAGCTTAAAAATCTTGCCATTCCAGGTTTCTTTAACTGTGGTGCACAGAATGTTTATTTGTTTTTAATTTCACTGTACTTCTTTCTTTTCTAGGTCATGCATTTCATTATTCCGTAGTTCTTTCACTCATTTCTTCCTGCTTTGATTATGTAAGGAAGTAAGACTGGATCCACACATCAAGGGCAGAATTGAAAGCAATTCTCCTCTGGTTTTAACAAGAGGATCCTCTTTATCAAAATACTTGTGGCTACTGTAGTGTCCGCTTTCATCTCAGCTCTAATACAAGGGTGACATAAATAATATTATACAAGAGCAATAAAATAAATTATTTGAGTTAAAGTTATGGGGCTTTTACCAGAAGTATAACCTGAAGTAAAACAATGTTCACAAGTTCCTGGAATGCACTGGATCTAAAGGAGACAAAGCAGGCAAGAAGAAAAGTAACATTGTCATCCAAATGAATACCTTTGGGGACAAAAGGAGAAGGGTATGTGTGTAAGTTCTAGTTTCTGAATGTATTTGAGCATGTGGATCAGTAGCATGAGCTGTCATGACACTAGAGGGACAAATTGCAACTAAGTCAAGCTGGTCTTCATCTCTGCTGGCAAAACAGTATTCCTATGAAGAGACCCGGAGGTATCGTAGCAGGTTCTCTTCAGTATTCTGTGATGTTAAAGATTATGTGACCTGTTGATACCAAACTGTGCACATTGCATTTCAGTGGCATTATTTTTGTGGTATGCAGTGGTTCTGGTCAGGAAAAGAACAGATGCTGGGTTACACGCAGCCAAAACAATGATGAGGCAGATTATGTCTCTAGGCTGGCCCAGCTGTGAAGCAGGAACCTGCCATGCTCCTTCACAGCACCCGCAATCCATCTGACATAAACAGGAATTGTGCTTTTGCATGCAGAAAGCATTTAATAGTTATCCTTCTGTCTGCTGTGGCCACCACAGTTGCTGTTCTGGTTGGACTGGAAGAAAACAGCTATAAAGAAAGATACTTTCTATTCCTTTCATCTCAAGCAAAATCCGTACGCAGAAAATGTTGGCCACAAGGCTCAATCTTCTTGCATGGCAGGCAACTTTTATACAGATATTGTTGGTTACTTAAAATGTCAGACAGTTAGGTCTCCATGTATGATACTACTCTGCAGTACATGGGATACAGCTTTTCTCGGGGATATAGAGAACAGCTGGAAAAAACTTTTACTAAGGCTTATGTGAGTAAACAGAACAAATTATGCTTAGAAAATGATTAGACTTCATATTTCCAGTTTCTCCTTCATGAAGAAGCAGACTTGCTGACTTCTATAGCCATTTATTACTTAGCTGAAAAACAGACTCAAATTAAACCCCAAGATTTGATTGCACATATGAAACCTTTTAGCTACACTCCCCCTGTTTCCCCTTCAGAATACCACAAGTTTCTGTAATGTCTAAAATACGGTCCGGAAACTCACCTGATCACACTCTGGATGGGTATCACTGCTGCCATTTTATTTTGTGAAAGGTGAAGGAATTTGAGCCCTTGGGCCACACTTACAAAAAATATGTGCTTTCGGTTCTGGTAACTGGTGAAGTTTTCAGCATTCCAGAGAGGGGAAACAGCCCAAAGAACAGAACTACACTTTGTTAAGTGTCTGTTCCTGTTAAGTACTGAATCATAATGCAGAAGAACATATGGAACTTTGCAGCGTTGTTTTGCATTAAATGCTTTTTCTACAGAGAAGGCTAGTCTCTAATTTTTTCAAGTTGTCATTGATGTGAACAATAAATCTGACACACACAAACAGAAGTTAGAAAATTATACCATTACTTTAAAACAGACTGATATCTAGGTAAAATACTTTGAGAGCAAAGCCAGTATGAAAATGTTGTAAAAATGGGTTACTGAATTACATTGGTTGCACATATGGAAGAAAGTATATTTTCCTTTAGCCTTCTCCACTACTGTAAAGAATAATCATTAGTCTTGTGTGGTATGAACTATTGCAATACTAATGATTTAGAAGATTAGTTTAAGACTGTTTCTCTTGTTTGTAGAGCCATTTTAGGGGCTGCTGTCCTTCCTCCATCCTTCCACATTGCTTCTCATTTTTGCTTTCTATCTCAGTTTATGTTGCTGCAACTCAGGGCTAATGGTGGGTTTTGATTACCGTCCTTCATGAAATGTTCATTGCATTATGGCCTTATCTTATCTAAGATTGCAACAAACTCAGAGAAAAAAGTAATTGGTAAGCAAAAATGTTATAAGATTAGCATGACACTCATAAGTTCTTAAACCAAAACACATTTTATTTCAAGGTTGTCTTATTTCTTAAACACAGGAAAAAATACAGTAAGCCAATTCTGAAATGAGTTGTTTTATAAAGCTAGAGGGTTCTTTGTAACTAAAATTAGGGTAGAACCCTGAAGTCATAAACAGCAAGCATTTTAGGAAACAGGTAAGAGATGGAGACTTTAATGTAAGTGCATCAAGCTGCCCTGCAGGGAGGCAGGGTAATGAAATTGTACTGATTTTCTGCAGCAGTGAAGAATGTCACTGTATGTTGCTGCTCTGACCGAGATAGTCCCTGTAATGCTTTTCTGCAGTAATTTGCTTTGGAAGAGACAGAACTTTGATTTTTATCTTGAGACAATGCGGCACATGCAGTTCAAATCTTCTTGAATTATTTAATTCTTTGCCACACACCACACTGCAAAGACATAGTCTAATAAAAACTATGTGTAATTACTTCTTTATGTGTAATAGTGTGTACAACTATCTAGCATTTTATTAGACTACTTTATGTTTGTCATCCAAATATTAGGTTATATCTAAAATGTATCATCTCAGACACAAAACATTGCCCTTAGTTTTTGTGGTGTTTGTCCACTCATGGTACACATGTCTTTGTGCAATTAATTTGAAGGAAAATACTATTTTCACTCAATTTTTAATTTAGGTAAATTAAAAAAAATAATGTTTTCTTCTAAGTGCTTTAGATTTCCTCAGCCATGAATTGAAGGTGCTACCCACAAGAGATTTCTAAGCCATAACTACCGATTGAAAAAGCCTTTTAAAATAATTTGAACAAACAGACTGTAGAAATATTATTTTTGTTATACATGTTAAATTCTCTCAAATGCATATTTTATATACATAAGCCATTTTCAAATGAGCACAAGGCCCTTTCTTGTTAATTTGACAAGGTTCCTTTGTTAAATGCGTGTCTGGACACGATAAATAACCTGTTAAGTTTAGCACAGCCAGAGGTTCAGGAATCTTCACAAACATTTGTAGACCAATTTGTGTTTCCACAAAGCCCGCGACACGTTCTAGCTCAGCTATAGCCCCAGCTGTGTGCCCTGTTGGCTCAGCATGCCTGCTCCCCAGGAGCAGAGGGAACAGATTAAGCAGAGGCAAGGAAAAGAAAGAAAAACATCTACTAAAGCCAGCACGCCCTCGGCATAGGGGAGGCTAGAGGAGGCAGGGAAGACACTGGATGGGTTAGGAGAGGAATGTGAGCATCCCAAACCTCCCCAGCACGGAGGGCAAGAGCAGAGTGAAGAGCAAGAATTCACTGGAGCGAAGGAACGAGGGAGCTTATGAGGGAAATTAATGATATGGAGGAAAGTCCAGGACTCAGGTGGGCTAAGAAACCTCTTCCCCAATCTGCCCTAGTCCCACAGCTGGGTGGAGCAGGGAGCTGGATAGAACCCCAGGCTGGGGGCTGCTCCAGGGGCTGCGGCAATGGAGCAGGTTGCTGTCGAGCACACCGCTGGTCTCGTGACCCGCTGCCTCGCGTCCCCGTAAGTCTGCAGGTGTGCAACAGCGCTGCCCACCAGCTGTGTCCCTCTGCCGTCAGGAGGGGTTTTTCAGATGAAGATGGGCAGCAAACTAATTCTAAAGCTGCCATAAATAAAGAGCTATTCTCAATATTTTCTCTAATATCTTAATCCATATAATCAAACTCCAAATGGTAAAAAGCACCGAACTTTGGCCTAGGATGAAAACCTAGTTTCACAGGCACAGTCTATGCACAATTAATGGCTGACAAATCTGTCAAGGACTGTGAACAATTTCAGTCCTAGATCTAAGGTTCCCACTGAAGCTCCTTGGATTTTAATGCTAAAGTGAAGCTAGAATATGAAGCTAATTACTTGCATCTGTTTAGATATTAATTCCCACACAGGATTCAAAATTCTTATTAGCAGAGGACTTGTAAGAACCTAATTTTTTAGTATAATAATTTAATATTATGCTTATTAATATAGCTGCAAATAAAAAGAGGCAGCAGCCCAATTACAGATTTTTATACTGTATGTTGGTACATGTTTGTACTAAATGCTGTAGAAATTAGAATATTAGTATATTATATCGTGTACAGTGAGGAGCAAGGAGCTTGCTCACTGTATAAATAACAGACAACAAAAATAATACTGGATGATCAGGTCTTCCATTTCAGACCAAAGGATTTTGCCTAAATAATTCCCAAACTAAGACATAAAAAGAAGTTACTAACTGAATAATATAGAATTAAAGGAAAAAAGAAATCCAAGATTTTTGGAAGGATAGAGAGGAGAATTGAAGGAAATGCAATTAAACTATTTTGAAGTTCAATTAAGAGAATAGTTTTAAGGGTTGCTATAAGAAATTAATTAGATATTTTAATTACGTTTTCACCTTAAAACCCTTAGCCTTAGCAAGGGCTAAAAAATAGAGACACGAAAATAGATGTAGTGATATTGTTGATACTGTGGATTGCTAAGCAAAAAAAAAAAAAATAGAGACATTCAATTACTTCAACTTAAAATTTGTGAAAATTTCTCCAAAACCTATTAAAGGAATATTTTAAATCCTGTTATTAAAGCAGATTTTTAGCATGTACTCTGTATTAGCATAGTCCCCATTTTATCTGTACTGAATTCTCTATTCTTCTCCAAGACCTGCACAAATAACTGAGGAATAGCATTTCCTTAAATATTCATGATTATCACTGTTAGTTGTTTCATTCACACAACAGTAAGCTCAAGAAATCCAAATTGAGAATGTCACCAATGTGCTGGTTTTGCATAGAATTTAAAAGCATAGGCTTCATTGCCTTTGAAAAAAAACTCACTGCCCAAGTAGTAACACGTCTCATCAGTATTCTGTCTACTTTATGTCTCTTATGTGGACCTCCACCTTATTTTATAAGGGCTCTTCATCTGTTTTTCAGAAACAGACAATTTAAGAGACATTTTTAAAATGCCTGAGAGATTATGATATTTTCCTGTACTTTTGTTTGGTTTGGTTTGGTTTTTGAACTGAAATACTGAAGGCAAAAAAAGTGCATTTGGGATTGCTCTGTAGCAAAGTTAAAACCAGTTAATACCCCCAGACATGCCTCTCCATAGCACCCTCCAGCATAACAGATCTAGATTTCGCATCATAACAAATCTTTGTTCTTCCTGAAAATTAAACATAAGCATGCAAAAAAGCATCATGCTGAAACAAACCTAAGCATTTGTAAGTAGGAAAAGAAACAATTGAGAAAAACTAGATGCATGATCAAAAAAACCTCTATTTTTGTATAGTGTGTGAAACAAGTGTGAGTAGGCAAATGAGCTTAAGGTGATATGTCCTGATTTTTATGTCCATTTAAAATATATTCTACCTGAACATCAGCAGTCAGAAATGTGCTGTATCTGTTTCATGATTTTTGGATACTGCTGTGATTGATACTGCTGACACAGCCTGAAAAAGGCTCATTTTTCATTTTTTGGCTATTTACCACCAGCGATTGACAGCACTTTGAGCCCACTCCAAAATCAGTCAGAGCAAGGAATAATCCATCTCCTTTCTCAGTTAATAGCTTGTTCATTTCTCCTTTCTTGCACCAATTCATATGCAAGCCAGAGTAGTTGAGGTAACTTCAGAAGCAGCTGCAACAACACCAAGAGGTGGCCCATTTGAGGTCTAGTCACCTCCAAATAAAAGTCACCTTTTCCTTGGAAAAGGCATCTTCTAAGCCCGCTCTCCAGTTTGTAAGGCCCCAAAGCGTCTCTAAATATCAGAACTGGAAGCAGACACAATGTAAGAAAGTATTCAGCTTCTTTCTATCCAAGCTGTTAATGGAAGCTGAAGAAAAGCCAAAGGGCAAGGAGAAGAAAAAACATAAGGTTCTCTCAGCAGGGCAACCTGGCCAAGGAAAGCAGAGAGAAGAAATGCTCCCCGATAGCCCCAGGAAAAGCTGTGAGCAGAACTTCAAATATCTGATCTGGCAAGGTTGATTTTTTTTAATAGCTGAAGACTTGAGGATGCTTTTCAACAATTTGAAATTCTAGCCTACAGCATTTGTAGCAACTGAAATCCCTTTCCTTTGTCAGGAGCTTTTCTTTAAGATCCTTTGGAATGCACTATTACCATCTGTTTTCTGTTGTTAACACATCTACCAAGTTCTGTGTGGATCCACGTGGGACAGTTTCTCAAACTCATTGAGGCATGTTGCAGATTGATATGTGCCAAGTGTTAGCCTTTAATTAACTCAACTTGCAAGTGCAGTGTTAGGATAGGATTCAGAGCACGCCCATGTGTGTGGAACAGGAAAGCTGGTAGCGGCCTTCCTTGGAGAAATGGGCAAACATATGGGGAGTAGACCAGTAGGTGGTTGGTAGCATGAGTTGCTACAGGTGTGGGATGTATCTGGCTGTGGGAGGGAATCTTTGCTAGGCTTGCTCGGTAGCTGTAGCATGAAGATAACTTGGAGTAACTGAATGCTCTGGGAACTGGAAAAATCTCCTGGAGGGACTGGGTGCTGCATTTGTTTGGCTTCTGGAGAACCTGGAGGTGGTGAGAGGAAGTGTTAGTTTTGCAGCTCATGTAGCGTTGCAACCACTCCCATAGAGACTGCTCTTGCTTCATGCTGTCCCTTCACAGCTGGGAACCACAAGTAAGACATCACTTTTGAAAAAAGCAGAAGTTAGAAAGCAATTCTGCAGTCCAGCATATGAGTTAAGATGTATGGCAGGCCATGTCTGTCACTTGAACAGAGCATTGCTGCCAGTTCCTGTGCTGCAAAATGAAAAAAAAATGGGAGTCTTATTGGCAATCGTTCCTCTCTACAGTCCTAAGAGGTTGCTTCTCTTGCTGCACAGAGACAAATGCATGAGGTGCCTGATCAAAATTTTTGGCCCTTTTCCTGAATATTTATAAAACATATCTGAATGTTAGGTTTTATTTTGCTTCAGAAAAAGAGCAGTCATTCCTCATTTTGAAACCAGTACACAAATTTCCCTATTTTGTGCCAGTTCTTGTTTCTGGATAAATCAGGATCATAGTTTGATATATTACACAATTATTTTCTTTTTTTTTTTTTTCTATCCTTGAGGCCTTCAAACCAGAGTTAAAAACTTGGCAGACAATTCTTTGCACCCACTTAGCTCCATCAAGAGTCTTCCTAACTTGCACAGTTTGTAAGTTTAAGTCCAGCCTTTGAATTTTTGCCTGGAATAAGGTGGCAAGTAGAATTGAATGGCACTGACACTGTGTGTCTTTGGCCCTAAATTAGATCTCTGGCATAGAAAGAGCTCTAACCAGTGCAAATCTCTCCAAGGTCCCTCCAGTACTGCAGGGACTATCCAGCTAGAAGCTTTCCTCCACCAAGATCCCTATGCAGTGCTGGAAGGACTTTAAGAAAATTATTCCAGAGCCCGGAAATATGAGCTGTTATGGCACTGGTGGATCTACAGATATACTATCTTTAAAGTAACAGTGATGCTTCTTTTATAGGTATTTGTCTTTTGGATAGGCTAATACGGAAGTTTCTGTTGGAAAGATAATACAATTAACTTCAATAAACCTCTTCTTTTATCCTTTCCTCCCCCAGCAGCAATGCATTTATTTAAACAGGAGAAAAAAATTATTTTTTAATTATATACTGGAGACATTTTTAATGATCAGGCAAATTTTCAGACTTGCAATTTAAACCAGTCACTGATATTTGAACAAAGTGAGACTGTAGTCAGTACTGCTGCAAATGGGCACTTTATAATAATACAGTCTTGATTTCTGATTCACCTCTCATACTGGGTACAAATGTTCTTATAGTAAAGTATTTCCTAGAACTTTAAATACTTAATGCAGCCATTGTTGCTCATTATGAATGATTGTGCTGTAATTGGTTTTTTTTTGTCTTGGCGCTTGGGTCACACAGTGTAAAAGTTAGCATGCGAGTTAAGGTGTCATACTGTTTTTCAGGTCTCAACTGGCTTTTTGTATTCTGATTTTAGATCAACCTATTACTCCATTCACTTTAGGAAATGCCTGTTTAAATCTGCTTTTCTGGCAGAATAAGTGGCTATATTACATAATTTTCCATTACGTTTTCTGTTGTGCCAATTTAGACATGGTTTATCTGTAGGCGTTATGTCCAGATGGGACGGCTCAGCCCTACAGATCAGGTGTAAAATATAAAAACATAAGTTAAAAAAACAAACAAAAAAAATCATCAAAAAACCAGTTCTTCAGAAATGGTGAGATTTGCCTGAAATTAGGAAAAAATCCAACAAAAATCAAATACCTTATGGGTTTGTAATCCTTTTTATGGTGAGGAAATGCTTTTCATTTGGAAGGTCAAACCAAGTTCCTCAAGCAAGAAAAGAATTTAATCCTATTGGAAGAGTTAGTGCGGGCAGTAATTGCATTTTCCCAGTTTCCCAAATCCTGTGCAAACAATTTTCTGTTGTGCTCACCTTCTGCAGTTAAGGGTTAAAAGGGTTAAAAACCTTCACAGGTGTTTATATATGCTTTCCCAACATTTGCCAAGAGTTTTCTTACTCTTTGTCCTTGCAGACCTGATGCTACAGAGGTGGATTGGATGAGTGTTATTCACAGGAGATGGTCAGCTCTGCCGTCACCTCCACAGCTCAGATATTTCTGTGTTCCTGAAAGGATGATATGTACTGCTCTCTACAGTGAAGTGTTCTAGGCAGAAAAAAAGGTTTGGAAGACAACCTTTTAGATTGGATTCTCCTTCTACAAATACAACAAATTTCTGTGGGGAAATCAAAAGAACTTGATGGAAATTTCTGAAAAGTTTTGGGCAAGAAACGTCAGCAATTTCACTTCAAAGCTTTTCAAAAATCCTTCAAACTGAACTACTTACTCTTTGCTTGGTGAAATGACCTGAAGTGCTTAATTTCAAGCTATTTTAATGTTAGTGTTAATTTAAATTTAATATTCATCTATATCTTCCCTGGTGGAATGTTACTCATGAGGAGGAAAAGGATTACTGGATGAAAATAGAGATTCCCAATGTGTCAGATATTGTGGCCAGACAACAGTGCTCACTATGCACCAAGAATCCCACCAGTCCTGTGATGCTCTAAAAACGCCGTAGCCTAACCTCAAGAAAAGACCAGGAGGTAGAAGTACAGGACTCACAAGGCAACACAGAAACCATCCTGGTCAGAGTCAAGCTGAAATGAAGTATTGTGCTGTGAACTTTCTGATGGAAAATCAGGACTTCAAAAATTTACCAGGATGAACTGTATTGGGCACAAACAGCTTGTGGCATCAGTAAAACATTTCATCAGAAAATCTGAGCTGGCTCTGATCACATCTGCTACATGTATTTTCTTTGCTTTTGTCAAACACAAATTAAACTGTTTATAAGGAGATGGACTGCTAAGTATGTATACAAATTTTGGAGGACAACTAGAAGACATTTCTGCATTAGTAATGGCTAAAATTGTTCAAAAAAATTGAGATTAAACACTGAGCCCTTTAATCTATGTTTAGGTTTTTGTTTGGTTTGTATTTAGGCATATTAGTGCAGAATTCAATTTTCTGTATATGCTGGATGAACATTAAGTTGCCTTTACTAAGGCCCCAGGCATGGGTTTGATTAAAACACGGTTTATAAATTTTTTCTTTTTGGTAGGTCAGAAAGAAACCCAGCTTAAAAAGCACTTTGTATTTCTCGGTGAACAATTGTCTACTAAAATCCATTCCAAATGAAATTACATTTCCATAATTGATAAAATAATTAGTCATAACACAATATAAAATTTATTAAACACAATATAAGTGCTACTTGCTTCATTGTCACAAGTCTTCTTGAAAATGGAATAGAAATAAGATGCATTTTTACTAAAATTCTGGCTTTTAAAATCTATATCTTCTTATTTTAATGAAGAAAATTTATTTTTTTTAAGTACAGTTAACATTTGATAGGGGTGGCGATCTAACATAGCTGCTTGAGAATTACCTGTATGTTACCAAGAGAAGCACTAAATAGTAGAATTACCATAATTTCAGAAGCACAAATATTCATATTATCCAGAAGTTCAAGTGTCAGAGTAGACTGTTCGGATTCACAGCTAGCACAACCACAGCTATTTGTATGAAAACTAAAGAGAAAGAAAGAGTTTGTAAATTTGCCACATTTCGTAGGGTTTTTTTAAGAGAAGGGTTTTCAATATAGGAAAAGAAATTGTATCCAATTTACTTCAATTTAAGTGGACAGAGATAAAACAGCTTCAGAAATAATAACTAAATGTATCAGATGTAGAATTTAAGACTCTCACAGGCCTTCTTTCGTGTCTAACTGAGCCTATATTTATCACGTCTGCTCTTTTTCAAGTAAAAAATACATCAGATTTGAACTGTATTTTTTCTTATTCAGCTCTAAGACAAGCAAAGCACAGATGTGGTTCTGTGCAGAGCCTCTCTCCAGGGCCAGGTCATTAATATTCACAAGAAGAGAATTAGTCTTTAGAAAGAGTTTGTGTCTTCTGACAAGGCAAGCTGATAAGAAACATTCCAGCAAAGGAAAGACAAAAATAAATGAAGGAGAAAAGATTAGATGGTGACATTTCATCCTTGAAAGCAGCATATTTTTACAGGGTAGCTATTATCATTAAGTTACACCCAAATAGGAACGGTTATTAACAAAAGCACTGAAAGTTTAATTAAAGACTATGGAGAGTTTAATTTAGCAAAGTATGCAGTTCTTCTCAAGCCAAAGAAGCAGTGATCTAGGAGGGATATGATGGGAGAGAGGGAGCGAGAGCTGTGCAGAAGCACCTCTCGTCTCCCGCACTGTAAAAATCACAATGCATTAGCTTCTGAAACAAGGCCTTGCAACGACAGAAATAAAAATAAAAAGCAGAAGAGAGAATAAACTGAGATTTTACTGATCAGGAATGAAGGCTTCAGTTGCAGCTGGTTTGAATGTTAGGATACCAGCTAGGAAAGAGGAGACACTGGCATTTCAGCAGACCAGAGCTTTCCAAGACATGTCTGTTTACTACATCAATTGTGCTGCCAGAAAAATACTCAGATGCCGACAGGAACTAATGTCTCCTGAGCAAATACACACAGTGAATGCATCATGGACTAGCGAAACTGGTCAACACACTAGCAGTCGCAGGCTTCTTTATTACAGCATGTGTGTATTTATGCCTCCAAAACAAATATATATTAATATTTCATTTTGTTGTGGGTTTCCTTTTTTTTCACTGTAAACAATGTCTATTTCACAATAAAATACAAATTTCATTTAGATTAATGTTCAGGTAACACCTGGTCTGTAAATATTGGTTTACACTTCAGATGTAGCTTTACTAACGTATGAAAAATCACATCTTATAATCAGAACAGCCAAGGTAATATTCAGGCAGAATTTTCCTCTTTCTGGAAAAATAAAGAGACATTTCAAAGAAAATAATACACAAAGATTGTTGGCCCTTGGGTATTCTGCTCCATGCGGTGTTAGCTTGAAAAATGCAAATATTATAATTAATTTTTCATACAAACTTGTGTATTGACACTTCCTTGCTTCATCACTAAGATGAAGGATTTTAAATGTTTTCATGTGTTAATTGCCAACATTCTAACATCTGGTATTTGTCTTAATGCCTGGGTGTCCTGGGGTGACTGATATCTTATTGCCTGAGAATATCAGCTTTTGCAGGTGGGGGTGAATCTTTACATTGGAATTCCACAGGTTTTTGAGGATGAGCCTGTATATAAAATCTTTGGAAAAAAATATTATCAGGTAAATAAAAAAGATCTTCTTATTTTTGTTGTTACAAAGATATAGTTTCAAGTGTATTTTAGAAAAAAAGAATTTAATTCAAATTCTTACATTTCTGGAAATACCGTGGGCATGGGTGCTCCAGACTGAGAGAAAAGAGCAAGCTAAACATTATTTTTGAGCCAAGCTTTCTCCAGGTCACTCCCAGAACAGGATTTGTTCAAAGGTGACTAAGAGAAAATGGAAAACTTGACTGTTTAAATTTTTTTATCTTCTGAATGTAGTATAAATAGAAGTGGTGACTTTGCAACACCAGCTAAGAAACATTTTATCATTCTGTGAAAGATGTTCCATGAAAATTGATAGTAACAGTCGTATTCAATCAACTTAAAGGTTTATTCGTGTACCACAGGGATGGCACAATCTTTCAGCTGATTTTATTTTTGATGTATTCAGTTTTTACGAAGGAAGAAGTTATACAGAGAGAACAAAACATATCTAGCTGTGCAGCCTGACCCTAGCCATTCCTTGGAATTTTTGTTGCTCCCAGTGGTGAGTCATTTCCTGAAGACCTGTGTGTGGCTGGTAAGTCACATTGTTGTACGTTCCTTCAGTCCAGGATTATTTGGCAACCTTTTTCATTTATTCCAGCTACTGTTCCCTCACAAGTTTTGCAAATAGAAAACTTGCTCTCTGTAGCTTTTTCTACAACAAAGCCTCTTTCATGACCCGAGGATAACTTTTCAAACAGTTCTTGTTTTTGCAACTAATGTGCTAAAAGACATTAGTTGTGACTCACAGGCTCAGCCGACGAGCCTCGAAGCAGTGCAGGTAATTGTGGGATCTGACCTGCAGCAACACTGTTGTATAATATATGATTTGGAGGCAAGCCTAGTTTCCTTTTTAAGACGATCTGATAGATCAAAGTAAAAGATCTAAACTGAGTTCACAAAGTCTGTGAGTATTTATATATCCACATGGAAGTAGAGAAATCCAACGTCTTGGTCACCTCAAACAACATGCAGAAGTTAACAAGGGGCTTCAGACCTGCCGTCGTGCTTGACTTGTCTAACTGTGCTAACTTCTGGGCTAAATTCTAACTCTTAATGAAGCTAACAGGATTTTACTACTCACTTTCAGGGAATAATGATCTAAATACCTGAAAAGATTATCACATTTCTTCACTTGTTTATTTTTAAGAAATCTTACGTGCTTTCTCCATGATCTAATTTTAACAGGTTTTACCAATTTTGAAGCTGTTAGATGGTCAGTTACATTCTGCTGTTGCAGGTATTATATTATGATTTCCTGTATATATTTAAACCAGACTAGTGTGAATCACAGCCTGGAGTGGATGTATATTTTGATTTGGGAAGCAACAGACAAGAAAGAAAATTCAAAAGAGATCAGCAAGGAAAACCATGAAATAAATGTAGTCAAATTTTTTCACGTCATTTGGAGAACATACAGAACATGTCAAATATTTTAAAAAAGAAAACAAAACTGACAAACAGCAATTACTACATTTGCTGAGATAAAATGATAAAATTGCATCTAGCTTTTAAAAGAAATGTAACACACTGACAGCAGCAACATGAGGTTTTCTCCACTTCTACACCTGAAACAAGTTATTTTTCACTTCCAGCTTATCATTTCTATGTAGTGACTATCTGTATCCTACACCAGACACAGAAATTCTGCCACCTCTTCTGCCCTGGTTGGGTTTCAGCTGCAGGAGCTGATGATTGGCTCTGGCAAAGTGCTTCTGTGGTACCCCAGATCCCAGTGCTGTGCAAGGGGCATGCAAAAAGGAGCTATAAGAAGATTTTCTGGGGTTTCCATCCATTAGTTTGGGAGCTGCAGTTAAGCTCAGGCCCCGAGCTATGTCACAGCTGCACCTGTGTACCTTGCTATCCCTGCCTTGGTGGCATAACTTCCTGGCTTGACTTGGCCCTGCCTGATTGCTACAGCCTTGTATTGCAGTCACAGGTCTGTCAGCTGAACCTCGTCACTGCTTTTTCCTGTGCTTTTCAGTTTTGGTTGGTGTGGGACACACTCCTGTAATTGAGAGGACTACATCTGTCTTCTTTGCTGTCTGTCACCCTCAGCTCACGGCTTGCCTTCCCCTGTGGAACAGCCCCACTCTTGCTGCTCCTCAAAATGAGGTTTGTCTGTTTACACTGGGATTAATACATTTGTGCATTAGTCTCCGTTTCTTGGAAGATGAAGGTCAGTGAAATGTGGTCTACAACTTCCTCATGAAGGAAGAGGAGGGGCAGGCACTGATCTCTTCTCTGTAGTCACCAGTGACAAGACCCACAGGAATGGCCTGAATTTGTGCCAGGGGAGGTTTGGGTTGGACATTAGAGAAACGCTCTTCACCCAGAGGTGGTTGGGCACTGGAACAGGCTCACCAGGGAAGTGGTCACAGCACCAACCTGACAGGGTTCAAGAATTGTTTGGAAAATACTCTTGGGCACATGGTGTGACTCGTGGGGATGGATCTGTGCAGGGCCAGGAGTTGGACTTGTTGATCCTTGTGGATATCTTCCAACTCAGCTTATGCCATGATTCTGTGATTCTGAGAAATCAATTCTGCTCCTCATCTCAAAATAATAAAGTAGAAATGGTAAAAGGTTACACAGGAGATCAAAGGTGTGGAGTAGTTTCTATACAAGGAACAACAGAAAATCCTGGAAAGGATTCTTTATCCTTTATCCTGGAAAGGAAATGACTGATATGAAACAAGACTTCAAGTACTGAATGACCTAGAGACCTTCAAATAAATGTAGTGTTGATGGATTTAAAAGACATAGAAGGACATGGTTCATGACACATTGTGTCACCAGGTTGTGGAAATACTCGACAATAGGCTGTGGAGTCTGAAAGCTTATTCAAAACAAAACAAAGTATGGAAAAAAGAGCTGGAAAAAACTCTACCAACACTGACTAACTTACTTACTTACTTCCAAGACACTCTTTTCAAGGATAAAAATCTCTGTGCTACAAATCACCAGATGTTTGAAGCATCATTATAAGCTTCTGTTCTCATACGCTTTCCTAGGCATCCGCTGAGGCACTGCCAGACAGGATGCTGGGCTAGACGGATGTCTGCTCTGACCCGATACAATTGTTCTAATGTTCTTAGCACCCCCGGCTGACACTAAGGAGTCATCTGTGCTGTCAGGATTTGCCTGCGAAACAAGGACTTACTGTTTTGAATCTCTGGGGGGAAAATAGGAAGTGTCATTTCCCACAAAGAATTCCACCCAGCTTCTTTCAGTTCTGCAGTACCTGGAGGCTGAATGCAGAGGAGTCTTTTTTAAACTCTTACCTACCACCTTGGGGGGTTAATAAAAGTTTTCAGATAGATATTTTCAACACTTCAATTTTGGAAAATTATTCATATTTTAGAGTCAGTTATATATATCTGAAGACATGTACAAAGTTTCCCGTCAATGATCTCAAATCTATCCAGGGTGCATGCTATCTGGAGTATCTGAGGTCTGGAAAAGGATATCAGAATAGGTTTTGTACTGAGAGGTAGCACTTGCTCTTGGCCTCTTCCCTGGAGTTCCAGTACTTCACTGGGCAGACCGGACACAGGATGAAAGCTGAGCTGATCCAGCATATTTGTCACTTGATCCTTTCAACTTTCCCTGCCCACACAGGAAACAGAAGAGAGAGTGCCTGTAGAGAGGTGAGAATGAGAACCACCACCTCTGTCCTCACCTCTCCGTTTCTGTTCTTTGAGTGAAGAGGAATGCAAACTTCCAGCTTCCTTCTTTTTCAACTGAACCATCCATCCCTGTGGGAGATGACATGAGCATTTATAACGCTGGGGGAAGCTCATTTGAAGAGATTATTGGAGACCAAATGCCAGAAAAGTATTTCCAGGGGGGGAGTTATAAAAATAGAGCAAGATATCCAGGCCACTGTGACAAATATAATGTACAGAAAGAGGCAGAGAAGAGGAAGAAGGCAAAAGAGCAGTTTGGGTTAATTTAAATGAGCTTTTTAGAATGTTTAAACCAGTTCTTGCAACATGATATCAACAAGATGGTACATACAATGATACTCAAATCCAGAACAACGTTTCAAATTTAACACACAACTTTCCTGTAAATTTTCTCTATTTGCACTCTGTAGCCCTACAAGATCAGGTTTTCTCATTATAATGTTTTATAATCACCTTGAGGCTTCTATATTCTGCCCTTTGCCTCTACACCACTGCTGATAAAGAGCACAAACTGTCTCTAAAAGGAGAATTTTAGGTTGCAGTAACAAGTTATATGAAAATATATCACTTAGCCCTCCAGAAAACTGAGGAGAACCCAAAAGAATGGTCCTAATCGTGATGTTAGGACATGCTTAGGATATGATTATTGACAAAATAACCAGCTGTACTGCTTTACATTATCGGAGTGTCCAGGTCAGAACGGTTTAAATACATTGGTTTATGTGTATTCAGAGCGTAAGAGCTTGTTTAGCTGTACTTTCCATTTACAAGTGGAGATTGCCTACCTGAACATGTAAGCAACAGGTAATCTGAACTTGCAGTGGTAGCTCAGAGCCTTGTACTCTTTTCTATAAAGACAAAAAGAAAGATAACACCTATCCTCAGGTAGTACACACACAGACACACACACACACAGACACACACACACAGTTTAACTGAAAAACCTCAACCTGATATAAATTCTGTAGTCCAGTTCCAATGGGTATGTTTGCAGCTGGAAATTTCATCAGCCAGAGTGTCTGCCTTCTCCATGCTATGTAGTGATGTCACATTAGTCATTCTGATTAAAAAGAAACAGACAATAAAAGCACCTTAAAGGCTGGGGAGTATAAAAAATCTTACGAGATACTGTGGCAAGGAGACATGTTCAAAAGAGCTGCATGAATCTCCATTGAGTAAACAGCAGTAGCAAAAACTCTAAGTAAGAAAAAGATGCAAGTAAAAGAACTTGTGATGATGAAAAATATGGGGAAGAGAGAAAAGAAGCCTTAAACAGCCAAATGCTGAGAAAACATGTGTGAAAGCATCAATCTTGAAACCCAGTGGGGCACAGCATAGCAATTCTACCATGTTTGAGAGCGTTGGTTTAATACCTGAAAATTAAGTATAAACTGAGCATGAGTCAGTTCAGTACAGCTGCCTCATTCAAATGGTGCATCTCAGTCCTCAGAGAAAGACAAGGCAGGAAATTGCTCATTTTAGAATCCACTAAACAGAGAATTCAGAAAGCCCAGGCTCATGCGTTGGTTTAGACCCTGAATCCCAGTGTGGGAGCAGCGTGCCCGGCTCGGGCTGGCTCAGCCCTGACTCCAGGCCAGGCGATGCGCGTCAGCGGCGCTGTGGCGTGTGCGGATGCCGGCAGCCACGCTGCCAACGCGCGGGGACGAGGAGCCACCTTCTGTAAGGAACTGAGCCTCACTGGGCATCCTTGATTGCTTTACCCTCGTAACTGCATTACTCAATTTATCAAGTGTTTGAGTTAAGAACAATTGTCGGCTGATACACTATTTCAAGTTCAGACTTGAATGTAGAAGGCAATTCTGTGAAAGACTAGATTTCCCCGCGTCCAGTTGAGAGTTCACGCTGGAGCAGGGAAATGTGTGAGGAGAAAGGAGCAGCAGAGAGGAGATGCTACGGGCTGACGACAGCCCCACATTCCCCATCCCCTGCACCGCTTGGAGAGGAGAAAGTAGAAGAGTTGTGACTGAAGGGCTGAAGTCGACCCTGGGAAGAACGCAAAGGGTGGGGGGAAGGTGTTTTTGTCTTTGCTTCTCACCATCCTGCTCTAGTTTTAATTGGCAATAAAGTACATTTAGTTTTGTCCCAAGTCTAGTCACTTTTGCCAGTGACAGGAATTGGTCTTTATGTCAACCCATGAGCTTTTCTGTCTTATTTTCTCCTGTGCACTGTTCAAGAGGTAGAGCGAGAGAGAGATTGGGTGGGGTCTGGCAGCCAGCCAAGATCAACTCACCCCAGTAATAATAAATTAAACCCACATTTAGCATGTCTGGGTTTATCACATCTGTCTCAGATTCTGAGCATAACTCAGAATTTATTGAAGGGAAGGACGAGGAAACTCATTTTTCATTGGACTCTTTCTTATTGCTGTGCTGTCACTTAAGAGGTAGTAGAACAATGTTTAGAAGACTGCTAAGAGTTTCACTGGGGTAGTGAAAGCTGCTTTGCCCACAGAAGACAAGGTTTAACCTTAGCAGGGTGCATAACATAGTGCCACATGGCACACAGATGTGGCATTCTCTGGCAAAACTCTAAGTGTAGATTACCAGCCAGAAGTGTTGTGATACTCATAATGTTTCAGCCACATTTTCACTTTCTTTGCTTCTTTGCTTATTCATGGTAAGGCAAAGTTAGTGCACCCCTACCTGCAATCAGAACAGGAAACAGTTTCCTGAGTAAACATACATTAATTTAAATAAGCTGTTCATAGTTTCCTTTTCTGGTGCAATCTCTTTGCTCACTCACCGACTGAGTCATGAAAGCCAGTTAGAATCAAGAGTTAATGTCAAAATGCTTTGGCATTTCCACTTCCACATCTCATACATTTGCAAAGGAAATGACAAATTGCCCGTCCCTTTTTCTCAAGTTACTTCAAAATCTGTCTTAACTATACTGTATGAGATCAGATTGCTCACTGGCATTGGTCTGACATGCAAGAGAACAGCTGATGGCTGATACAGAGGAAATAAATCTTAAGGAGTAGCTTACTTGGATTTTTTTCTAAGTTTAATTTGCCAGATATGACAGAGAAATTATTTCTGCTCAGGAAACAATCAGATAATGAGGAAAGGCCTGAGGCTTTTAAACACAGCACCTCTTCTTCCCTCAATGGAATTCATAGCAATGGTAAATTTCTGGCAAGTTGCCTCTTGCAGGAATACCCTTTACTTGCTTTACAAAGAAACATTTCTGAATCTGGAGGTGGTTTATTTTATTTTTAAGGCAGTTTTAAATAATTAATAGAGAACCAGTACTTCTACGGCCATCAGTTTCTGTTTCCAGCACCGATTCCTGCTCCTGACCAAGAAGACAATTGTTCCCTGCAAAAAGCACCAGCAGCATCCCGCTGAGGTCCCACTGGCAAGCTGGGAAGTGCCTTTGCAGGAATCACTGCAAGTAGTCCTGAGCTTGCCATGTGGGCTACTAGAAAGCACCCTGTGTTGGTATAGCTCCGGGTCGGGGTACTAAATCAGGCACAGGCAATCCTGTGTGGGACTGTGCATCATCCAGACATGAGCTGTTCCACACCTGAACTGCTTCAAGAGAAGATGTGTTTTATGGCCTACTCAAGTATCTGTCTGAGGGACTTGGAAAAATGCACCTCTTTTGAGATTCAGAGGGGAGAAAAAGGAAGGGAAAGGAGAAAGGAAAAGAAAAGGGAAAGGGAAATTAGATTTTTACAAGGTAATACTTTAGAATTTTGCCATCAAATACACTAAAAATGTAAAAACTGTACAAAATCTCTAAAAATATTAGAAAAAGACATAATTTTATTTACTTTAGGAATCAGGGTTAGTTTGCTGTAAAGTTTAAATGCATATCAGATGTCGAAACACATTTCCCCAGCTTCTTTAAGTCATAAAATACTCTCCATTTTGTAATATATTTTCTGTATTCTCTCGAAGAGCTTGAAAAGTTGACATTTCAGTCAATTTTGGCTTTCAATACTTGCTGTCAGGGAAAGAAGCGTGGTTTCAAATAAAAGACAGGAGATGAAATAAGTGAATCTGGAGTGAGGTTCTTTAGATAAATGACCTTTCAACTTATGACAGACATGATTATTATTTCATTGGCAGAAAGGGTAGATTATGAATATTTAATCAATAAAACTCCAGTGGAAACCAGAGTCTGAATCAGAGACGGGCAGATCTTTGTGATGATAGTGCTTTTTTTCCTATTAATTAAAAATCTACTTCATTCTCTTTTGTTGTGTTTGTACTGACTCTACTCCATTCTCTTGCTCAGCTCAAACTAAACTGTAGTTCAGTTTTTTCTATGGAAATTTAATTTACATTTTGTAATGTTTTATGCTTTAGCCATTCATCTCTTGTTTTATGCTTTAGCCATTCATCTCAGCCCATATGTTTTGAATTCAATTTATCTATAACTGGGTGTTACAAGTGTGTTGGAGTGGCTATAGCTGGAGTTATATCCCTGTATGCTTGATTATTATGCTATTGAAATTTTCTTGATAAAATTAATAATTCAGCACAAGTTTCTTTAAAACAATGGAAGAAGAAAGAGATTGATTTGGAGGTTGGAGAACCCTTATGCAGGTAACATTTCTTTCTTATGTATTCTGTTATAGTAAACTAATTTCTAACTCCACATAAAGCCTCATGCTAGTCCACTATGAACAAAAATGAAAACATTTCTGGGGTTGTCTCACCAACCAATGGCAAAACAACTGGTATTGTTGTGTAGAGTCCTTTTTAATGTCAATTATCCAGCCATTTCAACAATTAAAAATGAAACACAGCACAACAAGGAACATAAGTTAGCACTACAAGTGGTTTCGAAATTTGTTTTCAGTTCAGAATGGATATGTTAGGCTTCAGAAAACTGACATCTTGCTCCTTGCTGATTCACCTACCCAACAACCATCTTTAAAGGTACTGGGCTGCTTCTGTTCTCTTCTGTGATGAGTATTTGTCAGCAGCTTGTCCCTTGTAGTGTTTGATCAAATAAATGGTGAAGCCTTCTGACTGTTTTCCTAGGATTTTTGTATAGCAATGTGCTGCTCCAGAAATCTCACACATGGGACGGAATCACTCTACAGCAATACAGGCTGGGCACCAGCTGGATAGAAAGAATGTTTGCAGAAAGAGGGTGGGGAATCCTGGTGTACAGCAAAGACTTTAAGTAAACATGGGCAAGCTGTCTGCCTCTGCAGGGAATGGCCAACAGCTGTGGTAGCAAGAGAGAGGCCAGCAAGCCAAAGGAGGTTTAGAACTCCCCTCTATTTAGCACTAGGGTTTCATAGCTGGACTGGTGTGCCTGCCTGTGGGCTTCCCAGCATAAGAAATACATCGCTGTCTTGGTGCAAGTCCAGCAGAGGGTTATCAGGAAACTCAGAGGACTGCAGCACATGGTGTGTAAGGAGAAACAATGCAGCAGTTTTGGGTAATGAAGTGGGCAGGGTGCTGTATTAAAATCAAAATAACAGCCCATGATAGAAAGCAGACTTTTCAAAGGAGATCCTTTCATTTTCAGCATGGTAAGAAAAGCTTTATTTTATTGCACCTAAGAATGGTTATCCAAATTCTGGAGTTTTTGCTGTTATTTCCATCCTATCTCAAATATCAGTATAAGCACAGATTTTAAACAAACTTGGCTGTAGAGCCATTTAAGAACTGTCTGGATGCAATCCTGTGCCATATGCTCTAAGATGACCCTGCTTGAGCAGGGAGGCTGGACCAGAGGAGTCTACTTGTAGTCCCTTTCATTCTTACCCATTCTGTGATTCTGTGATTCTGTGACAGGTTTTGAATAAGAACTGCTCACGGAAACATCTAGAACCCAGAAATTCTGTGCCTTTAAGTATGTGGAGATAGAGGCAAACAAAATAAAAACCCCAAAACAACAACAACAACAACAACCAACCAACCAACCAACCAAACAAACAAACAAAAAAACCCAAAAAAACAAACAGCAAAGTAAGGGCTTTGAGTACACTATTGTATGGGTGACCTGTATTTAAAACATTGAGATAGGCTGCTGAAGGGATCACAGAATTCCAGATTACTTCACTGCAATATTTAAATACTGTAATAATTACCCAGGAGTGACCTGAAGCGATACATCTTCTGGAGAAAGACAAAGCTTGTCTTGATACTTGTATTTCACAAGAAGAAAGTACAAAAAAACCAAAGATACAGTGCTTGGCATTCTGAATGTTCTGGAATTACATATCTCCCACCTTGGGTGGAAGAGATGATTTGTATAAACCTATTTCACAGGTTATGGGCAATTACTGTCTGCTATAGCCTTGGACAAAAATATTGCTGTGTCACTGAGTGGAACATTTTAAAATAGGATGACATATAGAGAAGGGAAAAGTCAAAATATATATGCTTCATGGTTGCAGGAGCTTTAACAGTATGTTTACTAAGATATTAAACTTGGAATCAAACAGTAGAGTTTGGAATCAAACAGTGGAGCATTGCTGCAGAAAACCCAGGAAATATTATAAGCAGTATTTTTGTCTTAAGCATTAGTTCATACATCACGATTTAATTGCTTGCATAGTCAATGAATGTGATCTCTACTATTTTTTTAAACTGTAATATAATTGCTATGACTTTTATTATTATTCTGTTGCAGAACCAATGTTCATATACTTAAATATAATAAATATAAGAAATATAATAAATTATAATTAAATATAATCAATATTACAATATTACTGAAGTTGTGGCAATTGTACCTGTGCCAATAATATTTCATACATAGTTATGCTTTCAAATGTTTTTATTAATGGTCTGAAATGCCAGACTGGAAGACAGAGATGGCTAGGATGAAGACTGAACCACCACTGGCAGAACATGACTCAAAGCAGTCTAAGCCACAGTGGCATGATAAACATTCAGAGCATTTTTTAAATGATCCACAGTCATATTATAAGGTACAAAATTTAGCTGTCTACAGTTATTCTAAGCAGTCCCAGCAAAGTGGCCACTGAGGCAAAATTAGTGAATGATTACATAGCAAAACAGTTAAGAAGTCCTCTGGAAAAATAGAAGTTGGAGGGAGACATTGACAACTTACTGCAAACTTTTTTTGTACATTTTCCACAGAGACCTGAACATTTCAGAGTAAAAGCCAGACTATGAAAAGATTAATGTGAAATGCAGGCTGCTTTTGCGTGAATGAAGGGACACCAGCATTGGAAAGACAACAAAACATAAGGAAGTTAAAAATATGGAAATATTTTACTATGTCTCAGAAAAAGAGAAACAAAAGCAAGATATATTTCTCTCACAGCAGTTGTTTCAGCATTTGAAATATATAATAGAAAAATGCAGTCAGTAATGATCTTGTACACACTTTATCAGCTACTATTGCACATTTCACAAAAAAAATTCATCTCCTACGGAAGATGTAAGTTTCAGGTTATGACAACAGCATCATTTTATTTGCTGGCACTTGATCTGTACATCTTTAACAAGAGGCGCCTGGCTGAGGAGACTGCTGGAGGCTGTGTGGAGCTGGGAGTGCCTTGGTCTGCTTCCCAGGCATCCCAGAGCTGCCAGGGCTGGGAGAGAGGCAACAAGCTGCTGGGAGTTTGTAACCCACACAAGCTGCACATTGGTAGAGTCTTTAAAGTGTGTGGCAGGTTTATTCAGAGCTAAAGGCTGCACACTTTTCATCAGCCTGCACTGCTTCCCACTTCTACTCACCTTGCCTTCACAACTCTCCGTTGGGGTAGGTGGTCAGCCTGAACACCCATCGCTTTTGCAGCTGGCCGTAGAGCACACGAACCGTGTCTGTGGGAGTCAGTGGCACCTACAAGACAGTTTCCCACAGTTTTACCACTTTTCTGCAACATGTTAGTAACAGGTGGAAAATGGACAGCGCATGTTTCCAGAGCTTTTTGTGAAAACAAAGGGAACCTGAATTGTTCAATTGCATGAGAACATCCGAGCCGTTTTGATTATTGATTCTTTGTTAGTCTCGAATGCACCTTAGATATAACTGTGGGAAGATCAGAGAAGGGTGTGATTCTGGCCGAAACAGCAGAAAAAATGAATGAAAATAACCATGGAAGTGAAATCCCAAGGAAGTACCAAACCAACTCCTTCCCCATGATTTGCAGACAACGTGCTTTTGCTGTTCTGGTTCACCAATAATCTCTTCAGAAAATAAATATGTGCTTGTCCTTTAAAACACTCCCACCAATGAAATATTAAACTCAAAGACTATACATAAAAATTGTTATTCTACCCTCAATTAATTGGCAAAATTCCTTATTTTCTGTTTGAAAGTATTCCCGCGTTTATTCAACCTCTATGTAAAAGATAATGAATCAAAGAAATAAACTTCTGAAATTTATACAGAAAGATAAATATGACTTTCTTCCCCATACCCCATCATGCTTCAAAGACTAAATACACAAATGCAGTGCATAACAAGCATCTTTATTTTCTATGTGTGAGTTGCAGAGAGGAAAAAATATGGGAGGGGAGGAGGGACCAAAATACAGAACTTCTTCTGTCTGAATTTAAAATTCTGCTAGAATAAGAGGAAAAGACAAAAACTGTGGGCTTTTTCCTCTCTTCTCCAAGCCCTTCTGAAATAATGACTGCTGACTTTGACCTTTTTTTGTCTCCTTAAGCATACAACTCTACAAAAGAATTTTGTTCATCATGTCTGAAAATACGGAACTGCACTTGATGAAGTTGTGGCAAACAATATGTCCTTTTAGAAACTTTTAAGGGAAAAGAAAGCTGGTTTTGGACTGAGTCTTATACAGAACACCTACACAACCCTTTATTAGTATTCAGAAATTTATTGGTGGCTGAAACAAAAACTGATGGTGTCTAATATGTGTAACGTTTGTTTCTATTTTCAGACAATATTTAAAGAGAAATAAGTGAAAAAGTGATGTTGTATCACAAAGCTAGGACACTAGGAAAAATCTAGATGCAGAACGAGGATCTTTGATTAAGAGTCTGTGATATACTACTCCCCAAAATGTACTGCAGTGACAGTTCTGTGCCCAGAAAGAAGACAGGTCTTTAGTGTGCCAGTAAAAGGATCTTCCTAATTAAAGATTTTTCTCTTTATTTTCCCTATGCCTTTTTTTTAATATTTGAGAAAATATGTAGAATTGCTATGTGCAGTATTTTGATATTTAATATTTGTAGCATTTCTGAAAGTTTTACTTTAATTCTGTTTATATGCATGTTATAACTCAGTACATTTTTTAAAGAGGCAAGTATTTTCCCAATTTCTTGTTTATTCCTAATAGAATAAAGCAATATTTTTTCTAAAAATGAGGGAAATATATGCGCTACATTTTGTTGTTGCTCCACAGTTCTCATAGATCTTTGTCATTCACTGCCCTAAACAAACTGCCCTTTCCAAATCCATGAAAATAATCCCTTCACACTGCTGCATACATTTCAGCAATTTATTAGGCTGTCCTTATTTGTTCAGCATTATCTCATTTGTTTGTCCTATAGGCTGTCAATTATTTAACTGTAGCCAGTCCAGTACACTGATTTAACTTCTTGAGTGTAAAGGCTTAAGATAATTTCTTTTCACAGTGAAACAAGGCTCTGCTGCTTCCAGTGTTTGATACCTATTTCATCTGAGGCAGATGCTTGGATCCTGTGAGTAATGCTTCTTTTACTTGAATGCATTTAATTTAGCAGTCTTTCACAGTAGTTTAATTCATTCCAGCTAGTTAATGAACACTCATACCACCAGTATAGATACAGTTTTCCTCTAAAAATCAGTAAAATGAATATAATAAAAATGGTTTCACCAACACTTCCCGCTAAGAGTCTTCAATGGAATTTGAAAATTAGTTTGGGAGTGAGCACGTGTTCAGAACCAATAAAAAAGAGAAAGTACTTTATAGCAAAACATATCAGTCGGCAAAATCTGAAACAAAAGGAGAAGGCTACAGACTAGAGGAAATTCTAAATAGTAAACTAATATGTGTTTTTATTATATACTGTTCAGTCTGCATGTGACAGTCTCACTTAGGCTCTCTTCCAACAAAATTTTGAAATTCCATATCCAGTATTCAGTGTTCAGTGTTTTTTAGCTGAACATTGATGACTGCCATATTTTTTTCCAGCAATATGGCACAGCTCAATTTAAAACTCAATTATGGGTTATGCAAACCGCCTTTTGGGAAATATGTTTTTTGACCAGAGATGGAGATCTTTGTGATCCCAAGGACAAGTGTTTTACCTCAAAGACGTCTGTGACACAAGCTCTCCACTGGGCAAGCACAGCTTCTACTGGAAAACACTTGCTGAATTTTAGAAAGAAGGACTCGGTATAGTTCATATCTATATAATCGCTAGGCCATTCTCTGAGGAATACCCCACTATGAAACACCTAAAATTATTCTTCAGACAAATTACAGTAAGACAAATAAAGAAAAGTTATTCGTGTTCTCCTGAGTGCTCTGATTTCTTCATCCATCAAAGTAAACATAACTGGAAATATCTCACATTATTGGTGAAGTAAAGGGAGACAAAAAGAAAAGGAAGCTACTTAAAGTGAGATTATATACAAGACTTTTTCTCATTCTGTCATTTATACCTTTGACACCTCAGGGATTTCCAGTCTGCCCTGTGATATGCTAGGAAGAAATTCTCCCTAATAAGTAAAACCATATTAGCTTTTTATAGCCAATGTCAGCTCTGCTATAGCATCCAGACATGTAATCTTTCTTTATGAAAGTAGTTGTTCTTCCTTGTCCATGACATGGCTTTTCCCTATTAAGTCAAGATTTTTCTGATACGATTTCTATGTTTTATACAAGTGCCGTGGGGCAGGAACAGACAATCAAAAGAGGAAGGATGAATCCGGAGCAAGATACATGCCTACGCTGCCGTACTGCAGCTCATTAAATATCTTTCTAGGTTAAAAAATGGTCTTGGTGGAAACATCTAACCAAGGTAACTTTGTGGTTCACTATCTCAGCTAGCTGCAGTTAAAATCATCATCAATTATCTCTCTTAAAATTATGGTGTAGTTAAAATAGGATCGAACAGGCTGTTTCAGTTGGGGGGACCTGCAAAAATCATCCAGTCCAACTGCCTGGCTGCATCAGGGCTGACCAAAGTTTTAAAGCAGGTTATTGCGGGCACAGTCCAAGTGCCTTTTAAACACTGACAGGCTTTGGGTTTCAGTCACCTCAGCAGGATGCCTGTTCCAGTGCTTGACCACCTCCTCAGTAAAGAAATGCTTCCTAATGCCATCTGGATCTCTTCTTGTGCAGCTCTGAACCGTTGCCAGGAGTCCTATCACTGAATCCCAGGCAGAAGAGCTCAGCACCTCCCTCTCCCCTTCCCTTTGCAGGGAGCTGTAGAGAGCAACGAAATCACCACTCAGACTCCTTGTCTCCAAACTACACAAGCCCAAAGTCCTCAGCCTCTCCTCAAAGGACATTCCTTCCAGCCCTATCACCAGCTTTATCACCTTCCTCTGGGAACATTCAAGGGCTTTTATAGCCTTCTTAAATGGTGGGGCCCAGCACTGCACCCAGTGCTCTGGACTGCACCAGCACTGAATACAGCAGGATAATCACATCTCTTGGCCGGCTGGTGATGCTGCGAGTGATGATCCCTAGGATGGGGTTTGGGCTCTAGGCTGTCACAGAACACACTGCTGACTCACACTGAGCTGCTGCTGCTGACCAGCACCCTCAGATCTCCCTTCCTACAGGGCTGCTCTTCAGCCTCTCCTCTCCCAGTTTATAGTTGTGTTTGGTGTTACTCCATCCTATGTCCAGGATCTGTCATTTTTTCAAACTGGCATCAAGAGCAAGTTGATAAGTTATTCAGACTTTTTCCACCTCTTAGTTCATAACACTAATTTTTGTTTTTTAACATGTGCTTATCTCTGATTATTTAAAAAAAAAATGGAGGGGGGAGGAGGAGCATATGGCCCCTATTTTTGCAGTTAATCAAAATAAGAAACACGCAGGAGGAAGCCTGTGGACAAACTGTAATGAAAAAGAGACTCATAAGGACAAACAAAATGTAATACATATACCACACTTCTGAAAGTTCAGTAATAGTTAGAGATCTCGCTCTAAATGACTGAGTTAGATGCAAAATACTATTAATTAAAAGGGAAACATAAGCTTTCTTGATAGATCTAACACAGGGAATATGCATTGAAGGAGCATAAATGGTAAAACTCTCCTGAAACACAGATCCTAGTTCTCATTTGTCCTTAATGGTATTGTTGAGTTATAACTATGTACTCATAAGTTTGGTTATTTAGTCAAATAAAATACATCGAATTACATACCATTTTCTAATCATTACTCATTTTCTTTTACCTTCTGAAATTTCTACAGTGGGCATGAATTACGAGACGAGTTTAATGGGGGTATGATCTTACTGTTTTTCAAGCCAAGCCTATTTATTTGCTGGAGTTTTAATTCTTTCTGTTGCTGGATTAACACCGTCTTATAAAAACAGATATTAAATTATTGTAAGATAACTGAGATTTTTTTAAATTCATGCTCCTGTATGGTACTTTGACTAACAGCTGTCACATTCCAGCTGTTAATTTCTTCATGTTGTGTAGTGACACAGTTATTTGGAGAATTTAGAAGTTAGAGCTGTAAGACAAATTTTTGATATTTCCTACTTACTCAAGTCACAAATTCAAGGTATTTCTTAAGTCTGCTTTATTGCATTTCTTGTGCAACTTTTGCTCATCAGACACCCCTGTGCTGCGAAGTCATTTTGGTTATTTGCATTTCCTTGACTGTGTTTAAAATGTCATTTATCGTACACCATTGCTTTCCTGTTAGAGCTCCTTGTGATAGTTATCTCTTCTTGGGTTTAGGTCAACCTGTCACATGCAGGATAAAAGCTGAGCTATGACTACTTCTGTGAGGTTGGTCTGATCCCGCAGCTGTTTCATAAGCAGAATGTCACTGGTGTGGGAGAAGGGAAAGAGGAGTATAACTTTTTGTTGTTGTTGCCAGTACACAAAACCATTTGTTCAGTTCAACAGTTTATTCCCAACAGTGCCCAGCACTTGCCACATCGGATCACATGCATGGCAGCACACCGTTTGACTGGGAAGAGTGGCTTTCAGGGCACCATTTACAAACAGGATCGGCAATAGGGAAAAGCAGCATTCAAACTCATTCAGAGTTTACCTTCAGGACTGAAATAAGCGTTCTTGGCTTTTACACTAAATTGCTCGTATAAATGCGCACGTATTGGAAATGTATGTTACGCAACAACATTATACCACTATTAGGAAAATGGCCTAAGGATTTAAATACAGTCAGAGTAGTTGCATGGAGATCTCCCATAATCTGAGGAGAAAGTAATTACAATACTGTTAGGTTCATTTTTAGAAGCACGTATCCCCCTGTGTGTTAGTCTGTTCCCAGTAAAGTTTTACAGTTTTTTGCAGCTTGGCTCTTCTATAGCAACGCTGCATGAAATTCTTCTGGGTGATCTCAATCATATGTTTGGGAATTAACTATTTTAAAGGAAAATGAAGCTATCTTTAATGAGAAATTTTAAGACGTAAAGGTCGCATTTTGAACCTACTGTTTCGGGTTTCAATATTGCATTTGACTTAAATTGCAGCAGTTGCTAGAGAAATCTACAATTTTAAAATAAACATTCTTCCCCAAACCTTTATGGATTGCACCCAGTATGCCTTTGGTCAATGGTATACTTTCTCTGCTGCAGAGCTTTGAGGGAAGAACCTCCGCACAAAAAGAAGCAAAGAGTGCAGTTAATTTCTGCATAGGTATTTACAATAATTTCAGTATCTTTTTAGTAGTTATTATATCATGACCAAACTAGTTAAAACAGTATTTTTTTCCTTACAATTATTCTTATGATATTTCTTTCTTGCCATTGTACATTTCATATTATTGCAAGAACCAACCTTGTAAAAGGATCCTTTTTGCTAGAATAAAAAAAAAGACCTTATAAGAATTGAGTTATTGTGAAATTCAGGTTAACTTCTTGATCCCTTGGGGGAACTTTGCTTGCAGTAGGCTTGCAGGTTTTGAATTACTGTTTTCAGAAGCACAAGGCTGTTTTGCAGAAACCAGAGCATCATAATGAAGCACTGCACTTGAAGCGTTACCAGCTGTAGAAGGCAGGCTGCTCTGCCCTTCCACCCAACCTGCTGACAGTTGCTGCATGGTACTTACCACGTGAAGAGTGAAGTTTATTTTTTCTTGTTCCCCAGAGAATACCACCATGAAAACCTATTATTGTATCACCAAGTCTTGAAACTTCCTGACACTTCTGCTCAACTGGAAACTGAGATTCTAAGTCTGAAAGAGAAAACACACACAAAGAGGTGTGCCGTATCTTTCTGCATAAGTGGAAGCAAACTTTTGAGCATCACTTAAATGATTTTAAATATCAAATTAAAAATATTCAATGGCATTACATGCGGGAAAAAATCACCTTTAATGAAAGATAATTTTTGATGCCTTGTCTGTGTATAAATTTGCTTAAAATCATTTCAAACAATAGATTCTGTCTACATACATGTTATATTTCCAAGCACTTGATGCCACATATTCTTTGGAAATCCTTATGAATTACTTTTGAAGACCCCATATTGACAAATGTGATTAAAACGTAGCTTTTGTTCTTTTATCAAGACTTTTTTCCCTGGTCTGTGGTTAATTTACTATGCAGCCTCATGCAGCTGCAAACAATTATTGGTTTCCTCTGTGCAGAGAATCACTGGAAGCAGCCTCATCTATTCCATTACTGGCATAAAGTACTTTTGTACTTGTACTTATGTCACTCCTGACAGATGCCTGTCGATCCTGATCTGAAAGGACTTTAGCAACGAAGATTTTACACCCACTATATCCCACACTTCTGCTGTTCTTGGCAGTTAAATTCTTTCCTGAATATCTAATCAGAATATCCTCTGCAAAGGTCCACCATTTCTTGCTCTATTTGGACAAAGGAAAAGCCACAAATTTTGCTTGCTCTGACTCCAGTGAAGCTTCTGAAAAGAGAAAAATTACAAAACTACTCAAAGAAAGTTATGAAATAAATTAAATTCAGCAGAAGGTGGTGACAAGTAATCCTGTGCAGGAAGGATAAACATCATGAAGATTGGATGGGATAAGTTGAAGTGTCTCCCTAGCAATTATGCAGAAAAACATACAAGAGTCTATGGAGGATGATGAGAAGACTGTGACATAACAGTGTCAGGATAGTGTGAAAAGAGATAAACATCACTCTGGAAAGTATAAACAGACAGGCTATAAACAGGAAAGTATAAACATAAAGCCTAGACTACCTTATCCTACTAGAAAAGCTTTATTTTCCAGAAAGATGTAAAGCAATTAATGGAACTTTGATGATAAAAATGGAAAGCAGCTAAAGTTCTGTATATGCCATCTGAAAAGTTTAAGGAAGCTGGGACTTCCTAGCTCAAAGAATAGAAATCTTAAGAGGAAGATGACAGCCTTCATCTAATAGGTGAAGCAGAAGCAGAAAAATGTATGCTTATTTGAAGAGCTTGTAGTTGTTCTCTTATCTTATTTTTCTTATCTCTTATTTTTCTAGCATATTTTGCGTCAGGATCCAATCATAAAAGTGTTTTCTGGGAGTTGGCCACACGTCAGGAGTGTCAGGACAGAGTTTGAGGTTGACTCGCCGTCCTGGACACGTGCATTGACCTGCTTTGAGGGTGTCCCCAGAGCTGTCAAGACTTGGGTGAGTCCATCTTCGCTTCCCTGCGTCCATCTTCCCTAGGGCATACACAAGTTTGGCCTCCTTGTGCCCTCAGGCATTTCCTGTGGCCTGCTCTGAATTCAGAAAACAGAATCCTTAAGTGGATTGTTTTCAGTGGCACTGAGTTGTTGACTGGGTCATACTGACACGAGTGATTCCATTATTTGTTGTCTTGTGTGCGTAGTTTCTTTCTCTCCGAAGCTGTGACCCTGGCCTCACTAGGATGAACAGCTTTTAATAACACTTCAGACTAAACAGAGACACTGGGGCAAAGCTTCCTCATCTTCCACACAGACAGGCGAATGTCGTGTGCATTCTCACTGCATTGCTATGAAAATCAGTGTCCAGAATACATGCTGATCATTTTGTAGTAACACTAGAAGTTACTACAAAATTATACAAAGATAAAATAAAATCAATTATTTGCAAATAATATTGATAAATTCTTTGAGACTTTCTACAATGTCAAATAGTCATGGATTTATATCATCTGCATTCCATTCTCTCATTAAAATGGTTTCTATGTAGGGCCTGGGATAGGATAGTCTTTCACTCTTTGTGTGTAGATGTCCTGTTTTCGTGGTTTAGGAATGGTATGAGGTAGTATAGAATAACCTCAGGGTCCTGGCCATGCCCCTCCCGGCTACTGCAAAAATTAGCCCTGCCCTTGCTGGTACCAGGACGCGTGTTACAGGATAAAAAGGCCCTTTATGACAGTTAGAAATATAATTTTATACATAGCTTGTTCTTTATATTATTTCACTGTCTCTTCAGCAGCCACCACTGAAATAAAGAAAAAAATCTTTAATTTGGTAGAAGAAACATCATGAAGAGGCATTAGGGATTAATTTCAACAATTAATTTTCATACTACTACAATAATCAATGATAGCTAACTATTACCATAACTAATGATGGCTAATGGAAGATACATCTTGTAATAACAAAACGTCCATGTTGGTCTTCCTTCATTTTAAAGCAATGATATAATTCTCAACAAGTAAGATTTGATTCCTTTAAATGCTTCCCAGATGAGCAAGCTGCTGAATGTGGATACTAAAAGGGCCAGAGATTTGAAAGAAACCTTAGGTAATAGAACTGGAAGGGGTCTAGAGAGCTCATACTATTCATCCCCATACACATGTTTAATATCATTGCTGTGAGTAATTCTGAGAAATTAAGTGAAGGAGATCACCTGAGTAAATTAAAGGATATGTATCTATAGGTCTGAGAACACATTTTTAATTACTAAGCCAGAATTTTAAAATTTTTCTTAAGTGGGTTTACTTGCTGATTTAAGGAACTCTGAACTGGGAAACCATTTCAAAGCAAGAAGTTCCACATATTTACCAGTAAAAAGGATAATAGAAAATGGAATAAAAACCTCTTTCAAATAGTGCTTTAGTGCCTTTAAATAGTAAGCATTAAGACAACCACGTGTGCAAACAAATTAATAACAGTGTGTTTCTTGGGGCAAGATTTATCTGCCTGGAAATTTGCAAATACTTCCCAATTGTTCAGCTGGATAATTGTTCTCACGTTTATTGCTGGATCTAGCTCTTATGGCAAAGTCAGCTCCAAACCAAGTGAGAATTTCCATCATGGATTCCTTTGATGTTATTCTTTCATCTAATAGCTCTACATTTGAGTTATCATTAACACAAGTGTATGTAAAAAGCTATATCTATTTTAGAATGCTTTCAGTTGTCAGTGAGACATTTGCTTCACTCAAATGCTGTGTCAATCTGTGCAAAGACAGTGTGGCACCAGATTTGCAGCACTCTAGGTTGCCTTAACATTTGAGAAAAATATCTGACAAATAATCGGTCAAAGTAAACCAATTAACACTTCTTACCTCCAAAATTCTAAGTTCTTATGGTGACATTGACCATCACAGAAACAAACTACTTCCTATTTAGAATAACAGGAGACTGCTCAGAAACAGCATTTTGGGTACATTTGGATTAGGATTTTCAGGATTTTCTTGATTTTCTTGATTTTCTTCCCCCTTTCAAACTACATAAAACCATTTACCAGCCATTTCATTTCAACCTTGAAATTTAAGATCGTTTTCTCCTTTGAGGACATGCTCACTCTCTTTTCTGTCCATCAGACTGACTCAATGTATAATTCTTGAAATGTCTTTGACAGCTTGCACTACCTGATCCAGTTGTTTTTCTAGCCTGCTTTGTATGTGGGAAAAATCTTGTTGTGTATATCCAAATACTTACTTTTCTACATATCTATATCTGTATCTTCTAGAAGTAAACATACAAGAGTTCAAGCAAAAGGGAGATTGCAATACATGAATCATGTTCAGTCAAAAGAGTCAAATAATTCACAGAAATTACCAATTAGAATAAAACCTCTATACCTTAACCCTTGCAGGCAGAATTCCACCCATTTAGAAGTCCTTAGTCATATAGTTCATATAAATTAAAAAATCTGTGAAACTCATCCCTCAGCTAAAAAATTACTCAAAAATCTGTATTATTTATATCCGACTTAAGCAATACTATGAGAAATTAATTGTAAGCCATTGGATAGGCTTCAATCACTACAGTAATGAACTAGTCATGGTCATTTAAATACGATATATTTTATTTTAATTTCTCTGTGTCCAAAGGAGTAAGATTTGCTTATTGTGATAAAATACACCACCAGAAAGCTATAATGACATCATATATAATACTTTGAACATGGTTAGACATAAGTATGGAAAAAACTTACCATGTGTGAGGAGGGGTAAGCACGTATTAATTTATATGAAGAACATATAAATGTATAGGAAGAAAATATTAAATTTGTCCTATGGCCAAATTGCAAACAGCTGGACTTACTAGAGCAATTCAGAAATTAACTAATATATTAGGTGGTAGAAGGACACAGTTCTCTATCAGTGGGAGTTTTCTTTGCAGTGAAATTCTATCTCTGATATTATTAACACACTTAATGGCCTACCTTTTACCTTTAAGACATTATGAAGCTTGTCTACACATCTTAACTTGACAAAAGTCACAAAGCCTTTAAAATTCTTGCTGTATTTACTGTTTTATAACTATGCCTTCCCTAATATGTTTGGGTCTTAATCTCTGAGAGTTTTAGTAGGGTACTGTGCTTCTTTGCCTTCTATTCTTTTTTCTTTCTTTAATTTTTTTTCCCATTTCAGAGATAAAATACATCTGTTTGGGTTCCCGTAGTGGTTTTAGCCATTGCCATATTCATCAGTGCAATTCTGAAGTCCCAGACAGTCTGCTACCAAAGTGGGATCTCCAGCCTCCAAGTACATTCTTAAAGTTTCCTGAATGACATCTGAGAGCTTGGTCCTGATGTCACAGAATGCTGCAAACTGACTTGGAAATGGTAAACTTGCTGGCATAAAATCAGGAAGCACATGCCATATGAGAACAGGCTGAGGAAATGGGGCTTACTCAGCCTGGAGAACAGAGAGCTTTGGGGGAACCTAACAGCAGTCTAACGGTTTCCATGAGGAAATTACTGGGAAGATGGAGCCAAGGTGCTCATAGGGATGAGACAATGACAAACTGCTGGCATAAGCTGAATTGAGACAGGTTCAGACTAGATATAAGATAAAAGTTGTCATCTATGAGGACAACTGAGCAGTGGATCTGATTTCATAAAAAAGTTGTGTGCTGTTTCCAGCCTTGGAAATTTTCAGGACCAGACTGGGAAAAGCCCTCAGTAACATGGTCTGACCTCACAGCTCACACTATTCTGTGGTCAGCAGCTTTGACCTCTTGAGGTCTTCTCCAGCCTGAATTACCCTATTCTCCTATGATCATTTTTATTTCAATCTTGTACAGAGAAAGAGATTTAATATTTACTGATTTATTTGCTGTCTGTAATTTAAAGGTTAGTATGTTTTTAACAAGCAATTAAGGAAAGGAAAAAACCCCAGTTTCCATCCTAGATAGAGGTTATAAAGTAGATACAACACTGAAAGATGCTCTGTATAACTTGTTACTTGCAAACGCATTTGCCAGATAGTGGGAAGGCTGAGTTTAAGCTTTGTCTGCATTAATCATGAGGTCTTGGTTTTTAAAATCCTCAGAAAACTGAGCAAAACAATAGAAAGATCAGAACCATGGACTTCCAGGTGTTAGAATTCAGTTTGTTCAGAGATCCGTTTAACAAAATTCCATAGAAAATGGATCTAAAGGGCAAAGGAACTCAGGACAGCTGGTAGTTCTTCAAGGATGTCCTCCTCAAAAAACAACAGGACCTCTTCTGCACATGCAGAAGGTCAACAGGAACAAGGACCACCTGATCGAGCTCAATCATCAGAAGGAACTCCATGACAGGCAGAGATGTGCACAGACTACTCAGCAGGAATATAACGATGTTACCTAAGCAAGCAGTGTTGGATTTAGGAAAGCCAAAAGTCGTCTGTAGTTGAAATCAGAAACAGATAGAAAGAATAGCAACGAGAACTTCTGTATGTCCATCAACATACAAGGGAACACAAAGGGCCAAGGTACCCAATGCCTTTTGACTGTCTCAGTTTTCGCCAACAATGTCTGCTATCAGGCTTCCTGGGTCACTGAGCCTACTGGCACAGTCTCTGGGAATATAGCATTAGTCATTGTTCAAGAAGTAATTAGGAAGCAATCAAGTCAGTTTTGCACATGCAAATACACAGCATTAGATAGAATTTACTTGAGGCTGCTGAGGGAGCTGAACACAGTCATTGTAAAGCCATGCATTATCATCCTTGGAAGGTCATGGCAAACAAAGGAGGTTCCTCATGAGCAGAAAAATACAAATATTACACCCATCTTCAGGAAGATCGGGAAGGCAAACCCAAATAATAACAGACCTTCAGCCTAAAATCAGTCCACAGAACTGCAAACAAACCCTCCTGGCAGCCAGGCATATGCACGACAGGAATATAACAGGCAAAAGCCAGCATAGATTTAGCAAGAGGAAATCCTGTCCACCTATAATAATACCATGCCAGACTCTGCGAGAAGGGAATAGCGAGTACAGGACATTGACCTTGACTTTGGCAAAACATTTGATATAGTATCACACAGTACTCTTGTAGTCCATTTGATAAGCTAGGACTAGAAAAGGACTAGAAAAGATGGAGATCAACACACTGAAGGACAGGACTGCTATTAAGAGGGTGCTCAATGAGCTGGACAGGTAAGTTGAGAGGAAGGTCATGAAGTTCAACAAACATAGATTTAGGGTCCTACAATTTTATGTGGATTAACTCTGTACAACAATTTAGGCTGGGCACCAACTGGCTAGAAAGCAGCTTTTCAGGAAAGGGGGAAGAAATCCTGGTGTACAAGAAGGACGTAAAATAAACAGGCAGCAATGTTTACTTTAGGTGCCCCTACAGCAAGGATGGGCAACAACATAGCAGGAGTGTAGCCAGAAGGTCAAGGGTGGTCATACTTCCTATCTGGGCTATTCACAGCTGGACTGCCTGTGGACTTCCCAGTACAAGAAGGACATTGCTACCCTGGTATGAGTCCAGTGGAGAGTCATCAAAATGCTGATGGGACTGCAGCACATGACTTGTGAGAGGATGCTGAGGAGAACTGGTTTTTTTTGACTCTCAAGGGAAGAGAAGGGTGAGGAGACATCTTATTGCTTTGAACTATCCAATAAGCATATGTAGAAAAAGCTGTGGCAGGTTACTTTCAGAGAGAGTGAAGATGGGACAAGCAGCAACCACAGCAGTACAAATTGCATCCTAAAAATGTTGGCACACCAGAGTGAGTCCAGTGGAGCTGATTAGGGCTGGAATGCATGAGAGAGAGACTGAGACAACAGGCTTTTTTAGTCTTAGGATGAGAAGTTGAGAGAGTTTCTTACTTCTTTTTTAAAGTTTTTAATAGAATGGCATAGAGAAAATGGAGCCAGCCTCCTTTCAAAAACGCAGAATGCATTGCATAGGTGTACTGGATCTAAGTTACAAAACAAAAGATTCTGATTAGACTCAAGGAAAGCAATTTCATATGAAATCTGTTAAGCCCTTGAACAAATTGCCCAGAAAGATTGTGGAATCTGCATCCATTCACCTCGAAAAGGACCTGAGCAACCTGGTCTAGTTTAGTGTGCTTTGACCGGGAACCTGTTTGGATTAGATGACCATCAAATTTGCTTCTAGATTAGATTTATGGACTCTGTGATTTATTTTTTTCATAGTTTTAGTGAAAGCTTGTATGTATCCTATATTTTTAATTAATATATTGTAATGTCCTCTTTTTATAAAAGGGAACATTAAAAAGACAATATAAACATTTTCTGTATTTAGAAAGCAGAATTTTACAGTCTCCCAAAGCTTGTTTGGTTTAATTTAAATAAATATAAGGCTTATCTTTGCTATCCACGTAACACAGAACACTTGTGTTGTTGTGCTGTATAATAAAAATAGTCCCTAAATGAATTAACCTTAATTGTGCTTTTCATAGTACATTAGCAGATCATGTGTTTATATACCACAGCAGTATATGCACCACTCATCGATGGCACTGTTCTGCTCAGAGGCTGTATAATCCTTCTGCTGTCATACCCAAGACTTTGAAGGATGGAGAGATCAGTAAAGGAAATATATTTATAAAATACACGTACGCACAGACACATTTCTGTACACACACAGAATTTACCACATCCTTTACACAATCCAAAATTAAGCCTGCCAATTCCTCCTTTCACAAGTTTCAGCTATATCAAAGGCTAAAAGTAATTGTGCCCCTAGAGACACCTTTGCAGAACCCACAGACGCTTTCCCAAGACCACCATGTGCCCAGGGGGTAGGATAAGGCTTGGAAGGTTATGTGTAACAGCACCACCTGGTGAAATATTTCTAAAGTCTACGTAACACAGAATTTATTAGTAGACAGGCCAATAGTCTGTGGAAATCACGACTATGTTGAACCAAGCTTTTTCCAAAGTAGTGATTCTATTTATCACATCTCTCAGAGTTGCTTTAAAGATTCCAAGTATTAGAACCAACCATTTAGTAGAGAACTTGCAATTACCTGAATTTCATGGTCATGCCATTGCAGCTGTCATCATAGGACTGGAAGAGAAGACTCAAGGTTGTTTAGCCCATCCCATGGTCCAGAACAGGATCATCTGCCATTGTTCACATCCTGTCAGCTGCTTTCTAACGTGTTCCACTAATGCAAGAATCTTTCTAGACAAAAAAAAAAAAAAAAGTCCTACAGAGTTGCTAAAATCTTCCCCGTTAAACCTCCAATCCATTACTTCTCTCCCTGTTCATAGTTGATATGAACTAACTATTCTCCCAATTTTGAGAGGTTTTTCGTTCTCTTTCTCCCAACTGCCTTCAGCATTTTCCAGTCTTTTATTCAGTCTATTTTCTGCTATAGATTATCTTTACTCTGGTCTAGCGCCTCCTGTAACAGCAGTGCCAGGTTCTGAACAGAGTGCTCTAGCTCTTGCCTTCCCACTGCTGAATGGGGCACCAAAGACCTTTAGATCCCTTTTTGCATGTCTGTACCAGACCAGATGTCTTTTGTTTTCTGTGTGAAGTGGATTTCTCCCACCTATAGGTAGCACCATGGGTTTCACTCTGCACAGCAGAATTCTACCTTTTTTGGGTAGATGATTATGCCCAGCATCTTAAGTTTCATTTTTACTTCAAATATACTTGAGTCCTCTTCCTGGTTGATCTCAGTTGCAGATTTAATAAACTATTCTCTTGTCTCATCCCCAGGCTACACATGAAAATATTAATCAGACTTAGGACAGACTTGCACAGGATCCTTCTAGATTGCTCCATTCCTTCAGACACTGAGTCAGAAATAGCTGCTCCCTCAGTGCAGACTTTCTGAACATTAGCAATCCTGTAACCACTCCATAATAGTTTAATCTCTGGATTTTTTTTCCCTGGTTTGCATATGAGAATACCATCTGAGATGGATTTAAAAACCTTACTCAACTATTTTTTTTCCTCTGAAGTCTGTTACGCTGTCATGGACAGAAATCAGATACTATCGACCAGTGCCTAGGATGAAATTAAATCAGGTCTAGGTGAATTGAAAGCATTTTTTCCACTGAGATATTTCCTCTCTATTACAAAAATGACTCCTAATTTTTTCTTAATTATCTTTACTTTGATAGCTATCTGATTGCAACTGACTGAAAAAAATTATGCCTAATCATCAGGCCTCTCCACAGGGCCTGCCGTAGCATCTGCTCATATTCAGTAGGTCTTTGGCTTTGATTTTACAACTCAAGTAATTAAAAGAATAATTTTTCGCTACAGATTTTACTGTTACATTTCCTATACATAATTTCATGCCACATTTTTTTACTCTTCGTTTTTCTACTCATCTTTTTAAACTGGTCCAGATTTTTCTTCTGTTTTATTTTTTTTTCCCCCAAAGGGAAAGTACATTTTCTAAGAATTCATCACAGTTGATCCTTACAAAAAAAGTTGTGTAGCTTTAGTTGTTGGGGATTTTTTCCAGTGAGATGAGCTGTACTGATCCCAGGAATAATTAAATTTGCTGTCTTTTCCTATAAGTGCCTTCCCAGACACTGGGAAGATGAATATTTACATTATCTACATGTAATATGCAATCCTCAACACTTCTGAGTCTACGTTTGTTACAAAATGAATTTATGCTTTCTGCCAACAATTTTACAACAAAGCATTGAAGTTGCAGGGTTTACTCTTCCACAGACCAGTAGACTGCATGGCATTTGATCTATAATTCACTCTGCTGTGGATTTTGATATCAGCTATATTTTTTTTCTTCATACTTTGTACAATTTTATTGCATGTCTCCTTCTTATGCTATTCAGCACCAGTCTACAACTTCATTTTTCCTCTATTCAAGCTGGAAACCTATTCACATAATAAATCTTGCTCACTTTTTTTTTTTTCCCAGAATAAAATCTTCAAGCATAAGACGTTTCTCTTCTAAAATTTAAACTATTCTTCCCATATTATGCTAATCTACAATTTTTCTTAAACATGGCGTACATTCTAGGTCACACAAATCTATAAAGCAAACACACTGAGGAAGAATATATGTTCCATATATAGTTTGTTATACTAGATAAGATATTCCATACTGTTTTACAGTATGTTATGCTTTCCTGGGGATACAAATAAATACCTGGAGGATGGTTAAAGCTTTCAGCCTTTGCTCTGGCATTTTCTGCACTTGATTTTTCATCTTTGTGATTGCATTAATGCTATTGTCTTGCTTATAATAACAGTAACAATGTTATGATAATCATATCCCCCTGTTTAAGCAAAGTGAAACAATATTTTAAGTAATAAAAAAAGTGAAGCAGTTATTTATAGATGAGGGATGAAGAAAAGGCTATCTCTGGCAAATATGGCATGGAATATATTGTGTTAGGAATGCCTGTCTTACCAGGAGAATATATTTATCAAAATGGGATTTCAGTCAGGATAAATATTTGTTCTGAGTTAAACTTTCTGGTTTCAATCCTCACATCTCCTGGAAAATCAAAGTAAGTTTTATTCTCATGCTGAAGACTTACTATACTTCATTTTTAATTTGTGTCCATGCAAACCCAGGATTTGGTGTCAAAATTGAAGGGGTCTGAAGACCTTCAGACTTAACCATACAAGACATGGTTCCTCCCTTCCCGTGTCTGATTTCCTCTGACAGCGAGGAGGCCCGCTGTGTTACAGGAAGACAGTCCTTATCCCTTGGCACTCTACCAGATATATCATTCATTTAGTCTTTCTCACAGCTTCTCTGCTACCGATGCTTCACTCTAGTTTGCAACTTCAGAAAGGGTGCAGTGTTAATGAAAACACGTTTCCAGGCTCACTTAGTTGCTCCTTAAGCTAATAGGTATTTAGCACATTTTCTGTTACAGTGATAGATAAAGGATAAAGTGTAATTAATATCATCAGTATGTTCTGGGGAGGCGGTGGTAAACTGGTGTAAATCCTCTATGATCTGTCATAACTAATTGTTTTAAGTCACAGATGCTTTTCTTAAAACACGTCTTTATCTCAAATCATGTCCTTATCAGAGAGGGAGAGTGAGGAGTGTTAGAGTGTTATCAAGGACTGTTTATATCACTCACTGTGTTTCTGGTTCACAAAATGGTGATGTCTTTTCTCCAAGAAATTTCATGCACTTTAATTTAACCTGTTTAATGACTTGTGACATAAACAGAAGAAAATATTTAATTACCTCTTCCACTTTAATTTCTGAGCTTCTCTACTTTATATGGCATTTGCATCTCACAAATGTACTTTTTTTGCAATTCTTTTTCTACCTGTTATCCCACCTGTTGAAAAATTCTCGAACTATGTCCTTGACATTGGAAATTCAGCCTTTTGATGTGTAATGAATGGCTGTGATCATCAAGAGCATATTCTCAGATATTCAATATTTTGCAGTAATTCAAATGAACAAAGCTGTTTGCCAAGGAACACTCTAGGAGTTTATAAATTGAGTGTTACTTAATATAGATGTGACATAAGTCCTTTCGTAGCGTTCCTGCAGAAGACTTTCTACTTTTTTTTGGAAATCAGTATGGCTGAAAGAAAACATAAAGCCACACGGATGTGACTTTTCTTTTGATCAGAGGAGTTCTGTAAACCACACTCCTAGGAATGCTGAACATCCCTGAAAAAATTTGTATCCAGAAATAATTTTTATCAAGGCGTTTGGTGCCTTTGAGGACTGACACTTATTTCAATGGGATTTATCAGTATTTACACAGACTCAGGAACTGGCCCAACAATAATAGATGAGTGAACTTATCTTTGAATTATGGTTTCTTGCAGTAATTGTGTAATTTGAATGGTTCCACCTCTTAACTAGTTCTTCATATTTAAAAGCTGCTGGCATAATGCTAAGACTAATATTTTTTCGTGCTTTTTTATCATTGTTATGGATGTCCGTCTTTTTTAGAGAAGAAAGACTGTTCCTGTTGTGATGTAACTGTGCTTGTGCTATTTCTATACAGGAATCTGGGGGGAGGACAGGAATATCTGACCTAAAATTTTCTTGGACAACACAGTCCCTTCTTCACTGGCCAGAAGTCATCTGGTGAGTTTCAAAGGCAGGTATTTTTTAGTTTCTAGATGCATTTCGCTTCCCTAAATAAGGGCTAGATTGTTTTTGTTCATCAGGTTATTAACAGGTAATTCGCTAAGAAAAGTAAAAGAGGGAAAGTATACAGCTTTGCAGCTCACTTTTGTGTGATGTTTGCGTAGTACTGAATTTAACTCTTGTTTTTATACAGCTGGAGCCTTGGATGAGAGTACAGCATGGATGAGAATTTAAATTGCATCCCTTGATGTGTTTGTTGAAAAGATATCTGTTTTCTATTACCAGTCTTAATGACTATCCTCTAAGATTTCTGAAACACTCCAGAAACTCCAATTATAATAGCAGGAGCATTACAATGCATGCAGACTGCTGCTCTCCAAGATGAGAAAAGTTCAGAATGGTTGGGTGCTTCATTGAGATAATTTTTTGCAAAGCCTCTTCTCGATAAAGGTCCTACTGAGTGAGACCCAAGGTCCATCCATTCCAGGAACGTGTCTCCAACACTGGTCAGTGGTAAGTACTTAGAATTACACACAGAAGTTCATGAGGAGTAGTTAGAGACCGCAACTTTTGTGAAGATCCATGACTGGACTTTACTGCTGGTCTAATGCTGTAACAGTCTAATCAAATATAGAAACAACTTATCTTAGTCCAGTTATAAGCACTTATATTCCATATTTCTTCATTCTATTAAATATCATTAGTAATAACATAAAATCAAAGTATTTGCCCTTTAGACTCTAACCCTTCCAGTGGATTGTTGTAGGAAGTTGTCAATGACCTGAGTTTTTGCTAAGAGGAAAACAGTGCTGAAGGTTCATTCCTTGGGATTTCCCAGAGTTATTTCTTCATGTTTCCCAATTTCACTGGGGTTAGTCATACCATGGTTACTTAGGTTTGGTACATTTCATTGTTGTGATACCTTTAGAAGCAGAACAACTAAATAGCTATGCAATAGCTATGCAATAATTAAGCTAAAACAAGATGGCCAACATCATATACAAAACAGAATTAAAACTACAGGACAAATTTATTTTTGAGTCTAATGGCCAGCATCAGATTTCCTCCATCAGCACTCATCTTTCTCAAGTTGCTACTTGAACACTTGCAAATATTTAGCATTCACAGCATCCTTCAACAAAGAGTTCTACACCATGCTTACGCACAATATAAGGAAATATCTCATTTAAACCAGGACAATTTCTCCAACCTATATTTAATATCGATTTTATAGCTTTTGATTCAGACATGAAAACTGATTTAGATAAAACGCATGGGCCTGAACGGTTTTCCTCTTCTCCCTACTAAACTCTGTTAGTCTAATAAATTAAGTGAGTTTAAGATCAAATAGGATCTGTGGAAGAATAATATGTTTAGGTCTTGATTTCTGTTATACTGTATCCCCTGTCTTTTCTATAACTGACATCATTAGCCTTATCAGAAAAAATCAGGTGCAAGTCATTTTTTTCAACCAGAGCTGTGAATTTGGTAATAAAAGGGACACAGGCATGACTACTTCAGGGAGAATGGTAGAAAAGCAGCTCCCAAGCTTAATTAGGCATCGATAGCAGACAAAACTAGTGCTGACCTTCCTAAACCTCATAATGTATTACTGTGACTTTTTGTAATCGAAATATTTGTTCATCTTTTCTTGTTTTTATTTTTTTTCTCAAACAGTCAATGACGAGAACATATTTTATTTTAAAATATGAGCTTTTCACAGATCCAGAAAACTCCTGTATTTCTCTTTTGTTTAAAATATAAAACTACAGCGTAATAGTAAATCCAGGATTTCCTAGCCTGTGAGGTACTAATCATTAAAAAGATTTTTCTCTTCTTTTTTTGACTGAGCAAATTATCCTTCTCTGTTCCTTTGGATATTTTCAAATTTTCAGAGCAACGCAATCAGTTTACGAATTAGATAAGACTGCATGAATTTTTTTTCTTCTTGCTCTAAGTATATCGGCATGGCAATTATGACATTTCATGCTTTGCTACTGGGAATTCTGACCGTCTTTTGAGATTTCTACTTGCGCTTAAACTTACTCTTACAAATTTCACTTTTTTCTCAATGTCTCGGCTGCATAGGTAACAGCCAACTTTTATTTTGGGGTTTTTTGTTTTTGTTGTTGTTTTTAATAAACCTGCTTTGCTATGAAGGACCTGTTTTATAACTGGATATTTTTTGTAACTGCATGACTTTATCCTAATTTTATTCATTATTAGATTGCCTTATCATTCATATCCTTTTCTTTATATGTTGATAACTTTCTAAAATACTCCTACACCACTGTCACTGTCACCTTTGATTGTTTTCAACTGAGTTGTTTAAGCATTCTCTTGTGTTTCTTCATCAGTTCATTGCCCTTTCCTGCTCTGCAGGAGATAATGATGGACTTTGGACAAATGCTACCTAAGGTCACAAAGTCGATTAAACAATTGAAGGATTTGTCTTCTGAGGAAAGCTCAAGACTGTTTAGTTTGGAGAAGAGTAGGTTCAGGGGGATATATGTGTATGTATAAATACCTGACATGGGGAAGAGAACAGAAAAGATGGAGACAGACTCTTAGTGCTGCTCAGTGAAAGGACAAGATGCAATGGGCACAACATGGAAAAAAATAAATACTCTTCAGAAAAAGTACTCTTTTACTGCAAGGGTGATCAAACTCTTGAACAGATGGCTCAAAGGTGTTGAGGAATTTGCATCCTTGAAGGTATCCAAAACTCAACTGGACACACTCCTGAGAAACCTGCCCTAGCTGACCCTGCCAAGAGCAGCATGGGTCAGACTAGGCAATCTTTGGAGGTCCCTTGCTGTCTCAATTGTGAATTTTCTTTCAGCCCTAAGGAGTGAGAAAGCTCCTATGAAATGGATGGGCCTCTGGTACTTTAGTTTCTGAGATCTTGATCTCAAAAAATGGAAAAATTTACACAAAGACTCTTAGTGATAAGATGGTGCTCAAATATCTGAGAGATCACTTTAGCAGCTATTTATAAGCTTCCCATCCAAATACACATTGTGGATATGCAGTTGTGTATCCATCAGCTGGTTTGAAGAAAAATTCTAAAGCTGGAATATTTTGTTGATTAATATCAATACCTTTTCTCCAAACCTACAAGAGAAGCGTTCCCAGCATGAGGTAGGTTTCATCAGCAAGCCAAAGGGCTGGACTGGGTTTGCCAATGACATTTACTCTACAGCTCCCCACTCCTTAGTGCTAAGTAGGGTTAGGCTGTGCAGCCAACCCACAATCTCTGTGTTTAAGGTGTGACTCCGTGCCAGGACCTGACTCAGCCCACACACCCAAAGCCTCCCTTAAGAAAATCTCTCCAACCTCCCAGACTCCAGCACCGCGGTCTATCATTCATTCAAGACCAGGGGATTTCATGGACAGAGTGACCTCTTATCCTCAGTAGCAGCTCACTCCAGAAATAACACTTTCTCCAAAATCCTGGGATCCATTACTCTTGGCAGAACTCTGTAGACTTTGGTCCTGGAACGTTACCAATTCTTACAACTTTCTGCTGTCAGCTGGGTGCTCTTATCGAATATGCAGCCGAAACCATTACCTCACACAGCTTCACACGATTCTGGAAGCCCTCTGTGGTTAACATGTTTTTACTAAGGTCACTAAGTGGCAGAACAGAGGTCTGAAAGCAAGCAGTGCCAGATCCATCTCCAAAGGGAGCGTGCAGCATTTATCTATCAGATCATGCTGAAGCTGTGAAGAAGAAGAGGAAGAAAAGCAGGACCTCTGCATGGATGAGAGAGAGTATAGCCCCGGGAAGTGGAAAAGTTATGGATAAAATTTACCTGTGATCCAAATCTGGAGTGATGTTCAACTCTTCTGTAGTTTTATGCTTAAGTACAGTCCAATTTAAATATTAACTTGTTGATAACATTTCCTAGAGTATTCTTTCCTCAGTCTAAGCAAAACTTTGGCCATTAAATAAATAATACCACAATAATTATAAAAGCATGAGCCCAGACTGACTTTCTTGGAGCCAAGAAGACTATAAAATTAAAAGCAGGAAATTTTTCATCTAGGGAAAATACTTGTCATTCCATCTTGCAAAAACCTATTTCTCTAATTAATTCCAAGTTTTCAAAATGTCTCACAGAAATCCCAGAATTAGCATGTACATATTTTGTTCGCTTTTAAGTATTTTCAGAAATCGGTTCATATCTTGAATTTTGCAGGGTTGTGCCATTTATTTGCACTGCCGTTTGCAGCTTCTGTTGGGAGGAAGCTTCCTTTAAAGTAACTATGATAGCTACTAAGGGAAAAATTGAAACAAACACAGACTTTTTGCAAAAATGATTTTTTAGATACACATGAATATGTTTTTCTTGGATATGAACTTGCCTACGTGCATTTCTCTACTTCAGCTGCTCATTTTATATTTAGATTTATGTGTTACTGTTTCGTACTATGAGTTAAACTGATTAACCTGAATAGGTCAGTAAGTGCCTTGTATCAGATTTAATCATGGGAGTAATTTTGAAGCATTGTACAGTTACAGTTTTGCTTTAGGTGCACATTTTTTTACTTTCAGTGGATTGTGCAGATGGAGTAAAGATCATAATAAAATGTCTAGAACCAAAATAATTTTGCTATATAAATGCCTTCCTTATTGAAGGAAGAATATGTAGACTGTGTTGTGTGATTCAGTGGGTTTGAATTAATGGTCTTACCCTTTATTCAGGAAATCAGCATTTCTTTTAATCAATTAAATTCACTGGAACACCATTGACCCCAAATGAACGACAGCAAAGAATAATACATGCTAATAACCAGTCTTTTGAGAATGGAAGAAAAAAAATAGGCACATCATTATTCAGTAGAAGATGCGAGAAACCCATTTTGACATAATCTGTCATTTGTATTTTTTTCATCTCTGCATCTATTGCCTTGCACTGATGCTTCATGAAACAGCAGCATCAACATTCCTCGTAATTTATGTTATTATTGGCAATCATCAAATTTATTTTGACAAACATATAAAACCAAACCAGTTTTGTTACCTTGAAATTCTTGTTTTAGAAGCCTCTTGTGACAGAGTTCTGTTCTGACAGATTAACTACCAGAGCGAAATAACATACGCCACTTACTAATATTTCATTTAATTCCTTTAATTTTCTGTCTAAACTTTTTCTTAAAACAAAATAAGGAAAACATAAATTCCAAGCAGTCTTTTCTAAGTAATGTTATGCGCATTAGTATGGTTCCTCCTGTGTGTGGTTTGTGTGGGTAACAGTCCTATGCATTTGCTAAACAGAAAAAAATTCTTCCTTGCTTTTGATTAATTGTTCTCTTAAGAATCTGTCTCTAGTTTTGCAATGTTTTTTATGAGGTAGGGCAAGTAGGGTAACAAAACTCAAGATGAAGGTGTATAGTTGATCAATATGGAGGTATTATTGTATGTTCTAAATTATTTATTATCTTATTCTTGATGCATTCAAGAGCTGTAAATGTGTTCAGAATGTAGTTATATACGGAACAGGTTTTTCCTGAGCTGCCTATGGCACTTGTGTCTAGTTTGTCCAGTTAATTTGCAATTTTATAAAACCACTTGAGCAGCTCCAAATTTCCAAAGGTCTATTGCTTTCCTTCCACCTTCCCTAGATCTCCCACCTGAAAGCAGATTATCTGGAAGAGTAGATGGTTTCCTACGTAATACCACTAAGTGCAAACTATCCCAATATGAAAGATTAGGTAGTGTATAATTGAAGGCTAATGTATTGAAACTGAAAAAGCATAATATTATGTAGAATTTGGAAACTAAGTCATATTATAACAGTGACTGTAAAGAATAGCATGATCAAAATAAGAAAGGCCAAGGTATAAGCAGAGAGAAAACTGATGCACTCCTGTATAATTTTTTGTTTGTCACATGCTTTTTGAAAGAAGGAGACTTTGGAAATAGTTGGCCCACCATTCAGCTAATAACACATGGTCCAAAACCTTTAAAAATCTGATCTATATTTTACTTCAATCTTTAATAAAAAGGTTATCTATGATTAGATGGCCAAAGTAGTCACCATCTGTGATGAAATAGTGCAAAAAGAGAGGTTACTGAGGTACTTTCAGATCATCTGAATCTCAAGTAGTTCCTTCACTAACCTCAGAATTTTTTAGTAAATACTCTTCAAAGTTTATGGAGGCTGAGAGAGGCCCAAAGTTAGATACTGCCTTAAAAAGGGGGAGGCAGAAAAATTACACAAGTAATTATAGAACAGTCAGACTGTAATTTAGCACCTTAAATAACAATGTTAAACACCTCAGGGAAGTCTATATCTAAAACAAAAGTGAATTTCACCTGGTTTCAGATGTGTGAAATCCTATTTATTTCTGTAGGAAATCGTGTCATCGTTTTTTGAAGAGCAACAGTAGCACATAGCTGCAGTTACAAGATTTGAAAGAGCAAGTCCTGTTAACTGAACTCAGTAAAATGAACCCAGAAAAATTCAGTAAAAATTAGCAGTCTTCAGTCTTAAACAACGACAACAACAACAACAACAACAACAATAATAATAATAATAATAGTAAAAAGTTATGCATCCCTGGTGGAGAAGATAATGTTGTTAAGTTATTGCCCATAAGACTTACTATTTCTCAGCCTATGGGTTTTAAGGTCACAGGGAGTGCCAGGCACCCTGAGAAAAATTTAATCCTACCTTTCTACAACCCTGGTCACGTCAGATGTATTAATGCATTGATCTTATGGCAGGGATGGCTCTCGGGCTGGTGTCTCCCCAGAGTAACCCTGAGCAGGGCTGGCTGACCTGGATTTGGCCATGCTGCCACATCCAAGCTCTGGAAGGGCCACTGAGGCAATGGCTATGTGTAATCTTACTGGCAGGGCAATTTGACCTGCAATCTCGGCTCAGCGAGAGGTGCCCTGGCAAAGCTGGGCTGTGGCTGTATGGCGTTAAGGCTGCAGTGATGAGCAGCTTTGGTGGCCAGCTGCTGAGGGGGGGAACCTGACCACCAGTGAACCTGGGGGCAGTGTTTTGCTCAGGCCAATTGCTATGCCTCTTTTGAGTGCTTGCTATCTTGCAGGACTGTGGGATTCAGCATCTTTCCCTGCAATTAATTTCCCATGGTAAGGGATGTCCTACAGCTGAATAGAGTAGCTGAGACCAAAGGATCTGTCTCTGCTGAGAGCTAGTCTGTATCCCTGACCAGAACACTCACGCAGAAGACAACAGAGAAGGGAAAATGAAGGAAAGAGGGGATGGAGACTGAGCCAGAGTGGCAAAGAGAGTGATGTAGGGAACAAGAGGTTCTCCTGTATGTCCTGTTCCTATTTATCTCTTTCCCTAGGGCTTAACACGGATCCCTTGACACTGGAAATAAGCTGTGATAACACAGAATCCCAGAACAGTTGAGGCTGGAAGGGGTCAAGTTCTCTAAGTTAATCTGCTACTGCAATGTGTAATGCCTCTGGCTCACGGTTGCTTTGACAAGCAGCTGTGGACCTCAACCTTTTGTTCTGTGTTGTTTTGCTTCTCCAGAGGGGTACAACAGATGCATAGACACCAGCTGGCTAAGGAACAAATACTTTGATGTTGTTGGAGTCCCAAGGGTACACAGGAGATAGTTTCTGACAATCTTAAGTGCAAGCTTTGCTTTTGTTCCCCATTTAGAGAAATAAGATAGCATACATGAAGAGGTTTTTTTTCTGAAAGTCCTTTGATTTTCAACCACAGATTATAGAATTCACTGTACCTTCCTTTTCCCTGAGGCACAGCAAACTTTCAGGTTGAGCCAAGTAAGGATGTTTATTTTCAGCTACCTAGGGTAATTGGTCTCTAAAAACATATGGCATTTCAACTTTGGCAATGACATAATTGTCATTCAACTGCAATAATGTTCACTTAATTAAATGCATCCTGTGGGGAGAAAAAAAAAGTGTTAATATGTTAAATAAAAAGTAGAGAATTCAAATTAGAAGTTCAAATTCAGATTTGGGTACTGCATAGTTTCAATTACCTTGTCCATACATAGAATGTTGTAGTCATTATTTACATGACAGTGTGGGGTTTTTTTTCCACTGGACCACCGCCTCTGTCTAGAGATCTGCTCTAAGAACTGATGAGGGTTTTAGACATTAAGGTGTGGGATGTTTCTAGCTGGAGTTTGCAGGATGAATTGAAAGATGCAGGTTTCTAGTTTGGAGAGGGAAAGTAGAGCATGGGAGTCCATCAGCTGGACAAGAAAACACAGAGTCCAATGGAAACATGTCATAGAACTATAGAATCAGAATCATAGAATATGCTGAGTTGGACACCAGCCTGATGTTACCCCGTTCACTGTAACTCTTTGTGCCCAATCTGTGAGCCAGTTGCTCACCCATCACATAACATGGTGATCCAGCTGTATGCTGGATATTTCATCCTGAAGAATATTGTGAGACACATCACTGCTTTGCTGTGATATCTCCTCATCTCCTTCATGAGATATCAAAAACTTTGCAGAAGTCCAAAAATATTACATATAATGGCATTTCTAGATCAACGAGGTGGGTTACCCTGTCATAAAAGGGAATCAGGTTTGACAAGCAGGACTTAAGCTGTGCTGGCTGTGACTGATTACTGCGTTGTCCTGCAGGTGTTTTTCAATACTTCCCAGAATATGTTTCATGATTCCACTGGGCACTGAAGAGAGACTGACCGGCCTGTAGTTTCTGGGGTCCTCTCTCTTGCCCTTCTTGAAAATCAGGACAACATTCACCAGCTTCCAGTCAGATGGGACCTCTCTGGATTCCCAAGACTGCTTGAGGTTTTGGGATCCAACATCAGTTAGTTCCTTGAGGGTTCTTGGATGAATCCGATCAGGCCCTGTAGATTTGTAGGGATCCAGCTGGAGCAGCAGATACCATAAAATTTCTGGGCTGACTGGGAGTTGATCACTCTCTCAGTCATGGTCCTCCAGCTCAGAGCACTGAGATCTCCTTGTTCCATCATCCATGTTGAAGACCGAGGCAAAGAATGCATTAAACACCTCTGCCTTCTCCATGTCCCTGTTTGGGAAGTGACCATCCTCATCCTGAAACAGGCTGATGTGGTTTCTACTCCGCCTATTGCCATTTATAGATTTGAAAAAAAAAATTTATTTACCCCCACCATTCTGGCCAACTTCTACTGCAGCTGAGCTTTGGCCACACCAATTTTCTGCCTACAGTGGCAAGCACCATCTCGGTATTCTTCCCATGTCACCTGACCTTGCTTCCACTGGCCATACACCTGTTTTCATCTTACTTCCGAGAGAAGATCCCTGTTCAGCCAAGAAGATCCCTGTTCATCTGCTCACCCGTTTGACTTGCAACCTTTAGGAATTGCCTGCTTCTGTGCCCTTAGGAGGTGATGCTTAGAAATGATCATTTTACTTCCTTGTGTTACCATGTAACTTTCTCTTACTCTGCTGTTGAAACACCTTAGGTCTGGTCTTTCAGAAGAGAGTTATGCTTATCCCATTGTTTTGGAAAGGCATGAGATACCACTGGGCAACCTTTGGGTTAATTAAGTTTTTGCTGTGCCATTATAATTTTATTTCCTGAGAAATTGCATGAGAGCAATATAATGAGGAATGAGCTGTTACAGGCATAAGATCTTACTGAAATAACAAGCAAATGACATGATCATCACAGTAAACTCTTTGGAATAGCTTTTCCTGTTCAGGTTCAGGGAGGTGGAAAGCAGTGGAAATCTATTAAAGCAGAATCAGCTGGGGGAAGAAGACAACCAGTTCTACCATCTGTATTCACATATTGTGTAAGTTTCAAATGCTTTTGCGAGGATAGTTGTTGTACACATGGAAGAGAGAACATGCTTCATTTTGCATGTTCAGATCCTTTGCATTTTCATGAGTACTTACAGGATCATGGAATTATTCTTGAATTTCAAAGAAGTGTTTATGTGATATTGGTCTTTCCATCTTTGAGAGATCAAAACACAAATGCCTTCAAATATCAAATACTGAGATCTGCTTTTCAAAGAGGTTTTATGTTGTAATTCTGGTTCGGCTCTTGATTTTTTTTAAACACCCTATGCTTATCCCACTATATATGTGTGTGTCACAGAGAGGGTGGCCAACTCCATAATTTTTGAAGTGACTGCAAGTAAAGACTTTTCACGTTGCAGAAAATTCTCACACCCACCTCTCCTAACTCCTTCCCAGCAATTAATTCTGCCAGAATGTTCTCCCCACATAGGTTTGTGTTCATCCTTCAATCTTATCACTGCTGCTTTTGAGCGTTTTTCACCCTCTCTCTCCCAAAACAGTGGGTGCAGTTGTAACTTTCCACTTCTTCCTCATATGTTCCTCCTGCCCCAGCAAGCACTTCAGGGGAAGGAAGAGTGAAAAACAAGCAGCTGTTCCATCCAGCCAGCTGAGATGAACAGAGGGCAGGAAAGCTCAAGTCTCATCCCTCTCATCCAACCTGAGGAATCTAAGAGGTGCAAATATACAGACAGGGATTCGGAGCTATACGTGCTATTGGTTTCTCTGCTTCGTTACACTCGTGGAGGACGCACCTCTTATTTTTCTGGATAGAAAAATCAGTGGCACAGAATTTAGGTGTTAAATACAAATTAGTTCACAGTCCATATAGTTTTGGTCTATATCATCCTAGATACCTGCCTTCTCTCCCGCTTGATTAATGGTCAGCCCCTCTATTCTGTGTTTCTCATTTCTGACAATTTATGACCACTTATATTAGCTCCATTTTTTCACCTTTTGTAGTAGCACAGTACTCCCAAGTCCCTCTTGCCTCTAACATTACTCCAATCACCAGGAGACACCCTTGAGACATTCAGGCCCATTAGCATCTGTGTTGCTCTGTTCTCTTCCTCTCCTGAGAGCATTTTGGCAGCCTCTGTGAGCTTAAGGATGTGACAAAGCAACAACAGAGGCTAGAGGGTAGATCAGAGAGGGCAGAGACAGACCTAACCTGCGGGGATGGGCATTCAGGGAAGCAATGGGCTGGGGTTGCAGAACTCCGTGTAAATGCTGTGCATGACAGATATGGAACTTTATTGTGTTAGATGTCCAGCATCTTTCCAGTGCCTGCTTTGAGAGGAATAACCAAGTCCTTCGGAACATGGTAAGCTGGGGAAAATGTATATTATGCTTCTTCCTAACTTGACTGCTGGTTTTGACAAAAATCGAGGTATGATTTCTAAAAAAGGGATTCCGCCTCCGGAAAAGGTACCCAGAGAAACAGTCCTGCAAGAGCCCTCCGCCCGTGGGAGTAATTTCAAAGAACTCTCCAAATGTCTCTCCCTCCGGCGCCGGGAGGTGCTGTCACACGCCCTGGGGAAGGCAGCGGCGTCCCCGCGGGAGCCGGGCAGGGCCGGGCCCTCCGGGGGCGGGCCGGGAGCGGCACACGCCGCGCTCTCCGCCTCACGGCCGCCGTCGGGAGCGGCACCTGCGGCGGCATCGCGCCCCTCCGGGCGGCGAGGGCTCCCGGCCCCACGCAGGCGGAGGCCGGGGCAGGTGGCCCG